>JAKSZT010054540.1:2827386-2924426 GCA_026826555.1 Tolypeutes matacus
CCACCAGGCCGAGAGCCCCACCAGGCCGAGAGCTCCACCAGGCTCAGAGCTCCACCAGGCTAATTGGAATTCAGAAGCACCGTAAGGAGTAAATCTTCTAAACTTACAAGTGCTGTGAGGAGACAATTAACCCTTTGCTTCTGGCCTCTTAGCCCTTCCAGGTGGGCGACCTCGCCCCTCGGTTCTCACTGCTGCCTGCTCCAGGGAGATGTCTGCGCTGTCTCCTCCTCACCGTGTCCTCGAGCTCAGCTGCACAGAGCTGGCCGTGGGAAGAGATGGGGGAGACACTGAGGTGCAAGACTCAGGCTGCAGAAAGAACCCAGAGAGGACAGTCAGCCAGGCAGTGGGCAGAGACAGACAGACCGACACATGAGCCCAATTAGAAGCAACTGAATTTCCGTGCTGAGAGCTGGGAAGTGGCACCAGCATGAAGCTGTCAAGGACAACTCACCTAACATCAAAACATTGTACTAATGACAAAGTGAGAAGCCGGCAGCTGTGATCCTCATCCTCATGAAAGCCTGTTAGGGAAGCCCACCCAGCAAGGAGCAAGTGTCCAAGCGTTATGAAGTCATGTGCTTCGATTGCGATAGGGAGCTGAGATGGTCTAAGGAAATGCACATCTTCATTAGCAACACTAGAATGGATTTCAAAAGGAGTCTGAGAATAGATATTTTAAAACTATGTCTGGGCAGAAGGAATCCCATGCAAGAGCTCTTCTAGGCATACCTGCACACAACAAAAAAACCCATCTTTAAATGTAAAAGATGGATATGTGCCTTATATCTCTCAACAAGCCTTGTCACATTGAAACCAGCAACCCTAAGTTAGTGTTATTTGTAGCTATGGCATCCATTGAGTGGTATTCTCTGACCCAGAGTGAGTTCCAGATATCTGGCTATTTGAAGGGGCCACCATAGCAGGAATGCTAGACTAGCACAGCAAACCTAAATCAGTGGCCAGGTATACATGGAAGCATGTCTGTAGTCTAGAATTGTCCAGTGGTGGCCTGTGAACCGAGGTCCAGGCCTCGCCTCTCCAGTCAGGACCTCGGGGATGCTTCTAGAGTCCCCCTCTGCACTCTGGCTCTCAAAGGGGATGGATCATAGTCTCTAGTCAAGGTGGGGACTCTATAGAGTAAGGGAGGCTGTGGATGGATTCCTGTATGGCTGCTTCTCTCACCCACATGTTGGGGAGACTTGTGGCTTTGCCATTGAAGACCTGTGCCCTTTTGAGAGTGATCGTTGCCTGTGGTTTCCCTCCCAGCAGTTTTATTGAGAATAGAAGGCCGGCATGGGAGGATGGGCTTTTGAGGCCAAGAAGGAAAGAAATTTCTGTCTTTGAACCCATGGGCAGTACAGAAGCAGAACCTATCTTTCACCCCTCTGTTGAAGGGAATGAGAAATCACATGTTCTACTCCGTCTCCTCCACACCCGGCAGTAATGTTGTCCTTTATCATTGTGTCAGTCTAGCAGCAGTGGTTCAGAGTTGAGTAATGAGGCCACAGATTGAGGTTTAAATCTTATCTCTGTTCACTAGCTCAGTGACCTTTTGTAAGTTGCCCAACTTGCCTGAGCCTCAGTGTTCCTCATCTATAAAATGGGGTTATTATATATGTAACATAGGGTGATGTGAGGATTAAGTACATTGATACCCACATGGTTCTTAGTCTGCGCCCAGTAGGTACTCAAAAGATGGGCACTGTTGGTTGTACTATCATCCACAGAGGCCACGAGAGCTCTCAGATACCAGGAACCACTGAAACACACCCCCATTCAGTCATGACTATGGGATGCTCACAACTTTGAAGCTAGCAGAGACAGGCTCTGAGGCCTGTAGGGTTCTGGAAGGTACTCCTCAGGCTGGAGTTGGGGCATCACTCAGCAAGGGGTGGTATTGCTTTAAATGCAGCCCATCGGTGCAGAATTCTTGGGGAAGCATTGTGAGATGGCAGCTGCTTTTGAGAACATTCAAGCAAATTCTTTATTCTCCAAGTTTCTCTCTCTTTTGTCCTTTCCAGGTGGTCTCTTGGTAGAAGGAGTTTTTGGTATAACTAAAAAGGGGTGCTTCAACTCAGGTCTAGCAGCCCTTGAGGAGTTAGAAGCATCTTGCAGAAGGCCCCTTGGGTGGGGAACCGCTGAGAAGAGCGTCTTGCTTCTTCTCTAAGCCCCCTCTTCCCATACTATCATTAATTATGTTACGTGGGACTAGGGAGATGTTCTGAAGCTGGGGCAGGAGATCACTCCTAGGCAGGTCCTTGCAGTCGTGGTGACCCTCATCACCTTTTCCCCTCACCAGTGTCTCCCCAAGGGAGGGGGAGTTTCTAATGAGATTGGACAGAGCCCTGGACATTGATTTTTAGGGCCATGTTTTAGTAGTGGGAAGGTTTACTGGGCCGTAAGTACCAGTAGCCAGGCACATTATGACCTTATGACCTAATCTGGCTGGGCACCTCTCTGGTTCACCTACTGTGCCTGCTGTAAGGTGGGCAAATTAGGTGAGGCCCTCTTAAGTGCACAGAGGATGGAGTAGGAAGCTCTGCTTAGGCCAGCTACTTAGCTGGCTTCACCAGCGCTCTCCACTGGGGTGTTATCTGCAGGCTGGTGGCCCAGTGGCCAACTGTGTGATGCTTGATCCCCCTCTGGCCACTCGCTTTTGCGTGTGGCTCTCTAGATGGGTAGTGGTTGGATCAGTCCTTCTTGCTTCTGTGGTTATAATACCCTTACAACAAGCACCCAAACCCCTTGAGTCGTGCCTTGGACCTGAGCTTGGCTCTTGTTTTACCTCTTTGCCACGTGTCTCTGCCTTTCACAATAGAGTCTGGGCAGAGCTTAGTGTGTGAAAGGTGACCAGCATTGGGGCTGGGAATGAGGGTGGTGGGGATGTAGGGGAGAGCGTGAGCTTCCAGGAACTCTGGGTTAAGCCCTCCATCCTCATCACCAGCAGAATTTGTCAAGTAGGCGCACCAGCCACGGTTTAAACCTGGTGCATTGCTGCCCTTGGACAAGGCTCCCAGTCTGAGCGTTCTCACTGGGCCAGAGAAGCCCCAGATCCTCCCGGCCATCTCCATGTTCCTCTTCCCACATCCTCAAGCCTTTTCAGCAGGTGCCCATGGGACTAGACCCCATGCTGTGGGCTCTCACCAAGGGCACGGGTTGCCCCACTGCAATGTTCAATTTCAGGTTTCAACGTTCGTTTCCTGTTCATGCGAACACTTCACTCTCAGGTCAGCATGACGATTGAATAAAAGGCAAATGGCTGGAAGTTCTTTTTTCTCCCCACTCTATTTGATGCAGAAATGGAGACTCGGAGACAAGTGAGTTCTCTGAGGACATGCCGTGGGTCAGGGGTGCAGCCAGACTAGACCCTGGTCTCCTGGCACCTGGTGCATGTTCTTTCCACCATGGAATTTCTGTAGTTCGATGGGCTTAGATCAGGGGTTCTTAACAAGGGGTCCGTGAGCTTGAATTGAAACTCAAAAAAAAAAAACACGATTCTTGTGGGGACGTGTTGGTGCGGGTGTGATATATTTATAAAATACTATACCGTATAGTGTCGACTTAGTAAGGGGTCTGTGGTTTTCACCTGCCTGGCAAAGGGGTCCGTGGAACAAAAAAGGTTAAGAAGCCCTGGCTTAGATTCTGGACTCCTTGTTGCATGAATCCTTAAGCATTTCAGGGAATAAGTGATAAGGGATGGGCATAAGTAAGAAAAATTAAGGCTGTAAATATTGAATACGTGCCCTTATTCAGCACAGACGCCACTGTCACCTTTTCCCCTTGTCTAGTTCTGGTGATGAGAGACTTTGTTAGCTTTTAGCAGGTACAGCTGCCAAGGTACCGTCCCTGTCCCACATGTCCCCTCCAAATTGTCTTTTTGCTTTTTATCAGCTGGGCCATGTTTTCCCTTCCTCTTCCAAAAGCAGTCATGCTTCATGTGTTGACTGCTCTCCCTGCTTCTGTGAAGTCCCTCCAAGTTGCTGCCAAAGTGATTCCACCGGGCACCTCCCAGAGCCTCTCACAGTCTCCTGGATGGTGTTCAGCCACAATTCTGGAATATACCGAGCTTAGTCCACTCTCCACACACCCTGCTCTTTCAACCCTGTGTCTCCAGTTGGCCTTTGCTTTTTTCTGAGTATCTTTCAGGAATACGGTGAGCTGAGTGAGGCACTTGCTTGGGTGCAAAATTTAAGGGCTGCCCTCAAAACTCAGTAATCAAGATTTTTTTAATTAAAAAAAAAATCAGTATTTAAAAATATTGCATTAAAATATTATTTATCTTGATTACTGAATTTTGTGGCTATCCTTACATTTTGTGCCCGAGGCAAATGCCTCGCTCGCCGTACCCCGGCTCCATCGTTGGCGCTCCATGCGCTTTCACGCTTTCAGCCCTTCCCTGCTACTTTTCTCCTGGTTTGGCTCCTTTCTTCTTTCTGTGTCCATCCTTTTCTGCTATTCCTCTAGTCTTCTGGCCCTTGCAGGTTTATTCCTTGCGAATTCATGTTCTGCTTCTGTGGTCTTTGAGATTGTTAATAAAGATGTTAACACCTCCTCTAGGCCTCTCTCCAACCTCTCCGTAGTCTACCCTTTAGCTGGGGACCTCCTCACAAGAAAAGCAACTGAACTTTGTCATCAGTTCTGCTGTCTGCTGCCTCGCCGTGAGCACTGCCATCTCACCCAGGTTTTTGTTATCCTCATCCAAGCGTCGTAATGGCTCGTGTGCAAGGCTTGCCGAAGCTCCATGAAAGGCTTGAAAGACGAGCCTCTGTAAATAAAGCTACTACCCTCGTTAATTTTGGAAGCTGACAGCATGTATTTTCCAGCCAACTTGGCTTGAGTTTTCAAGGAAGATTTTGGTAGCTGCCATGTCAATAGCTTTTCTGATGCCCCACTTGCTCATCGGGCCACCCGACTCCTTGACCACTCAGTTTTTTTCAATCAAGAAAAGGCATCGCTGCTGTTTCTGGTTGTGATTTGCTCTTTGTAAACCCTGGTTGCTCGTTCATACTTACAATCCCAGTCGCCATGCATAAAATGTGCTCATATCGGCCCCATTGTTTCAGAAGTACCTTCAACTAGATTTACCATTGTTTCCTGTAGTCAAAGGAAAAGATGGATTTTATAATATTAATTTGGCAAAATGGAAGGGTGCATCTTTTGCAAACAAGTACCCACATTTAGGAGCTCACATTTAAAAATGCTTGTTGCTTTCTTTGTTTTCTGTTATTAAAGTAGCAAAGGCCCTGTAATCTTACTTGGGAAATGGGGAAAAGAAATTGTCACCCTTATCCCAGCACCCAAAAATAATCACTTGTTTACATCTTGGCACGTTTTCTTTAAGTTCTTTTTCCATATTTATTATGCTATAGCTGTGATTTTGTGCCTTTGCTTTCACGTAGCCTAGTGTCATTAAATATTCTTCATATCATTGTATAATGATTATAACTGTCATGTTTAAATATTGCATACTTTTCATTTTTCAACCCAAGTAAACCTATCTGTTTTATTTAATCACTCCCCTTTTATTAGTCATTTAAGGTGGGAATGCTGTTATAAATAACAAGGAGGTGAACATCTTTGTGCAGGTCGTTTTTTTCCGTAGTTAAGATTATTCAAATAGCTTAGATTCCTGGTGGTAGAATTACTGTACTAAGGATGAGGATGAACATATTGCCTTAGAGAAGAGTGTAACCAATCGATGAAGCCATTATGCCAAGGGGTACTTCCCCCACTCCTATTCCAGCGTTGGGTAAAAGGAATTCTTATCAATGAATTACTGTTGCCCTCAGATAGAGGAGTTACTCAGATAGGCATAAATAAACACAGTGCTCTTTGTAGTCTTCTGGCATTTTTAATTTGTCACACTAACAGCATCAATGGTCAAAATGAGAACATCCACTGGTCACTCAACACATTCCTTAGACCAGCACTATCCAATGGAAATATCATACGAGCCGCGTAGGTAATGTTAAATTTCTCAGTAGCCGTATTGATAAAGGTGAAAAGAAGCAGGTGGGTTTAATTGTAATGTTATATTCTGTTTAACCCAGTCTATCCAGACTATCACTATCTCAGCCTATTTTGGCACCAGCCACGGTTCAGGTGTGAATGGCCACGTGTGACTAGAGGACACTGTACTGCATGTCACAGCTCAGACCCAGTAGGCACAAAGCGCCATCAAACCCTTGCTTCTTTCTTTTAATTAGTCTGTTAACTTCTTTTCTGTTTTCTGGTCTTCATTCAGATTCCCCCAAAAGCTGACTCTGAGATCAGGAATTGGCCTGCAGGTAGTCTGTTTGGGAGATGATTCCATGAGGGAAAGGGGAGCAGGTGAGGAAAACGGAGCAGGTGGAGAAGGAGAAGTGAGAAGGCCACTGACAGGTGTGATGATATGCAGGTTACTGCTGTGGACTCCTCGGATGGGGACCATCTGAGAAAGCGGGTGGAGCATGCCTCAAAATTGCTCCCCACCCAACATAGAGGGGCTGGGACATTTATTCACCGACCCCTCTCTTCCCTTAGTTGGGGGTTTTCTGCAGGGGCGTTATGTCCCCCATGTTTCTGGGTAGCACCTACTTGGGACCAAACACAATGGAGAGAGCCCTCAGGCAAAGAAGAGAGATGCAGACTCTGGAGATGGGCTGCTGTCAGGGTACGAGGGAGGTGGTCTGCCAAAATTGCTAGTGGGCTCAGGAGGGCCGGGGACGTGGGGTGGGGCCTCAGCAGCCTCTGCCTCTGGGCCTATGCCAAGTACAGTGGAGTCATCTGGGATGGGTTGTAGTGTCAGCCCACGTCATTCTCAGTTTAGAATAATCCGGTGATTCCATCTGCATTCTTGCAACAGAAGTGGATGCTGGCTATACAGGCAAAAGGCAATTCATGCAAAGATTTATGGAGTCTCAGAATGCAATGGGGCTGGGGAGGGAGGTGCTGGCCAGATTTGGGAATGCACAGGTCTAAGATTACATTCCCTGATGTAGCAGCTGGCAGCCCAATGAACATTTAGCAGAGCAGCGTGGCAAAGATGCCCTATTGACTTCTATTTGCTTTGGAGTGAATGACCACTTTGGCTTCTTTTTGGAAGCCTAAAGTTATCCTCTTAAAATCATTCGCCATTTAGACTACACACAGTGAGGGAAAGATGATTCCTCAACAGGAAAGCAAGGTGCTATCAGTGAGTGGGAATGGATTCTAGGCAGCCAAACATGGACAAATGTCCACTGCAAAAGGAGATTGGGCTTTCTGGTAAAATCTGAGTAAGATTTATAATCTAGTTCATTGTACTGTGTCACTCAATTTTCTGGTTTTGTTAATGCTCTGTAGTTATAGAGGTTGACACCATTGGGGAAAGCTGAGCGGTGGGCACACAGGACTGACCTCTTTACATTTTTATAATTTCTTGTGTGTTTGTAAAAAGTAAAAAAAAAAAAAAAAAGGGAGAGGGGGATTGGGCTGAGAGATGTAAATCCCTTTGGAATAGAATTGGATTGGTCCTGGTGTATCGAAATTTCACCCTTACTCCCAAACGCATTCTTGAGGACACCCAAATTTACCAGCACTAAATCTTTAGACCTAAGCTTGTTCCAAATAGCAGCTTTTTCTTTACCTGGTTTCCCAGTCAGGATATATTCTGAACGGGTTATTAAGTTCTAGAACTTTTATTTTATTTTACTTATTTTATTTTTATAAATAAAATAAGGGAGGTTATGGGTTTACAGAAAAATTATGCATAAAATATTTTCCATATGATACCCTATCTATTGTCAACACCTTGCATTAGTGTGGTACATTTGTTATAATTCATGAAAGAACATTTCTACAATTGTACTTTTAACTATATTCTATTGTTTACAGAAGGGTTCACTGCGTTGTACAGTCTTATTTTTTTTAACAAATCAATTTTATTGATACATATTAATAAACATACAATTCATCCAAAGTATAAAATCAATAGTATTTGCTATAATCACATAGTTGTGCATTCATCACTTCAATCATTATTAGAGCATTTTCATTATTTCAATAATAATAAAAAAAACAATAAACAGAGAAACAAACAAAGAAGAAAATCCCTCACCTCTCAATCTTTCTGTGCTTCCCCCACTGTACATAGCTGCTGTTTCTGGCTATTCGATCCAAAGTATATAATCAGTGGCTTTTAGTAGAATCACAATGTTGAACATTCATCATCTCAAAAATTCTAGAACAATTTTATTACTCCTAAAAGAAAAGCTCCACACCCCTTGGCATTCCTTCCTCAGCTCTAGATAACCCCTAATCTCCTTGCATCTTTATAAATTGATTTATATTTACATTTTATATAAATGGAATCATACAATATGTAGTACTCTGTGTCTGGTCTCCTTTAAAAGGGGTTTTTCTGGTACCATATATGCAACCTACAGTCTCCCCTTTTAGCCATATTCTAGGGCATGACCTTTCATGGGGAGACCATCACCCTCTAGAACACGTGTGTCGCTTTCGTCACTGCTTCTCGCAATGGCGGACGTCAGTGGAACTGAGCGAGCACGTAGGCCCTGGGTAGCAGGTGCCGCTAATGCCGCCGGCCCAGGTGACCACAGGTTTGGATGTATCCCCAACTCCCCTGAATCGGCCCTGGGGAGCCATTGCTCGCCAGAACACGATCTGGGAGACGTCCACCCTCATTTAGCTTTAAATTTCCACTGATAATCCTGAAATAAGCATTTGGCCAGTCAGACTCATTCTGCTGTGATGGGTTCAGACAAGCTTAATCCAAGCAATAATAATAATTCACAGTGTTAGAAAACACTGAACCATGTTCTTCCCACTCAGCTCTTCCCTGGGAGTAGATCACGTGTTCGGGATGTGCATTGACTTCTCCGGGGCACAGGACTTTGCTCGGCCAGTTAGTGTTGTGGGGTACCACGTGGTCCCCCCGAGGTCCGGGCCTCCGGATCCGCTCTGCTCAGCCCTGGGAAGACCAGACTTCCAAGGTCCTCCACATTATCTTTCTTTCCAGGAAGCGGAGTGTTTTATGGGCATGAGCTCATTCTTCTCCTTGGCATTCTCTGGAGGCTGGGAGGGATCCGCTCTGGGGACGGTGCTGGCCGATCCCTTCTTTTTCCTAAGACCCCTTCTGCTGCTTACCTTCCTCCAAACAGCGCTGGTCTGACATTTACTAAAGAGTTTCCAGGGAGCCATGCAGTGTCCCTGGCGAGGAGCGAGAATGCGGTCAGAGTGTCGCGGGGTGTGGCGCGGCGGAGGGCTTGGATCATCCCGGCTCCACCACGCGGTGACCTTGCCGAAGCTCTTGGCTGTCCCCGAGCCTCGGTCCCTGTAGAATCGGGGGCAATAATTGCTGTTGAGATAGTCAATTGTGTAGTATTGACAGCGATTCATACATGGTAAGCAGAGGACTGAGATTATTAACTGTAACTTTACAGCAGGAAACACCGAGGCCCAGAGAGAGTGGCAGAGGGGTGGTTATGGCGTCAGAAGCGAGGACCCTGCCTTCTGGTCCACAGGGCCCACGTGGTCGTGGCTGGGACACTGGCTCTGGGCTCAGACGGCCCGTTCACCGTTATGTGGTCACTGCTTAAAGCACCACCCTGGACAAGATGCTGGGATGGAAAAACACCAACTTGTAGATTCAGACACCTGCCTGTCTGAATTCCGACTGCGCCGTTGGTGAGCTGTGGGACCCGGAGGCAGCCACCAGGCTTTGTGGAGCTGGGTCTCCACCTCTGCCAGGTGGAGCAGCTGGCACCCAACACACCCACAAGCACATAAAGAGAAGTATGTGTCTGGGGAGCGCCCAGCAGGCTGCCTGGCGCCGGACGTCCCTTCCCCGCTCCTCAGTCACGCGACCCTAAGACTCAGCTGCCTGTGGTTGAAATTGTCGGTGATATAAGAGCATCTTTCCCTCCTTTTCTCTTTTCCCCCCTTTCATTGTACTCCCTACAGACAGAGTTGGTTTCTTCCAGGGGAAGAATAGATGTTTGACTTCATGACCCGAATGGAGGGTCCTCCTTAGGGAAACTCTTTCCCTTCTGTTTGAGATCCCTAATCAGGGGGGAAAAATTAAGTAAATAGGTAAAAGGGACCATTAGTTTAACCTTCTGTGATAGGCAGAATGATGGGGAGCCCCCCTAAGACCCCAAGAAAAATGAAGTCTTAATCCCCAGAACCTCTAAATGTTACCTTATGAGGAAAAGGGGTTTTGTAGATTTGTGACTAAGTAAAGGATTACCTGGGTGGACCCTAAATGCAACCCCCAGTGTCCTTAGAAGAGAGAAGCAGAGGGAGATTTGTAGACCCAGAGGAGACGACCACGTGGACATGACGGCCTTGAGAATTGGAGGGATGTGGCCACACACCGAGCAATGCCGGCAGCCTCTGCCCTCTGGAAGAGGCAAAGGACGGAGCATGGCCCTCCCACATCTTGATTTCATGCCAGCAAAAAGAGATTCTGTACTTCTGGCCTCCAGAACTGTGAGAGAATGCACTTCTGTCATTTTAAGCCACTAAATTTGCAGTACTTTTATCCCGGGGCCACAGAAAATGAACACGCCTTCATATTGTCAGGGCAAAGCAAGGTCAGCCACACCGGTGGCCCAACTTTCCCGAGAAGGTCAGTGTCCTGGCTGCGTGGGGACCCCAGCAGTGGGAAAGAGACCTCTCTCTGTCTACTTGGGATCTGACGGAGTGCTGCTCCAACTTATGGGCTCGTTCCTGCCCTAGAGGGGGCCGTTGTTTGGATGTTCTGGCTTGGAGGTCAGAAGATTCTGATTTTATACTGGACTTCCAGGGCCCTGACTTCTGTGGCCGTGCAGTGGGTGCCATGATGACCCCGGTGAAAGGGCTCCTGAGGCCAGGGCAATCAAGCGTCCTCTTACACGCCAACTCTGACTGCTTGGTGGAGGCTGCTGGCGTGCTGAGAGAGCGTGTGAGGCTGGGTGCCAGCTGCTTTGGAGCTGGACCTGAGGTATTGCTGCAGCTTTGTGAGGCAGGAGGGGGCCTCGGAGCCATGGCTCTCCTTGGCCTCGTCATGATGTACGATCCACCCTGAGATGAGATGTGAGTAATTTGTTAACAAATTAAAATGCTGACCCTTTGAGAAGATTTACTTTTTAAAATAAACTAAGGCGGACTCCTTGTGCTTCCACTAACTTGCTTTCTGATACGTTTCCCTGAGTCAGAAAGAATGAGGTGAGGTTACGGTTAGCACACTGGGGATTGAATGCTCCTACTTTGGGGACACTCATCTGACAGGTGAGCCGTGGAGATAGAATTAGTCTGAGAGCCAAGACCGAGGACCACTTATCACTTCCTCACAATCCACCAATGGGGGCCACGTGTGTGATCTCCCACTCTTGGGCCCCTGGCGGGCATCACTAATTGATCATTGCACCTCTTGGCTTGGACTCACATGCAGAATCTTCTCGATACAGTGCGTTAGTGATGGCTACCAACTGCTCAGCGGTGACATTTGAGGTGATATCTACTTGTCATTCCTGCCGATTCCTTCCCCAGGTTTAAGACAGCATGGATTTCCAGTGTCCCTTTAAGGCATCTACTTAGCAGGATTCTAACCCCCCTTTTTTCCAGCCATGGCAGAACTCAAAGGAAAGCTCAGCGCCTCACCTCCAGCACTGCCTGGCTCTTCTCCCCGTTGCAGGGATCACAGGGGAGGCATGGGGACTAAATTTAGAAATCAGCAGCTCTCTTGAGGTGGGGTGTCGCTGTTATTTTAAAGGTGAGAATCTTGGTCAGCTGCCTCAAGCACGCAGGCCTCTGTGCCCCAGGCCCCCAGAGGGATGGGCAAGGGGAGGCGGGTGTCCAGGTTGCCCTGGAAACCATGTTTGTCTGCACCCCATGGGGCTGAAGGCCCTGTGCTTGCTGTGTGTGCCTTGGAGGCCATAGGAAGGGAGCAGCCCCGAGGCAGGACCTGCTGTTTGTGTCTTGGCTTCGCCAGCACCTGGTGCCTGGTGCCTGGGCAGAAGGATGTGGTGGGATGGTGGGATGGTGGGTGGGGCAGGGGGTGGCGGCATGAGGAGGCCTGCGGGATGCACACATGCAAAGCTGCGCCCGGAAAGTTCTCCGCAGGTTGCTGTTGTGAGCTCGTTTACCTGTTTGGCATTACACACCTGGAAGTGGTGGAGAGTGATCTGCCGCCATGCCATTTCTAGAGGATAAAACAGCCGTGGCTGGATTTGCATTTCAGATTTCCTACCTGGGTGGTCAAAGGATGCTCAGAATGGGAGATTCTGAGCACATCTTGCTCTATCTCCTTCTTGATGCAGATCCTGCTGGAAGAATGCTCTCTGTGTGGCCTTGGGGACTCGTCTGTCCACTCATTCCCTCATTTGCCATCAGTGGAGCATTTGCTCTGTACCAAGGACTGGTTTACGTATTGGGATTTAGCGGTAAATTGGCAAATAAAATGGAGTCTCTGCTCTGGTGAAACTTCTATTCTAGTGGAGACAGACAGACATACGACAGGTCAGATGGTGATAAGCGCTAAGAGGGAGAAGACTAATGTTCAGAGGGTAGGGGCTGGTGCAGAGGGCTGGGGAGCGCTTTTGTCTGGGAAAGCCTCTGAGAAAGGGGAGCTGGGCTAAGAGGGCTTGTGCTTTTGACAGTGGAGGGAGAGCGCTTCTGGCCGAAGGGGCAGCCAGAACAGGAGGCCCTGGGTGGATCCAGCGCGTGGCAAAGGTGGAAAGCTGTGACCCAGGAGGGCAGTCCGCGGCAGGGAGGGCTGCAGTCAGCAAGCTGGGCCCAGGACCTGGGCCAGGTGGCAAGGCCAGGCCTCCGTCCCCTGGGAGGACAGGCACGGCCAAGCAGGGTCTCTGTTGTGGACAGCGGCGAGGACACTGAAGGCCAGATTTTGCTTTGGCTTTTATTGATACAAGTGGACATCGCTTTGTTCTCTTTTGTGACCCCCAGGTAACCTGGGCACTGACTTTGCCCTCCCTAAAGTGCCTTGTCTGATATGGGAAGTGGAGTCAATACTGATTAATTAACGCAAGGCAGGGGTGGTTTGTGGCATCCATTGGAGATTGATGCCTGGGACTCTTCTTGTTTTGGGAGCCAAAGTAGAAGGTTTGGAAAATACAGAAAAGCACAGAATGAAAATAACAGTTACCTGCTTTTCTACCACCCAGAAAGACTTCCTATTGTTGCTCTGCTTTATATAAAATGAAAAATTGCATTACACTGTGTCAACTTCATTTATTCAACAGAAATATATTGAGCATCAGTTATGTCCCGGGCAGGAACTGTTTTCATCACTGGGAACATGTCGGTGAACAAAACAGACCAAAAAACCTGCCCTTAGGGAGCTCACATGAGAGTAGGGAGATACAGCCAAACCAGCATATAAGCAAATACACATGTCAGATGGCGATAAATGCTAAAGGGAAAAATGGAGGTGGGAAGGGAGACAGAGACTAGTACTAGGGGGTGGCACTGCAGTCGTTGATAGGGTGGCTATGGAAGTCCTCATTGAAAGGGTGTCATTTCAGTCCTTTGAGAAGATCTGAAAGAGGTGAGGCGGGAAGTCATGTAGATACCTGGGAAGCAGCATTCTAGGCACAAGGACCCGCCCGTGCAAAGGCCCTGGGATGAGAGTGTGCCTGGCATGTTTGAAGAACAGCACACAGGCCATTGTGGCTGGGGTGGAGGGAGCAGGAGTGTATAGGAGGGTAGTAGAAAATGATGTCAGTGAGATTATAGGGGCCAGAGCAGGTAGGCTATTCCTAGTGAGTGGGGAGCCTCTGAAGGGTTTAAAGCAGACGAAGGACATGACCTGACGTGTGTTTTGAAAAGGCCGTGCTGGCCCTTACATGGGACATAGACCAAAGAGGGCAAGGGTACAAGCAGAAAGGGCTGCTCTGCCGAGAGGCTGGGCGGTGGGTGCTGGAGGTGGGCCCCAGAGGTGAGGCAGAGGCCACCTCGAGGGCAGCTCCTTTCTTGCAGTCATCCAAGGTGCCCTAAGGCTAATGGTGACCCAGCTAGTTCTGTAAACCTCTCTTTCCTCTTAATAATATGTCATGAGCATTTCTCCCATGTCTTTAAATAGTCTTTGACAACATGCTTTTTAATGGTCGAACAGTATTACATCATTTGGATGTACCATAACGTAATTCATCTCCTATGTTAGACATATAAGTTATTCCCAGTTATTCACTATTTCAAAAATGTGCCAGTAAGCGTCATTGTACATAAATCTCCATGTACATCTCTGATTATATCCCTGGGCCAAATTTCTAGCAGCAGAATGGTTGGGTTAAATAATATGCATCTTTACGGCTATTGGTTATTACATTACTTTATAGACAACATAACGGAGACCCAGGAAGGCTGAGGAACTGGCCTCCAGGTGTGGAGCCAGCCAGGGGGGGTAGAGCAGGCCTTGAGTGCAGCCGTGTGATTTGCAGACCCATGTTCTCTCCGTCACACCCCATGAAGGACAGCTTAGCTGCCGCTCAGCCCAGAGCCTTGCGGACAAGTGGCCTTGGCTTCGGTGGCTCTGATGGTGATGATGGCCAGGGAAGAGCAACTAGCCAGCCATCTCTAATCAACTCTGTGCTGGGGCGTGCACTCAGGACAGAACGTGGCTGTTCCCACCGGGCACCCCGGGACCCCTAAGAGGTGAGGACGCTGAAGGCCAGAGCAGTGAAGCAGCTGCCCAGCTAGAAAAAGGGGAGGCCAGGACAGAGCCCCGTCTAGTGCCTGCTTCTTAATCATCCTCTTCTGAGTCCCTTCCAGGATGGGTGCTATGGCCAGTAGTTCCTTGAATGATAAATATTAGCTCAAGCCATTTCGCAGCCCACACTTGGCCTGACAGCTTCCGTGCTCCTCTAGTTTTAATCATAATAATTATTATAATTACTATGATATTACTTTATTACTATATAGTATAATACTAATATATTGGCATATGTAATATTCTATGTACTGATATAATGTATACTGCTACTATTACTAAATACAATTACTATCATTAGAATCTCACTACTATTACCTCACTCCATGTTTCTTATTCCGGGTGCCAGGCTCTTCTCATGACAGATGGCGGGAACGCAAGGGGATGAGCAGAATCATGTCATGCCTCTGAAGTTATTGTTTCTTACACTGTTACTAATATTATTATTAATAATAAAATTATTATTGCTCAATAAAACAGGCCAGCCACTGGGCTAAGTGTTTTGCTGATTTTCCTTACAACATCCTGCTGAAGGAGAGTACTTTTCCTTTGCTCATTCTTTATTTGGGGAAACTGAGCCCAGAAAGTCTCATAAACTATCTCAGGTGCCACCGCTTGGCCCTGATTTTTCTCTGAACACTTTTACTGAGGTACAATTTACATACAATAATCTGGGAATATTGAAAGTGTAAGACTGAGGAGTTTTGACAGCCATCAACACAATGGAGCTAGGGAACGCTTCCCGTCTGCCGGATGCTAGCGCGTGGTGCCGGCTGGTCCTCTCTGGAGAGGCTCCGTGGGCGAGGCCCCTTCTGTGGCTCCTCGCCAGCTCCCCACCTTCCCCTCACGTCAGGAGGACAAGCCTGGCCTCGCCCAGGGTTTTCTCACCACTGCACTCCTGCTCCTCATCTCCCTCCTGCTCCCACTGGCAACAGTGTTTTCTGGGGCCAAGGATCAGAATTGACAAGACAGAGTGACAGAGGGAACTTACTTTTGGAACAGGGTCTTCTAGCAAGAAGGATTCAGCAGGGGCAAAACGCAGGGAAGATGAGACTCGGCAGCCAGGAAAAGCACTGGGAGCTCTGGCAGGGCCCCTCGCCGAAGGCACCGTGGGAAGGATGACCCGGCTGACCAGGCGCTCCCGAGCCCCTTTTCAGCTTGGCCCCTTCCTGTGGGGTGCTGCCTCTCAGTCCTGCCTCTCCCCACGTCATTTCATAACTCCCCGGGGTGCACACTGTGCCTCTGGGGAACTTGCTGTGCACTGCTAACTGGGACAGTATCACCACATCACACTTGGGTAATATTCAGATGAACCGGGTGGGCAAAACGAGGTTGAATTGTGTGTGTGTGTACCATTTCTAGAAACCTCTGCGGCTTTGTGCCGTGATGCAGCCGTGTTAGAGCTGGGCCCATCCACAAAGGTACGGAGAGGCTAAGTAACTGCTGCCAAGTCACAGAGCAGGGCGGTGCACAGCTGGGAAGGAGGCCATGGCTCTCAGCTTGCGTAGGCCACGCTTGGCCCACTGAAAAATGGCTACTGGTGGGCAGCTGGCAGAGAGCTCCTGGTGGGCAGCTGGCAGAGAGCGGCACACGGGACGCCTGTGAGGAGAGGGACTGAGCTTATCAGGCAAGGAGAAGGTGGAGGTATTCCACCTTCTCATTGAAACTCCACCTGTGTGGGAACAACTGCTGGGGAGCCCCACTTTACAGCGAGAGGCCAGCTCTCTGCTCCAGGGACGCGGCACGTTCGTCTTTATCACACACAGAACGTGGTGGCCGAACAGTGTTCACGTCTGTTCCCCCGTGAGACTGTAAAAGTCTTTCCCCTTGTGTCTTGCTAGACAGATGGTTCCTAAACTTGTCTGCACGTTGGAATCACCTGGGGAGCTCTGTAAAATACTGAAGCCTGTGTCTCACCCCCAGAGACTGTACTTTATTAAGCTTTGGGCGTGGCCAGGACTTCAGAATTTTTTAAAGATCCCCAGATAATTCTACCATGCAGCCGAATTTGGGCCTAGAGTCTAGCACAGCACTCTCTCATTGAAATTTAATGGGAGCCACATATGGACTTTTGTTTTCTAGTAGCCCCATTAAGAAAATTAAAAGGAAACACGTGGAATTAATTTTAATAATATGGCTTATTTAACTCAATATATCCAAGATATTTTCATTTCAACTCGTAATCTATTGAAAAATATTAGTGGGATATTTCTCATTCTTTTTTTTTATATGAAGCCTTCCAAAGCCAGTGTATTTTTATACTTCTTGTGCATCTCAGGTTCGATGAGCCATATTTCAAGTGCACTGCATTGGGCAGCACAGGTTTGGTACATAGTAGATGCCCAATAAAATGTTTTGTGAATGAATGAACAAATGATGGAAGCAGCCATGTGTCATATTCTAGTAGTGAAACTGTACGGTTGCTCCAAAGTTTTAGATAAATGTGGTTCCTTGGCAGCGCTCTCTGCAGAGAATATTCAGATTCCGCCACCGGGCACCAATCCCATCCTTGAAGCCTTCTCCCATCAGCCTTTGTCCCACGACCGTACCCCAGCCCTGCGGCTGAGTTTGGTGTACCCCTCAGACTGTAGTGCCTTGATACCCTGTGTATATTCTGTCATTGTTATTGGCTGTGTCACATTGTATTAGAATCCTCTGTTTATGTGTCTGCCTTTTACTTAACCTCTAAGTTCCTGAAGGACCTAATTAACCTCTGTATTCATAGTGGCCAGTGCAGTTTTTATTTACGAGATGTTTGTGGAATGAAATAACAATAACAATAACTTGGAAAGAAGGCCCTTTTGCTATAGAGACTAGATTTATGGGACAAGACTGGGCCAGGGCAGGTCCTGGGCAGCAGGCAGAGCTGACCCAACTGCTTTTTTGTTGTCTGGTTAGTAGAGATTGTAACCATGTATCCGAGTCAGCTATGTCTGCATAATGCTAGGTAACAAACCACCCCAAAACTCAGTTGCTTCTAACAAGCATTTTCTTTAAATCTGTTCATGGGTCAGTGGGTTGGCTGGGGTTTGGGTAATTCCAGCTGGGCTCAGCTGAGTTTCACTCCAGGCTGCAGGGTGGGTTTAGGCCTGCTCCAGGATTCTTGTTCTGGAGCCGAGGCTGAAAGAGGCAGAGCAAGTTCTCCTGGCAGGTGGTAGGAACACAAGAAGAGTGAAACACACCGTACCTCTTAAAGCCTTGGCTTGGAACTGGCACCGTCACCGTCACTTCCACCCATGTTTCATTGCCTGGGAGCAAATCCCAGGCTGAGCCCACAGTCAGAGGGGCAGGGAGGAGGAGGGGAGGGGACACTTGTTGAACACTTGTCATGCTGTAATATGCTTCCCTGGCTCTAGGCGATGTTCCCGCCTCCAAAAGCTCCCTTCCGCGTCTTGGTTGATATTTTATTTTTAGCCTCTTTCTGTTCAGTGTAAGAAGAGAAGTGGATTGGGGATTTTTTTAGCCTCAGCTTCTCTACTGCACTGAGATTGCCTCCGATTTATTTGACATTGGTCGTCTTGTTTTCTACCCTTGTGGCCCTCTGAATTAGTTATAAGAATTCATGCTAAACTCTCTAGGTGTGTCCGTCTCTGAAATATAAGTTATCCAAGCCATGCAGCATGGGAGCCCCACATGCATAGCCATATCTGGGCATGCATGTGCTGTCCAGCCGAGATTGCCCTCGGAGGAGGTGGCTGCCCACAGGCCGCCCGGAGCTCACGTGCTCGTGACACCTCCATCTCAGCTGAGGGCCAGTGGTAGATCTGCCTGCATTCAAAGCCTTTCCTGAGGTTTAAGGAAATCCACCCACTCGTGTACGGTCACTTTGACAACCTTGGGCTTCTCTGGGCCAAGAGGGCAGGGAGGCGTCTTTGTCTCTGTCCAGCCTCAGAGGAGCCCTCGGCAAGGCAAGGGGAGTGGGAGAGAGGGAGGAGCGGGGGGGAGCAGCGTAGCCTCTTCCCTTCCATCTGGTTTGGACCTTCCAAGTTCACTGGCGTCCCAGAGCCCTTGCCAAAAGCCCACGGCTGAGCTCAGACCAGGGGCTCCGGGTCATTTCCAGAGGAACCTGCTTGGAGCGACTCTGTTTTGAGTAAAGATGCTGCCTCTAATGAAGCGGAACGGAACTCCTGGCCGCCTTCGGTCCCTCCTGCAGCCTCAGGCCTTGAGGGCCCCGGGAAGCCCAGCGCTGGCTGTGAACAGGAGAGGTTTTACTCTGGAATGGCCCCACCCCGCTTCTTTCGCAGGCTCCCCCTGGTCTGATTTGACTGCTTTTAGGACCTCTGCTACCTGAGGTGGTGCCAGAGAGCCAGTGGGCAGTGGTACTCCCTTCAGGTTGGTTGGGGTCTCTAGGGGGACAGGAGCTTTGAACCCAGTTTGGACCTCTAGGACTTCAGTTCCTTTTTTCTTGGCACAGTATAATATCCTGTTCCGAAGGAAAAAAAAAATCAGGGTTTTAAGAGCTTTTTTAAAAAAGGCACTTGGACACAAAACAGCTCTTAGAAAATAACAAGCTGATGAGTTAAGTATAAATGAATCAGAGACATATGGATTAAATTTCCCTTGCAATCCACAGAGGCTTCAAAATTAGGGGAAGAGGGTTTGTCAAAATGTGTGCCTATCTTGGCCAGGGAATGGAACACACTCAGAGGCTGTGGAGGAGCTGGCGCCTTCCTCTCCTCGTCTTCCTCCACCCCAGCGCTAGGGCTCAGGGTCACAGACGTTACCTGCAAGCCCGAGGTTGGTTCTTTGTACTCCTCAAGCCTGCAGTCCTTTAATTCTTAATTGAATTGTTCCTCAGACATCTCCCCTATGTCTTCAATTGGGGCAACAGGCCAATGTCGAACTTCTGCAAAGATCTTCAACGGGTGGGGGACAAAGGGAGAGAGATGAGCTACATTTGTGTGGGAGCTTTTGCTGCCCACCCTTCTTTCTTTTAGTTTGTAAAAATTTTAATTTTGAAATAACTTCCCACCGATAGGAAAGTTGCAAACATAAATTAAAAATAATGCAGGGAACTCCAATATACCCTCTACCTAGCTGCCCAGGTTTTCCACCTTTTAACACTTTGCTGCATTCTTTGTCATTCTCTCTCTCTCTATTTTTTTTTTTAAACATTTGAATGAGGGTTATATACATCATATTCCTCTAACGCTTAATACTTCCATGTCCATTTCCTAAGAACAAGGATATTCCCTTAATGTAACCACATTAAATACAATTATCAAGTTCAAGAAATTTAACATTGCTGTAAAACATAGTCTATATTCCGTTGTTTTTTTTTTCACTTGTCCCAGTAATGTCCTTTTGGGCATTTTCTCCTCCATTATCAGGTCCAGTCCAGGATAATGTATTATATTTAATTATCATTGTCTCTTTAGTGTCTCTCTTTTTAAAAAAAACTGTGGTAACATAATTATCATTGTCTCTTTAGTGTCTCTCTTTTTTAAAAAAACTGTGGTAACATACATATAACATAAAATTTTCCTTCTCAACCACTCCCAAGCATACAATTCAGTGGCTGCTCACCCTTCTTGACCAGCAGCCACCCCACTTGACGCATCCTGTCCTAACCCTCCTGCTAACGTAATTGTCTATTGTTCAGACACAGACACAGCTGTTAGAAATCCTCTCCTGCCCGCCCGCCGCCCCCCGCTATTCCCCCACCCCTATGGTGATCAGCCAGGAGAAGGAGGACCATGGTGAGAGTGGGTCAGAGATGTGGAAACTTCTATCTTGCATCTCCTGGATGCCCATTCCTGCTGTCAGAAGAGGGCAGGAGCTGGGAGAGCTCCTGGTCTCCTGATGGGAATAGAGATGCCCAAGGGAGAATCGACTTTCCCTGCCCAGAATCCTCCTGATGCCCCAAAGGGTGTTGGCCTTGCTGCTTTTATCCTTCTTTCTCAATTTCTGGTCAAGGAACAGAGAAACCCAGTGTATTTTTTGGTGAGGCTCTAAGCAGGTTCTAGAACTGTGTTGTTGCTATTGTTGTTTTCCCTTAGAACACTTTGGGCAAGAAGTATCTGGGTGGAAGTCTGCCGAGTAAAACAGATAAAGGGAGAACATCAGACAAGCCAGGGAATAACTGCCCCCTCCCCATTAGACCTTTTTGCCTCTGCCTGCTCTGCTCAGTGCGACCTGCAGTTCTCTTTGGAACACAGTTCTGGAACACAAGCAGTGTTCTAGAGTGGGAATCACTAAATTCATTGACCCTTCGTGTCATCAGCAGAGTTGATAAATGTATCACAGACATTATGTTGAGGGAAAGAAGCCAGACCCAGAGGTGAGCATATGGTATGATTCCTTTTATATGAAGTTCAGAACTAAGCAGAACTAATCAATGGTGATGGAAGTCAAGTAGTGACTACTTCTGGCAGTGATTGGGAGGGGTAGGAAAGAACTTTCTGGGGTGCTGGAAATGTTCTGTCTTTTGGTCTCTGTAGTGGTAACACATGTATATATACATATGGAAACTTCTAGAATTGTTCCCTTAAAATTAGTGCAATTAATACTCCAAATTGTATGTATGTGTCACGTTAATTAAAAGTAAAAAGATAAGTCATCACCTCCTTCCCCCCATAAACGTCTGTGGGTGCCACTGCCCAGCTTACCCCTTACCACAGTGATTGACAATCTGGCTTGGAGATTGATGGTAGAGAGATGAGGGCAGATCCCAGATGGAGCAAGGCATGGGGAAGGATCCACCTTGGACAGTAAGAGTCATATTTCCTCTTCAGAGAAGGATTGTAGTGACAAAGAGGGTCACAGTGAAGCTGAGGGCACCTGAGTGGGTTCTGATTGAATAACCCCAATCTCCTCAAGAGGTAGATATCAGAGTGAGGCCATGGAGGGCACTTGGCAGGGATGGCAATATGGCAGAACAAGTACGCGAGTGAGCCGGCCTGCCTCAGATACTTCTTGCCACCACATACAGAGGGACCACCTAAGTCCATATCTGTACCATCTTGATATGCAGAGGAATCTGCCGGCTCTGAGGAAAGGCCGGGGGGTGAGGCGCTACCCACACAGTCCTCAGCCCATCCCCCTCTTCAGATGCTGTGAGGGACTTGGCAGGTTGGTGGCACGCAAGAGGACCCAGTGCCCATGACCAGCCCTCCAGGCTGCCAGAAAGGAGCTGGGCATGTCATAGGCACTTGGAGGGTTGCTTCATGAGATGAGATTAGCTTTGTTGGGTTGGCGTGCCAGGCTGTGGTTGGGAAAAACAGTCAGTTGGTAGGATTGAGGAAGATGGCCCGGACAGAGTATGGGAGTGGGAGGGCCAGTGGGCTGCTCCCTGGTGATCTAGCGGGTATGGTACATCTCCCACCTGACCCCATCCCAACCCTTCTCTCCCCTCCTGAGCCTGTGTACTGGTCACTGGATCCAGGCCCCCAGGGCTTTCTGCTTGGTTTCTAGAATCCACGTGTGGAGGCCGGAACCTCTGCCAGGCCAGGCACCCTCGTGCAAGAGGGAGATTTCAGCTCTCTTCCGGAAAACAGTTTTCTTTCCAACCCAAGCAGCGGCCCTCTGCCAATCAGTGATAGACGTGAACTATACACAACTCTGCTTTAAAATTCCCTTCCCAGCTAATTCATCGCAGCTTCTCTCAGTTCAGGGTGAAGGCAAGGAAAACCAAACATGGCAAGTCTCAGAGACATAAGTTGCCACGGCCTGAAACTTCCATTCTTGCCAGATAAGGCATTTCTTTGGACTGGTTGAAGCAACCAGTGCTGGTCGCATCTGTGTGTGCCTGCCTTCCTTTCCGATGGAAGTGCCAAATCTCTGCTATGTTGAGGCCACCAGGCCACCATGCCTGCTTCCTCCACCTCGGATGAAAACCAGGTCAGGAGTACCTCTATCTTTTCTGCTCTGGTTCTCAGCTTCCCCCTCCATCTTGTGGTCTTTTGCTTTGAGGTTGGAAGAGGCAAGTCACTATGAGGTTAAGCCAAACCTCCTGGGACTTTCCGTAAGCGATACTTGGTCCTCAAGTCTGTAGTGGCTTTTGGAGTAACTTTTCCTGGTAATTGCCTCTGGACTTTAATAAGCTCTCAAAAAAATTAGCATTAAGAAGATAAACAAAAGACAAGTACAGGCAATTCCCAGAATAATAAAAATAAAATGGCTAATAAACATATGGAAATTTGTTCAGCTTAAGTAGGGATCAAAGAAACACTAATTAAATCAGTTACAAAATTCTGCTTTCCCCTTATTAAATCGGCAAGAATAATACATAATGGTGTAGATGTGGAGAAATGGGGCTTCTCGTTCCCTGATGATGGGGGTATAAATTGGTACAGTGTATCCAGAGGAGTATTTGGCAGTATTTTTCAAAAGCCCTAAAGATGGATATTCTCTTTGACTCAGCAATTCCACATCTTGGCATTTCTTTCACCGTAAGGAAATAATCAGAGATGTTCACAAAAGTTCGTGTTCAAGGTTGTGCATTGAAGCACTACTTATAATTATGGAAAATTGGAAATGACTGAAATATCCAACAATACGGAATCTGTTATACAAATCATAGTTCATACAAATAATGAAACACCATGAAACCATTAAAATATGTTGTAGAATAATATTTAACGGCATGAAAAATATTTACAATATTTGCTACATAGGAAAAAGTCTGATTGTAAAGCAGCATATGCAGTATGATTCCAGTGTTATATCAACAACAAAAAGATGCATGGAAAAAAAGTTGGAAAGGCATACACTAGCATTTTAATTATGTTTGTTTTTAGGATTTCTAGGTGTGGCAATTACAGGTGAGTTTTATTTTCATCTTTGTGCTTTCGTTTTGCCATTTTTCAAATTGGGAGTTTAATACATCTTTAGTTGCTTGAAATTTAGATTGTTTCCAATGTTCCATTATTGACAATGCTTTGATCAACATCTTTTATCTAAATTTTTGTGCAGATCTCTGCCAAGTTATCTAAGTAGAATTTTGGGTCAAATGGTATATCCACTAAACTTGTGTTACTTCTGCAACTAAAAGCAAAATTAAGTCTTTAAGGGTCTTTTTATAGAATTCTCCTGCCTCCTATTGATCTCTTATCTGATGGCCATACTGTCATGTCCACTCTCCTTGTTCAGCTGGCAGCATGTGGTTGCGAGGTCCCTGGAGATAGGATTTGTTGGTGACATGGCTCTGGCATCATTTTTCCTCAAGATGTTGCTGTGCCTGTTTGTCTCCAAAGCTTCTGTGCCTCTCCTGGTATCCTGTTTGTGGCTGCTGGCAGGTAGGGGATGGGTAGGGAGAAGAGGCTCTAATATATATATATTGAGCACCTGCTCTGTGCCAGGTGCTGGGCCAGCTCTTGTCAAAACCCTGCAGCATTTTTAACTATTCTTGCTCCACATCTAATCCCAGCCTCTTAGTTTGGCCATCAAACTGTGTCAACAATCTCCACGTTTTTCACCACTTCCACCAGTCCTGCCAGTTGCACGCACTGCCCCCTCTTGCTGCACAGCTCTGATGGTCTCCCTGCTTCCACCCGTGCCCCGAGCACCCCGCAGACTTCACTGCCCTTCCCCAAACCCGTCACGTTTCCCATCTCATGCAGAAGAAAGGCAAAGGCCTTGCAAAGCCCTCCCACCGACCCCCTGGCTTGCTGCCCTCTGGCCGCTCTGTCTTCCTTGCTGACCCTCAGACACGCTGAGCTGCCCCTCCTTAGGACCGTCACCTCTGCTTTTCCCTCTGGTGGGAGGTCGCTTCCCCAGGCCTCCTCATGCCTCATCCCTCACTTTATGTCTTTGTTCTGAGGTCATGTGATCACACGTGCCCCCTCTGACCCCACTTTCCTGTAACCTGCCTTATTTTTCATCATAACGTCTCTTACAACCTGCCAGAAAAGGTATCTGTTCTTCCCCAACTGGAAGGGGAGCTCCCCGAGAGCAGGGACGTGTCTGCATTGTTCCAGCTGGAGTGTGAAGTCGGCACCAGTCCCTGAGCCCCGAGCTACAGAGGGCAAGCGAGGGCCCAGAGACGTTAACATCCACCTGTTCAAGGTCAGGATGTTAGCAGGTCGTAGACCCAGCATTCTGTCCGACTCCCACACCTGTTCCCTCTCTGTTCTCAGAGGTGTCTGCAGGTCCCGGGTGCTGGAGGACTGCTCCGTTTTCTGCTTTTCCCAAAGCACTGGGAAATGCTGGCTGCATCCCCTGTAGCCCAGGAGGCCTGTGGAGGCCCATTAGGGGTGAGCAGAGATTCCCGGGGAGTTTCTGCCCTGCTTGTTTGCGGCCCACACTTGGGTCAGGTCAGCTGTGGCTGCCGGTGCCAGTGTTTCTCTAAGTTACAGGTGCCTGGGAGGACACCTAGCTGCCTAAGGTTCCTTGCCCAGTGCGACGGTCCAGCATGGGCTCTGGCGCGTGAGGCCTCGAGGCACTGGCTGGAAACGGGGGCCCATGCTTCCCACCCCACCTGCAGGAAGGAGGCTTCCACAGAGCGTTGCCCTCAGTCGCCCTGGTCCCTGCCTCGTCCCCCTGGCTACCCGCATTGGCTAGTCACGATTTGGTGAGTGTCCTGCCTGGGGCCGGTCCTCTCGGGGGCAGCCAGTCGTCCTGTCCGGCCTGATGCCTGGCGGTCGATGTAACCAGGCAGATGGCGCTGGCACAAACCGCCTTCCCGCGGAAGGTGCTGGCCTCTCCAAGGTGTCAGCTTTCGCAGGGTTTTCATTTGCACGTGGCTTTCCATTTTTAAACTCCCCGTGGAAGAAGAGGCGACAACTGTGAGGTGAGGGCGGGGGGGTGGGCAGGGCTGGGAGGGCGGAGTGGCAAATGCTGGCTGCGTCAGCGTTTTTGGAGGAGAGATGGCCATTCACAGCGAATGGAGGCAGACAGGGGAGGGAAGGCCCGGAAGCCAGGGGCGAGTTTAATAACTGAAGGGGGAGTGAAAACCTTTACATCCACCCGACCACCCATTCCTTCATTAGTTTAATGGCCCTTTAGTAAATACGCATTCTCAGCTGGGAATCCTGCTAGATTTTGAGAACTGGTTCTCTGCCTGCCCTACAGGATCTCAGTCTAGCTGGAGAAATGCAACTTCATCCTTTAAAAGGCTTTGAGGCCAGTGATTCCCAGGCTTGCTAGACAACGTTAGGCACACTCTGCGATTCCCTCTCTCCTTCGCTGTGCTCTTCCTCCACTGCACTCAACACAAACGTAAACACTTTTGTGTGTGTTGGCACGAAAGGCTTATTTGCTCGCTATGCGGCTCCCTTCCCATAAGTGGGATGATAGGGACCCTCGCCCTCTTCTCTGTGCATTCCTAGCCTGCAGGCGGTTTGGGGCACATGGTGGGCAGTCACTAAACATTAACTGAGTCAATGAAACCATGAATGAATGATGTGAGGAAGCCTTGCATGGTGCATGGGAGGAATAAAGGAGGAGAGCATGAGGAGGGAGCAGAGGACTGGACGGGGGCGTTCCCACGCCATCTGCTCTCTGAGGCTGTCTGATAATAATAAGTAAGAGCAACCACAGCTCACCACCGCAGAGCTAGCATCTCCCATGCTGACACTGGGCCAGGCTTTGGGCAAGCGGCTTCCCACCCATTCAGCTCGTGTAAAATAAGTGTGACTCTCCTCCTTGGTAGGATGAGGAAACTGAGGCCCAGAGAGGCCGAGTAATTTGCCCACAGCACAGTCTGCACATTTCAGACTGGGCTTAGAGTCCCTCCTCTTTATTGCCTGCAAACTGGTGTCTGTTATTCTTGTAAACACGCATCACGGGAATGAAGCAGGAGAGATTCCAGTCTGGGTAGAGGGGAACTGGGAGTACCTGGATGCTCTTCAAGAGTCAGGGAGACTTTCTCCCTTGGGGCAAGGGACAGTGGTGAGCAGGAGTGGTTCTCGTGGGGTCCTCTCCACGACAGCCCAGGGCTTGGAGTCTCCAGGGGCTCTTGTCAAGGCATTTTCTATCAGGACCACTGAGCTGCTAATGGCAGGTGACAGTGCTTGCCATTTGGGTAATTAAAACAGCCACTGGCTGAATAATAACTTTTTATTGACAATCACATTGGTGAAAGCAAAATTAATTTTATTTTAGACACTTTAGATGCGGACTCGGCTGGACGGGGGCCACAGTTACGTGGACAGGGTTGTTGATCTCATGGATGGCGGTGACAGCTTTCAAGCGGCCACAGTTCAGGCCAAGCCCGTGGTGACTGAGGCAGCCGAGGGGTGTGCACTGCTGTGGGGGTGGGCTGCAGCCTGAACCAGGCCACACAGTGTCCTTGAAGTTTGCATGCACTGACTCTAGAAGGAGTTTGGGGCAATGCTTTTTTTTAAAAATTATTTTTATTTTTTTAGGAGGCAACGGAGATTGAACCCAGGGCCTCATACATGGGAAGCAGGTGCTCAACCACTGAGCCACACCTGCTCCCCAAGGGGCAGTGTTTCTTAAGGCAGAGGTGTGAGGTGCCACAATCCACAAATAGCCAGGACAGCCCCTGAAAGGCAGGAACCTCCAGAGCAGTGAGGACTTGTGCAGGGGGATGTAGGGGGAGGGACAGAGGCTGCCAGGCGACGAGCGTAAGGTAATTATTTTATTTCCATCTCGCAAGGAGGGGGAAACAGAGGTTCTGGGTGCTCAAGGAACTTGCTTGAGGCCACACCACTGTTTAAGGACCAAGGTTGCTCTCTGACCAGGCCTGGCCGGCTCCAGTCTCGGGGAGCCTTTATGTCAAGGTGAGTTTCTCTAGCTGGACGGTAGAATGGGCATGCCCGGGGCAGGAGAGGCTGGCTTTGGCAAAGCCCCAGGAAAGCCAGGCTGTTGACATCACTGCTCATCAGCACGAGGCTGCTAGGTCAGGCTGACCCTGGCGAAAGGGAGCCTGTCGCTCTGTTTTATGACTAGGGCCTGGCCTACAATGATGTCTGCACTCCTTTGGGCGCTTGGGGCATCCTGGGAGCAGGTCAGCCTGAAGGCAGGCAGCGGGGCTTACAAGCCATGTGTGGCTATTTACATGTATATTAATTAAAATGGAATAAAATGTGAAAAGCATCTTCTCAGTGGTACTAGCCACCTTTTAAGGGCCCCATGACTACACGGGGGCAAGTGGCTACCACGTTGGACAGTGCCAGATGTTTCCCCCGTCACCCGAGTTCTAATGGACCAGCCACCACTTGGCTCTTTGCAGCAGCAAGGCAAGAGGGGATGTTGCAGCGCTTCTGAGCTGTAGGACTTTGAGGAAAACACTCCGTTTCTCTGAGCCTCTGTCTTCTCTTCTGTAAAATGGCAAGATGGGGCTGTTGTGAGCATTAAACCACATGTGTGTAAAGTGTGCTTCAGGCGACTCAGCACATGGTAGGCGTTTGCCAGGTGCTGGTTCCATCCCTCCCCATACCCCGGCCTGGCACATTTCTTCTTCAGTTTGATTTCCATGTGTTGAATTTACCTGAAGCCACAAGACTACCTAGCTACTTAATCATTGTTGCTTTTGGAATACATATCACCAGAAGACACAAAAGTGATTTTTTTCTCCCTTCACCCTCCCACGTGAAAGCCACCCTCTTGCCATCACACTGAGCCCTGTTGCTTCCTCTTCAGGGGGCCTGCAGCACTGGCAACCCTCCTTCGGTCTCGTGTCTCCGGGTTTCCTCTCTAGCTTTCTTCTCTACCTGTCCTTTACGCATCTGTAATGCATGGAAACATGCAGCTTCCGGAGCCTTTCCCGGAAAAGCTTCCCCATCACTTTGCAGGTGGGCAAGCAGAGGGTGTCTTTGAATGTCCCACTGGAAAGGTCTCCGTGATTTTTCTGCATGTGCTGCCCTCCCCTAGAAGCCAAGAGGCAGCAGAACGTAAAGCCATGCTTCTCATACCCGAGAGCGCATCCAGGTCACTTGGCCAGCTTGTGACCTCCAGGAAACAGGATGTCTGACTCAGTAGGTCTGAGATGGAGCCCAAGAATGTGCATTTCTGACAAGCTCTCAGGTGACCCTGATGCTGCTGGTTCAGGGACCACACTTTGAGAATCTCTGGTCTAAGCCATGCTTCCCCTGTCAGCTGAATGTCCTTGAAGAAATAGCCGTATCACCTCACTGGGAGGGCTTGTTAAAGCACAGAGTGGCAGACCCCAGCTCCAGAGGGCGGAGCTGGTTCAGCAGGTCTGGGGATGGGGCTGGAGAGTTTGCATTTCTAACAAGTCCCCAGCGACACTGATGTCACTGGTCCAGGGACCACACTTTGAGAATCACTGGTGCCTTTATACCCTGTTAGCTCCAGAATCGGTCAAAGCCTGTCTCTACCACTCTGTGACCTTAAGCTCCCTAAGCCTCAGTTTTCCCATTTGCCAAATGCAAATAATGGCTCCTAATGTTGTGAGGATGGACTAAACTAATAGTAAGTGCTGATTTCCTTTCCTCTAAACATGAACTGTCCCTCCTGGGCTGCATGAGGCTGCCAGGAAACAGAATACTCATAGCTCACAATTTGCCCATCTCCTGCTTCCCACTCTCCCTAGCCAGTGCCCCCCACCCCGCGCCTCCCCCTGCCTCCCCCCGTCTGTCCCAGCCTGACAGTGGTCATCAGCCCTCTCTCCCGCCTTGCAGCCAGGCTGTCAGATCTCTCAGCTTTCAAGTGCCCACCTTTCTGCCCTCTTGCTACCACTTTCCCAAATTTCCTAAATTGTGTATTAATTGTGCTACAATAAGAATAAACAGTGTTTATTTCTAGATGACCTGGAGTTCCTGGCCGCTTTGCCTAAACGTAACTAAGAGCAGTTAAAAGAAAAGAAAAACAATAACAGAAAGCAAATAAAAGGGCCACTTCTTCACCCTGATGCAAGAGTTGGGAGGGTGGAGCCCTTCTCGCCCCCACCAGATAAATTGCTGCCTTCCTTTCAGTGTCGGGACTGACCCCCAGGACAAAGAGGGCAGTCCTGGGCCTGAGCTGGTCTGGGGCAGGGCACCTTCCTGGGGGCCCCCTGAGAGCCCCCGAGGGGAGTGTGAGGAGGAGGGTTGGGTTTGTCCTGGGCTGTTTGGGAACCAAGATAACCTTTTCAGGATTTTTCATGGAAGTTGCCGAGGCACAGAAACAGGACTCCAAGCTGGGCGGAGGCTGGGATCATGGGGCCTTGTGGAATAGCAATTGCAAAAGCAAAAAGGATAGGCCTGCTCGTTTCTGCCTTTAGCATGATCCTGGTGCTTTCAGCCCTGCTAGTTAATCCATCCCCCCACTCCCCCAAAAGGAGCACAAACCTTTTCCGGCTGTGTGACTTGGAGTCGGTTCACTGCTCTGGAGCTTCGGTTTTCCTAGCTATGAAATGGGAAGAATGGCATCTCGTTCAGATGAAATGAGAGAACGTTCATGAAATCAGGCAGCATAGAGCCTGGCATAGTATTGGTTCCTTCTTCCTCGTCTCAGCTCTCTGGGAAGCCCTGATCTCGAGGCCCAAAGGTGCAGATGCATTGGCTTGCACCAGCCCACGTACTGCCCTGATTCTGGTCATGGCCAGACTGGCCAGACGCACTGGAAGAGACACCCAAGCAGAACGGACAGTGGGAATCTTCAAAGCGGTGGGGACTGCTGCTCCCTTGTTTCCACCTGTCCCATCGTGGACCCAGGCAGACAGGCAGGTCAGCTGAAGAGAGGCTGCCCAGGCTGCTCCCTGCAGGATCTCTCACGGGGACAGTGGCACCCACCCCTCCCCTCATCCCTGGGCGGGGGGCAGCCTCGGGCCTCAGGTGCAGAGAGGTGTGTGCAATCCCCAGCTCATTGGGCCTGGGACTTCAGCAGAGCTGCCTCCTGCGTCGCTCCATCCGTCTCCGGGAGGCAGCTGGGACTCAGCGAGGATGAGTTAGGACCTGAAGCCTGTGGTAGGATTGAACCGTAATCAGATCATTACTGCAGCCAGAGGGGGAGAAAGCATGCCAGGCCAAGGCTGATGGCTCCTGTGCCTTTTACTTATTCCCTAATAGGCTTTATTTATCTATTTTTCTGCTGGCAGATTAGGGATCTTCTTTTTCCTCCTCCTCCTCCTGTCTTGTCCTCTTCCCTGCCCTGGTTTTTGTTAGTGCTTTTCTTCCTGGGTGCTAGTTAAAAGTGGTCCTCAGGCTCCTGGTCTAAGGATAAGAAGAGGCATTTTGCTGTGGTCCCAGGAGCCCTACCACCCTCCGTGGGCGCTGGGTGGCTGAAGCTGTGTTTCATTGGTCGAGGAGAGGGCTGGGGGCAAGGGGACGCTTCAGGGGATCAGGGCCGGGAAGGAGGGGGATGAGCATGAGGGTGGGAGTTAGGACAGAAAGAGCAAGGGATTGTGGAAAGAAAGGACTCAGGCTAATTTTTGGCCATCTGAATTTAAGGAGCCCGTTAGACATGACCTTCTCCAATTGAAGGGAGAAGCTGAAGTTCTCCATCCACATCCCCTGGCATGTTTCTCTGCCCTTGCACCACATCTGGTCTCCTGATTCTCCATGTCCTGACCTGCTTGATCGCCAGAGGCCCCCTATCAGTGGGCATCATGCCCCTGCTTGCCCTCCTCTGGGCTCAAGTTGGGGGGTGCTCAGGGCAGGAGGTTGGAGGAGAGAAAGGAGGACCCTTGCTATCTATATCAGAGCTGCCACAGACATGACTATGGAACTGCCCAAGGCTCTTAGGTCCTGGGCACCTGGTGCTTCCTAGACCTCTTTCCATTGCTAACCTTTTCCCTGCTACTTATTCTGACCGCTTTTCAGAACAGGGCGGCCCATGGACTGTTATGCTCACCATTTGGGTCTTCAGTTTTCCTCTTTGTGGCCCCGTGTCATGTGGTGGCATCAAAGGATGATGGGAGGAGGGATGAAGGGGACAGGACCGAAGAGGTGGCAGATGGGTCAGTGGTGGGTAAAGCCACTGGGCTGCTGACCCATGTTCTGCAGTGGTGAGTATGGCTCTTGCTATGGCATCCCCAATTTTTCTGAGCTTTCTCTAGACTTGAAACAGTGACCTGTGAGTCCTGGCTTCCCGGGAAATGCCAGAGAGGTGGCGCCTTGCATTACTGAGCCATGTGGGTGCTGAGGTCGCTGGCCTTTTCACCAAGCCAGCATCCTGGTGTGAGGTCCGTGAATGCATTTGGACATGTATCACGTAAACAGTGAGCCACTAAAGGAGAGGATGAGAAGAGGCAGATGGAAAGCTGTAGCTGGCATCTGGCAGTTTGGAAGTGAAATCCTGCCTGTTCCGTGCCAACTTCCTCCATGTCGTGGCCCCATCTGTCTTCCAGCCCTGTTCACATGGACCTGGGCGTCTCTGGGTCCTGGGTGGCAGTGGCCTGCTTCTTTCTATTTATCACCTTCCATTGGCATGACTCTTCAGGGAGCATGCTTCCTTGTGGAGGTGTCAGCGTAGCTCTGCCTGTGCCCAGGCTCCCACTGATACCTCTGCATGGCCATCAGTTTGCATGGCACCTCAATTCTCTGCCAGGAACCATAGATTTATTTGATTAGCACCTTTTAATTTTTTTCTCCTCTTGGGGGAAACTTTTGCAAAGCTGAACGTGACTCATAGAAATGGTAGCCACACCAGGACTTGGAGTAAAGTCACAGACCTTCAGGTGCTCTCCTGTAGCCGCCTTCCTGACAGCTTCTCACATAGTAATGTCATCTGGGATTGAGAAGCCAAGAGGACCTTGTGTGGCCTTTGCTATGACAGATCTTCTTCTGCAGGGCCATTCTGCTGCTGTAGAACTTGAGAGCAGGCCTGAAGTCCTGAGATCGGAGTCCATGCTGACGACCCATGCCACTCCTCATGTCCCCGTGCCATGACCTCTTCTTCACCAGTGACCTTCACTTCCACTCTGTTTCAGCCCCACCACAGCATTTCCTTGGCTTGCCATGTGGCTTGAAATTTCTCTAAGGTCCAGATTTTTCCCACCCCTCTCCCTTCCTTCTTTCTGCTGTGCCCTTTCTTTATATCCTACCTTGACCTCCAGTGTCTTGGCCCCTCTGACTTCTGGATCCTCTTGGCTCCATCTGCTTTCTCATCCAGGCCGACCCCATGGTTAGCTATTCAGTGGCGTCTCCCTAGACTCCCCCATGCCTTGCTTTTCTTGCCCTGCCTGCTCTGACACCCCCATCCTGCTGACCCCCAGCATGCACAACTTTAATCCTGAGTTGCTGAGCAGGAAAGCCACGGACCCATGCTGGGTCGGTCCACTACACATTCAGCATTCAAACCCCGGCAGGACTGTCCCTGCTTTTTGGCAGGCCTTTGCTTCAGCTCCTGTTGATCCCACAACAGCTGTTCTAGGCTTTGCCCATCCTTTTTAAGCTCCATAGCTCAGCTTTGTAACTCTCAGTTAAATATCTCATGTCCTTTGCTGATCTTGAAGCTGCTCACTGCTGGCATTTGCACTATTCCTCCTTCCAAACGTCAATATTTTTCTGTGTTCTCACTTTCCCTCCTGCACTTAAAGGAATAGTCTAGATAGATAAGCCCGTTCATTAGATATTCGTTTATCTACTCTATTCCTGAGCTAGGATTTATGTGTCCTAAGTCTCTATCCTAAAATAGTCACAACCTGGAGTGTGTCGGCTCTCGTATCATACAAGGTATAACAACATAATGAGAATAATAATGGTAATGATGAGAGCAATAGTTAGCATTAATGAACACATACTCTATGTCAAGCCCTGGGTCAAAGACTTTCCATGCAATATCTCACTTATTCCTGGCCCCCATCCTATGAGTTAGGGACTCATTCTCATTTTAGAGAAGTGAAAACTCGAGGCTGAGAAATAAGGGATTTGAACCCTGAATGTGCTTCCATATCCTTCCATCCTTGCTCTCTTCTACCCTAACCTCCTCCCCCATGGGTGGATTCACCCAAGAAGGATCCCTCAAGGGCCTCCAGCCCCCTTCCACCTTCTCTCGGCCCCCTTGGCTTTTGCAAATCCAAGTATATCTGCTGAAAAAGCACTCTGCTGATCTGACCCACCACGAATTTAGCTGCTGAGCACGTGTAGAATCACATCGCGCCTTTTAACTGCAGGAAAAAAACCCATCCCCTTGGGAACTGTCCCAGTTTGAGGGTTAAAATAAAGGCAGGCATGTTAAAATAGAGATAAATGCTATAGACAGAAAGAGACATGAAAACAGATTCAGGAGGGATGGTAGATAATCTATCTAAATAGATACCAGAGATAAATACATGGAAACCATAGATAATTATTGTAGGGAGTTGAGCTCAATGGGAGGCTCTACAGATAAATATATAGACTTCAAGCATAGTAGAATAATATAGAGGAGGTAAAATTAAAACAATGCGTGGGAGTCTATGCTGAATGGGACCGAGCCCTTCACTGCCACATGTTCAGTGGAGTTGATCCAAGGGAAAGCCTGAAATACGTAGGTGGACTGCAAGCTTCCAGAAGCCATGTGGCACGCTGGGCGGAGGGAGTGAGTGGGATGAAATGAGGACTGTCTGAATGAGGCTGGGAGTGGGGTGGGGGGTGTGATGAAGGCTGACCTGGGAGAGTGAAGCAGGGCTTAGCTCTCAAGAAAGGGGGCTGGCTGGAGTGAGGGAGGAGGCCCAGATTCTCCCACCACCCAGATGAGGGAAGGTCAGGACTCCCATCCTAGTGGGCATTCAGGGAAGAGTGCCGCATCCCCCCGACCCAGGAGGTAAACAGTTAGGCAGGCTCTCAGCGCCAGGGTAGGGGGCGCTATGCTGGGAGGCTGTGCTCCAATGTGATAACCACAGGGAGACAAACCCATCCCAGGGCTTACTTACTGTCTCTGCCTTTGCTTATTGTGGCTCTTTGTGACTGGTTATGGGATTGGGCAAGGCTCTTCCTTCAGATAGCCAAGGAGGGTTATAGAAAGCTGGGGTGAACCTGGGACAGGCAGCCATGAACATGCCCTTCTCCCCTCCCTGGTCCCTGCCTCTTCCCTCCCAGTGGTGTGCTGGGAAGACTTTGTAGTTCTGTTGGACAAATGTTCCTGGCTGTGCTGTTTGGATGTAGACTTTTCCATGCAAGGGCATCCAAAAGGGGCAGGAGAGGGTTGGGGTTTAGGAAGGCAGGGCAGTGTATCCGTCTGTCTCTGGGCCTTCAGTCATTTCTTTGTATGACTGGATCAGAAAGCGGTCTGCAGTCATTAGGTATAGGGCCTTTCTTGGAAACCAGGACAGTGATTCTGTTTTGAGACCCCATTCTTCTCTTCCAAGATGAAAGGCAGATGTGTCCACTGTTGATGACCTTAGCTTTGATGAACGACTACCCACCATTCTCCCATACACTTTTGGAATCCCCACTGAATAGCTTGCCTAGTTCTAGGGGAAGGTTGGGTGCTGTGGAGCATAGGAATAGCAAAGTCTACCTCCAAGGTGTTGAACATCAGAATCATATATGGCAAAACGCCAAGCTGAGGTTCTCCAGTGGGGAGAGAGAGCCCCGGCGGTGTCTTCTTTTCTATCAGGAGTTGTGCCTGTACAGGATTTAGCTGCTGTGGCATTATTTTCAATGCCATAAAGCCCAGAGGTGCTTCTCTGGCCCTTGGCACTGACGATGGACCATTTTGGCAAAGTCACCTCCATATCTGAATCAGGGCCTGTCCCCCTCTGTTTGACAAGAATTATGGCATTATGATTCAGAGGCACATGAAGAGGATCAGCCAGGGGCTGCACTGGGAAAACTCCAGAAGTCCTAATGCTGCTTTATTAGAGAGTTTTCAATGGAATTCTGCAAGGAACTCGGAGCACAGAAACTGTTCAAAGGGTTCAAATTCCTGCTCTGTTGGTAGAAGTGAAAGATTTCTCTCAAGAAGAGGAGCAGTTCCAAGGAGAACTTTTCCAATAGGAATTCGGCTAATCATGTCTCTGGCTGGACTTGTCCCCAGAGGATTCATGAGAATGAAGATGAAGGGGACAGGCATCCAGATGGTATCTGGTAGAGGCATAGGTTCTGCTCCAGTGATATTCTGGGGTGTCTGCCCAGTCCTGGCCGTCTGGAACAGTCTCCCCCCTCTCACTCTGGGCAGGAGGGTGCCCCAGAGAATGGGCAGCCCTAAGCAGCCATCTGGTCACTGGGCAGAGCCTCAAGCTACCCGATTTGAGGACAGGGACCATATGGACTCCCAAAGGCTCCACCTTACTTACAGTTTACTTTAATCTGAACGTCCTCTGAGCTGGGAACAGGACTAGGGAGAAAGTTTTCTGCTAGAGAGCCAGGAGCTATCGTCCCCATGGTAAAAGAATGGTCACGTCACACGGATGGATAGGATGATGGGCTGGGGAGCAGAGGAGAGGGGCAGTGCTGGGAAGGCCCAGGCTGTAGGCTCAGGTTGGCTCCTTATTTATCAGTAGTGAGAAGCTAAGTTGATCTCTCCCTTCTCTCTGGAATGGGTAGAGAATATATGATCATAGAGCTTGAGTTAGTCCTATAAAATTCACAGACACTGTTGAGACCTGGTGGAGGTAGAGTCACGTTGTTTTCATAGCCCCTTGATTCAAAGTAAAACCGTTAAGCAAATATCTGTTATATGCCGGTGACTGTGCCAGGCTCCAGAGACACAAAGAAAACCAAGATGAGACTCCTGCACTTGAGTTCTCAGCCTAAGCGACTCTCATCCCTCTACCCCTCAGGAAACTAGGTGGTGACCTTCCTTTTGGCCCATTGTATGTGGGTAGGGGTGAAGGGGCCTTGAGTACCAAGGTGAAAGGGTTACGTGGAATAGGGAGGGTCTTGGGGCTCTGCAGCAGAGATCCCGAGCCCCCAGATCTATTTGGGACTACAGTTAAACTCTTCTTTAGAGCCTCCGTGTTCTTTCATCTTCTGCCTCCTTTTATTCTTTCCCTCTGTCCCTCCCTCCTTCTTTCTCTCTCTTTATTGAGGTGAAATTCACATAACATAAAATTAACCATTTAAAAATATAAGATGAATGGCACTAAGTACATTCACAGTGTTATACAGCCGTTACCTGGATCTAGTTCTCAAACATTTCTCCGCCTTCCTTGACTTAGACCTTGAGTCCCATTGCAGTGGACGGAGAACTGGAAGATGTGACAATATAGAATTTATGAGCATGGAAGCCAAGCAGACCTGAATGGGTATCCCAAATCTATTTGCTCACTGGGCAACATGGAACAAATCACTCTGGGAAGTAGAGGATATGGAATTCGTAGGTGTGAAGTTTAGAGCTGGAGTAAGGAAGCATGTAGCCTTGATGGACTGTCTGTAACATCACCTGGTCTATTCCTAAGTGACCAAGACAGAAGCCATCTCAAACATTTCTTACTTCAGCGGTCCAAGTTCTTGGACTTTTAGACCCTAGAAGGTAAGCTCTAGGCAGTGGTTCATTCATCCATCCTCCCAGTCAACATGCTTTTGTTGAACAACATGTTTTTGTTTTAGTTGTTTTCTTTTTGCTTTCATTGCAAGCATATAATATTAATTGGCAAAACACCGGATACAAGTTTCACTGTCATAAAATCAAAACATTCGTGCATTATTCCAAAAAAAGATTTTAGACAAAACCTAGCACCAATAGTACAAAAATTACACACCAACGCAAAGCATAAAAAAATGTAAACTTTCAAATTAAACGGTCAAAAATATGTAACTGTGAGGTCATTTCCATAAACTGTGAGAGCTTTCATCTCTTTATTTTGCCATACACTGATGGTAAAGGGTTAGCAGTTGAACTATTGTCCCTTAATCCTAAATTAATTTCATTTGGGAAGAAAATGTTTTCCTTATACCCAATTAAGTTATTGGAATAGACATTTACACTAACGCTATGCATACATTTTAGATGACATCTGAAATTTAGTCTGGTCTTCAGATGGATAGATAAGATGAAAGCTTGCCACTAAGGTTTGGGGACCCACCCCGGCCAGTGCTGTGCTCAGTCCTGGGTAGAGATACGAAGGACACACTTGTTGCCCCTGGAGAATTTCCATTCTTGAGGGGAAGGGGGGTGGGTCATGAAGGGAGGACTGTCCAGGGCGCTGAGTGCTCAGATTGGGAGCATGGCTGACCACTAGGAAGGGAGGGCGGTTGCAGTGGGGGGAGAGGTTGTTGGAAAAGACCTCCTGGGACAGGTGGCACCTGCACTGAGTCTTGAGGGACACACAGAATCCACAAGTTGGAGAGGGTGTAAAAACAGGAGACTTGAGATAACAGGCCATTTCAGCAAGCCACAACAGCTCTGCCTGCCCGTGGAGTGTGTGTGCGTGGGCATCGTGGGGAAGCAAGAGCTGATGCTGGGTGGGAAGGCTGGTCCTTGTGTTGTCAGCAGCAGCACTGCAAGTTGTCTATGCACCTGTTGAGACCAGGCCCTCTTCTAGGCATATCACCTGAACTTGTCTTCGCAGCCAACAAATGGGGCAGGTACTATCAGGATCACTGAAATTGGGTTCAGCGATTTGCCCCACTTCACAAAGCTCGTGATTGATGGAGCTCGGCTTTGAACTCTGGTCTAAGGAATTTGGCCTTTTCCCTCAAAAGCACTGGAAGTATTGTGTGTGGGGGCGGGGAGGGGCAAGGTGAGAAGGTGACCTATTTTTCAAATGCCTTCATGTAGAGTAAGCAAAAAAAAAAAAACAAAAACAAGAACTCCTAAATGCCTGGGATTCTGGAATTGGAGAGAACAGGGCCTTTGGCACGGAGGAGGTTGGCAGAAGAGGGCCCCCCAGAGACGGATACCCAGGGCTGACCTTCGGTAGCTCAAGGAAAGGAAGTTTCCTCACCCTTCTGATAAAAATCGTAATGATAACAACGGGTGTCCTTTAGAATTCATTTGACTGGGAGTAGCAGGAATACCACCCCCAAATCACAAGGCTTAAAATATAGATATTTATTTCTCTCCTGTGAAAAAGAGGTCTGGAGATAGGCAGTCAGAAGTCTATATTTTGGTTCCGTGATCACCAGGCTCCTTCTGCTTTGCTGCTCCACTGTCTTTACCGCGTTGCTTTGTGGTGGCTAGAGCTCCAGCCATCACATCAGCATTGCAGGGCAGGAGGGAGGAAGGGCAGAAGATAGTCCTATCTCATCTTTTTTAAGGAGACTTCCTAGAAGTATCACCCAGCACTTCTGCTTCCATCCCATTGGGCAAAAAGGAGACACATGGTCATACCTAGCTGCAAGGCGTGCTGGGAAATGTAGTCTTTATATTGGGAGGACATATGCCTAACTAAAAATGGGAGAGGGATAGGCAACTTGCAGTGCCAGAAACCGTGATCATTTATGGAGTATTTGCTGAGACAAACGCTTTCACCCTAATGACAGTGTTATTATCACCCCCATTTTACTGTTGAGGAGCCAGAGGGCCAGAAAGATCATACTGTTAAGAGGGAGAGCTGGCTCAAAATCAGCTCCATGTGGCTCCAAAAGCTACTGCTCTGCAGCCAACTCCAAGAGAGAGGCTTGGATAGGGGGTCCTGAGGCCCTGGAGCCAGCCCAGCCTCTCTGTCTTCTCTGGCCCAGGTCCACCACCCTGCCAGGCACCGGAGGAAGAAGCAGGAAGTAAGGAGGACTGGCCCCGTCAGCCCTGGCCCTGGGGGGGTGGTGGCAAGAGTCAGCGGTCGCCCTGCTCGGCAGCCTGGCTTGGGGCTGCTGTATTATTATCAACCTGTTCCCACCGTTGTGGGCCCGAACGCAAGACGCTCTTAGCAGCCACAGGCTGGCCCTCTCCACGTCCTGGGGAGGGAAGCGTGAGCATCCGGGTTCCTTTAGACCAGTGGGGGAGAATGTTAGGCCTCTGCAGGGCAGCACTCTCAGCTCAGTTTGAGCGCTCAGCCTTCAAACCTGACCATGTCATTTTACTAGTGCACGTACACATTTCACGGTCAGATGAAAGTTAGATTTACTCATTTATTTAATCTTTATTGAAGGCATCTCTAATGAATTATTGATTTTTTATTAGTTGGGAGGGGGCAAACTCACTTTCTTGGCAAGCAAGTTATTACCCAATGCCAGCTTTGAAAGCCGCTAAACAAGGAGTCTGTTTTTGAAATATTAAAAGAAATATTGCAATATAAAAATCAATAAAGATACATGAAGATATTGGCATGGATGAGCAAATTAAAAACAAGTTTTTTTTCTTAACGGTGATCATTTAAAAAAAATACGTAAAAGAAAGAAAAGAGAAGTGTTGCAATCCCTTATCTGATACCTAGGTGTAAAATTAACCCACTTTGAAATTTGGGAATAAATTGATAATAAACTTGAAGATGATACTGACGGCTAAAAAGCAATATTCTTGAGCAAAATTAACTACCTATACTTGGGTTATGCCCCTCTCTTCTCTTCCTTTGAGCGGGGCTCCTCCCTCCCACTGCTCCCCACCTACCGTCCATTCTGCACACGGCAACCTGAGACGTCCTGTTTAAAATACAGTTATCCCCAGGGCTGCCCGTCATGTTTAGAAACAAAACACAGACACATAGTCCTTCCTGTGGTCCCCAGGGCCGAGCATTGCCCACTCAGGGCTGCCTCTCTGCCCTGACCCGTCTCTTCCCACTGTCCACTGCCTTCCAGCCACACCTGCCTCCTTGCTGTTCTTTGACTTTGGTGAGCTTGCTGTTTCTGTGGGACAGGGGGCAGGGGGCTGGGGCTTCACAGCTTCACTGCGTCTGGGCCTCTGCTCAAATGTCACCTCCTCAGAAAGGCTTCCCTGACCACCCTACCCAGAATCACCCCACACCCTCCACCATCACGCCCCAGCTGCTCTCCTCTGTAACACTTCTCTCTTCCTAATGTTATGTTCTACATTCAATTTTTCTTCTTTATCATTGATCTCACGTGCTGGGATGCAAGTTCGGGAGGGGCAGTGACCTGGGCTGCTGTGTTCACTGCTGTTCCTGGTGCCTGAGCAGTTGCTGGCACTGGTAGGTTCTCAGCCCGTGTTTGCAACGTGAGGCTGCATCGACCGGCCCTGCGTGTGCTCATCCTCATTTTATAACCTCATTCAGGCCTTGCAACAACCCTGCCAGGCGGCCAGGCCTGACGTCAGGGTCCCCATTTGCAGAGAGCAACCCGGTCTCCAGCTGGTCTCCGGCTGGGCAGGTCCAAGACTAGACCCCGGCCCCTGGCACTCAGACCAGGTCTCTCCTTCCCTCCCCACTTGCAGAGTCACAACAGAGACCCGAAATTTCTGATGTGCATCAGCCACTCAAGGGCAAGCTCAGCTGGTGAAGCCATGCCCTTGACCTGAAGGCACTCAGCAGGCAGCTGACCCAAAGGCCCAGGCATTTTCCAGCACCTCCCACCATGGGGCCCGATAAAGAAAAACTCAGTCAATCAATGTTCATGGAACTGAATAGAGCCTAAATTATTGTAGTGACTAAGTCGTGCCGGTGTGTGTCCCAGCTGGTCACTTACCCAACTCTCTTCAATCTCTCTGCACTTCAGTTTCCTCCATTCTAAAGTTAGGCTGCTAAGCATACTGACCTTATATGGGATAACAGAGTGAAATTGCTTAGCACGGGCCTGGTGCATTTAACTGCTCAAAACCCTTAGTCACGTTATGACTGTAATGGTTGTCGTTTGCCAGTGGTCTTTGGACATTCTGGAGATGGGGCTCACATAGGCCGAGGAGTGGCAGCAGCAGCAGCGGCAGGAAACCTTTGGTCCTCCGGCCATGTTGACAGATCTCTTGAACATGCATTGTGGCCTTTGGATGCTCTGCCGCCATCTCAGGCCACGGCTCTCGTGCAGGGGCTGACGGGCCGAGCCCCTTGAGGGTGGCTGTGTGACACTGGTAGTAACGAGCTTCTGGCTTAGTGACACCGAGGACCTCCGCCATCGGCCTGGGTGGGAGCAGATCTCACCGTGGCAGGAAGGTGTGCGGGGCCATGGGGCAAGCGCTTCCCGCATGCTCATCTGCCTGTATCAGCTGACGTGCTTGCCCAGGGAGTGCATACACGTGCCTGGAGCTGCACATGGAAAGGAATAGGTGTGAGGTGTGTGCAGATGTGGGGCGTGCACGGGGGCGTATATGCGTGTCTGGGAGAGAGGGTGAGTCTTGCTCCCGGTTTGTACCCGTGGCGGTGGTTTGTAGGTGCTGGAGAGAGAGGGGAGACAGTGAAATGAACACACAGGCCGTGTGCGCTGCTTACCAAGTGAAATCCCCGGCTCTCGGGGTACAAAATCATTCTCTATTCTGGACTCTTGTCTCCCAGCGGAGCCATCCCTGATCTATCAGAATTACAGATTAACTGGCACCGAAGAGACGGCAGAATCCATTTAAATGAATAGCTCTCTCATTTATTAAAAGGCTTATTTATGCTGCTGTTATCGGGCGCTCGTCAGATTCCTCAGGTGGCACGAGCCCCTCAGCTGACCCCCGACCTGGTGCCGCTGGCACAGTTTAGCTTGTCCAGGAGAGCTCTATCAGGGCCCAGGCAGAGAGCCGTGCCCGTGGGCCGCACGCCTTCGTGGGCTTGCTCCGACTCTTGCAGATTAGCAATTAGCTTGCTGCTCCTGACTAACGTCTAAAAGGCTGGGAAGAAGCCAGAGCCCCACATTTCTTTCCGCTGGCTAGGAGGAGAATGAAGGGGGGTGCTTTGCTGACTCCTCCTCCCAGGTTGGATGACATTGGTGTTTCCAGAACGGAACACGTGGCTCTTGAGTTGCTCTCCTGGACATGACTCCTGCTTCAGATTTTTCCAGACACGTGGGTTGTGGTCAGACTGGGAGGGAGACAGGGTGGCTCTGCACAGGTAGGCCACCTTCTCCGGGATTTGCTGGAGAGTTCCTTTCTCAGAAAGGGAGCGCTGGAGCACGGAGGAGGGGCATGGTGCTAGGGTTGCTTTATGTGAGAACTTTGGGGAGAGGGAAAGAGAGAACATGGTCACGATAAAGAGTCTTTCAGGAAAGGAGAACAGCTCAAAGGCAGGCCCAAAGACTTTCACTGAGCTTTGACATTTGGAGGGAAGCTGTTCAATTCCACTTGTAATAATAATACTAAAATGCCAAACACTTTGGGTATATTAATTCATTTAACCCTCACCACAACCTTATGAGCTTGGTGGTTTTATTATTACCATTTTGTAGATGAAGAAACGAGAGGCAAGTTAAGTAACCTCCCCCAGGTCACTCAACTGGTAAATGGAGAAACTGGGATTTTAACCCAACCTCTGACTGATGCCAGAGTCCTTGTGCTTAATCGCCAGGCACTATTCCTGGGCTTTTTCCTTTGGCCAAAGCCACCTGAGTTCCTGTGCACACTCTCCTGACTCTGTCAAAGTCCAGGGTGCTGGGTTTTGCCCGCTGCCATCTGCTCTCACCTTCCACTTGCCAGGAAGAGCGATGGCTGGGGGAGCCTGTGAGATCTCTCCCAGGGAGTGTGAGTTGTCAGCCTACCGGTTCTGGGGTCTGGGCGTCTGCTCCTCAAATGATTCACGTGGTGTGTCCCCTCCACACTGGCAGCCGGCCTCTCCCCACTATATCACTAGAGGCAGAGGAAGAGCAAAAGAGAGGACCATCTCCTCCCCTAGAAAGATGATGGGAGTGATTTTGAGTGGGCTTGAGAAAGGGCTGCCAAGTGGGATCCTCCAAAGCTGTCATCTCTGCAGATTTGGGCGCAGCCCCGGCTTCCTGGGACTTAGGAGTCAGGGGTTGTGTCCCCTGCAGGTCCTGGTGCTGAGCTCAGTGTTGGGAGGGATGCATCTTACTCCCCAGAAGCACCGCCGAAGCACCTTCACCTTTCCTTGAAGGTCAACAGGAGCTTCCTGGTCTTCCGCTGTCCAGGATCAGCCAAGGAACTCAAGTAACTGCCTGTTTAGTTTCCTCTTGCTGAAGTAAAAACCATGCAATGGGTTGACCTAAACAATGGGAATTTATTGGCTCATGGTTTTGGGGCTTGGAGAAGTCCGAATCAAGATGTCATCAAAAGGCGATGCTTTTTAAGCATTCTGGAGCTAGCTACCAGTGATTCGTGGTCCTGGCCTCCTCTGTCACATGGCAATGCACTTGGCGGCCTCTCCTTTCTTGTCCAGGTTCTGTTGATTTCAGCTTCTGGCTGCTTCCTCTGTGGCTTTCTCTCTCTGTGACCTTCCCTATAGGGCCTTCAGCACTTGGATTAAGACCCACCCTGGGCCACACCTTATCTGAAGTGATCTCATTGAAAGGTCCTACTTGCAAGGATTCACACCCACAGGAATAGATTGAGTTTAAGAACATGTTTTTTGGGAGCACATAGCTCCAAGCCACCATACTTCCCTTGGTCAGGACACATTTCTCTGTACTCCTGATGCTACCTGAGCCAGGACCATTGCTCAAATGAGGGTGATAACCACAAGGGACTTTGTCCCTCCCCTAAGCCTGTCTACTAGTGCCAGCCAGCAAGGAAAGGCTCTCTGTCCTCTGTTGAGTCATCACATTCGAGGAGTGTGGGAGAAGGGATGTTTCCTCCAGACCCTCTTAAATGAGAGGTTTTCTAACCATGAGGAAACATGCTATGGTTCTGTGGAAGTAGGTGATGACTGAGCTGCACACTTGAGAAACTACAGCCTCTTTGTTCTATTTGAAACTAGTGTGAGATTATTTTAATTCTTGAAACGAGTTTCTTCTCAGCTCCAAATTATGACCTCAATATCAAGTTGAAGCCGTGTATTTGTTCCCAAGTGGATCCAAGGCCCCAAGGCAGATATCGAACTATATAAGTATTGCCACCTCTAGGTAAAATATTTGCTGTATTTATTTTTCTAAATCTGGACCAGGAACAAAAAAAGAATTGTTATCATCTCCCTTCATCTCCAACCTTATGCCCTAAAAATTTACTTATTATTAATATTTCAGACCCATCACCCTGTATGAGTCACTGGCCATAAAAAGACATAAATTTTGCTCTTGTTCCATTTTCTGCACATATTTCTTCAACTCTCTATCACGTGATCAAGGTTCCATTAAAAAATACATGTATATATGAAAAGGGCCTGTGCTCACCATGCCTTCCCCAGCTAGTTCTGTTGAGAGCTCTAGAAAACATTAACCCACGGAGCTAGGGACCTGCCACTCTCCTTCCTCTCCTGCCTGCTTTCCCTCCAGCTTGACTGCAAATCCTGCCCTAAGCTACATTCAGTGTTATTCTGCACTTTTCTTTGCCAATTGCAGGCTCATTGGGTTGGCTCATTTCCACAATGATGGGGGATAGAAGATGGGACCCCCTTCCAAACTGATCCTCTCTTCCTCATCAAGGCAGCCTGAATTCTAAGTCTGCTAGGAGGGGAAAACATTGACTTTGGATTTAGCAGACCTCGTGGCTGCCCCATTTAAGTGCCTCACTCCTCCTCGTGGGCATTTTGCAGCATGGAATCAGAGCAGGGTGGTACCACAGCATTGGATTGCTAAGTTGGAAACCCCAATTCTCATACTGGGTTGGCTGAAAGGTTTTGGCCAAGTCACGAGCCTTTGTTTCTACACTGTTTAGAAGGGCAGGACATTACCTGCCTTATCTATGCCAGAGGGTAACAGTGGAAGGGAAGCAAATTAGCCAGAGTATGTGGAGTGCTTGGAATCACAAGTGCTGTACCAATTCAAGGAGAGATTGTCATGATAAAGATGATCATGGTGATAGGATGTTTCCAAGGGTTGCTGGATTGATATATTTCATATGTCCAGGAAATAGTTATTTGGTTGTTTTTATAAAATTGTATTACTAGAATCTGAGCTGAAGCCTAGTCCAAAACTTGGGGTATTTTCTCTCCTGGAACTGCCACTGATTCACCAGTGGCATTGGTTGGATGTGGTCACTAAGATGGCACGTGTCCCATATGCCTACTCCTCCTGCATTAATTTTATACGCGGTACAGAGTGCCTTAATCAAAGAGAGGTGGGGAGAGCTAACGGGATTGTTGGCAAAGAGCTTTGAGTTCCTCTACAGAACGCCGGGGCCCTGGAAGCTCTACTGTGGGGCTGGGATTTGCATCCATAGCCAGAATCTAAGCCCACTGCATGCATCCCACCCTCAGATTTACCACCTTCCACCCCCTGGCTCTGTGAAGCATAGGGATGTGTTGGGCTCTGAGGTCAGACACACGTGGTTTGAAATCTCAGCTCTGTTCTTTTCCACCTTGCTTGATGTTGGGCAAAGGACTACAAGTTTCTGAGCCTCAGTTTCTTCATCTGTTAAATGGCGATATATATATATATTTTTTAGTTAATTTTTTTCTCTTTTTTTGTTTTTTTTTTAATTTTTTAAAAATGGCGATATTAATAGTACCTCCCTCATAGACTTGGGAGAGTCAAATAGAAAAAAAAAACGCTGCAAAGAGCACAATGCCTGGAGCCTAGCAGGCACTGGCTAAATGTTTGCTGTTACTATTACTACTGTGGGTATTGTCCGAGGGGGAAATTGAGCCCCCGGGGCACTCTGGCCTGGATCTCTGGGGTTGCCACCACAACGTTAGCTACCAAGTACCGATCAGAAACTCGGCCGCTGAAATACGGGGTGCCATGCTATTCGGCTTCATGCTCCTCTCCTTCAGTCATTCCTTCCTGCTAACCGGGTGGGTGCCTCTTGCTTCCCTGCTCATTTTGCAGGACACAACACGACGCTAACACGTCCCTGCTCTCCCGAGGAGCCTGTGTCTGGCGGAGCACCTAAAACCCCAAAGCCCGCTGTAGTGCGAGGTGGACTGCGTGCCGTGCCGGGGGTTGGGGCTGGAGGCCAAGGGAGGGGGGCTCTCTCCCTGCTGGAGCAGGGTCAGGGGAAGGTGAGCGGGGTGCTCAGACCAGGCTTGGCAGTGGAAACGCCTGTAAGCTGGGTCGGTAGGATATATGGAATGCCATGCCCAGCTTATATTAAGTTCCTAACAAATGGCAGCTATTAATGTTATTATTTAATGCTTTGCTCAAAATGGGCATTCAATATATATTTTTTGGATTGACTGACTGCCTAACTGGCAGCACAAACAAATGAGGCGGTTTTTATTATTCCCATTTCTTTTTGCCCAGAAGGCCGCGGGCTTATACTGAACTGGGCTCAGTGCGCCATCAGTCACGGGGTGGGGCCAGAGATATTACCACATGCTGATTTATCAGCCTTGTTCCCCCTCTCACGGGCGGCAGCGTGCATTCCGTCCACCTTGGCACAGAAGGGAGAAAACCTTCCACCCATTAACTTCCTGGAGTGTCCAATTAAGCGATCAGGGCTTTTTTTGCACAGCGCCATCTCAGGGAAGAGAACTGGCGGCAAATTGCCAAGGGACATGGAATTCCCGTTCTTAGCTTCCATTAATCACAGCATTTCACCTCGACAAAGAATTCATGCACGTATGCAAACTGAATGACACTATCAGTAAGAGTTAACACTCAGCCCCTACTGTGTGCCAGGGGTTGGGCTAAATATTTTAGACATTTCTTCATGTAAATCTCACAACAGTTTTATAAGGCAAGTGCTATTATTTTCCCCATTTTTTTCAGATGGGGAAACTGAAGCACAGAGAGGGTAATCAGCTTGCCCAGCTGAGGTCACAAAGAGCCTGGATTTGAACTTGGAGACTTTCCCACCACAAATCTTGCCCTTAACCAATGTACCTTGTGGCTTCACTCTATGTTGGGGCTCAGATCCATGAGCTCTTGTCAAATGCAGGGTGAATTTGTTGGCACCTAGGGTTGCAGGTTCCAAGGACTATTCCTGGGAAGGACCCTTGGCAAGCATTGTGAGTATCGGTCAGTTCCCGGAAGCTACTCAAGCCCCTCGTTGCCTCAACACTTCCACTGTTTACCAAGCCAGAAGTCTCCTGTCCCATCTATAGTGAGGAGCGCCTGTGCGCCAACCCCCTGCCAGGCCTTTGAACTTATTAGCTGCTCTCATGCATGGCCACCCTTTATAAAATGAGCTCTACCATTCTCTACCCCCTTACCCCGCTGTACACCATTTTTATGGCACTTATTACCACTTGACGTATATTCACTAGTTCATTTATCCATAGTCTTTTGTCTCCCCCTGGAATGTTAAATCCACAAGGACAGAGGCTTTGCTTTGTTCACACTGCTGTGTCCTCAGATCCTAGGATAGCACCCGGCATATAGTAGGCTTTTAATGTCTGTTGAATTTGACTAATGGGTGATCTTAAGATGTAGCCTTATTATCCCAATTGTACTGGTGAGGAATAAAGACTCAGAGAAGTTAAGCAACTTACCTAAAGTCACACAGTTAATGATGTCCCCCTACTTATCAGCTGATTCCCCTTGAGTCCAAAGCCTCTTTCTAATTTTCATCTCCCTGTTCCTAAAATATCTGCAGTCTGACCACCCTGCTCCATGGGTGAGCGCTTCTGTTGTCCTGATTCCTTGACCTGTCATGTCCGTCGGCCACTTTCTGCACGTACGCCCCCTGTGCGTTTCCCCCACTTTACTCAAAGATTTTTCACTTTTTCATCTCATTCCTCATTGATCTATTAGCATAAGCCATTTTTAGCTCAGTATTATAATAAATCTATTATTTCCCCATGATTACAATCAGCATTAATTATGTTTTAACCTTACAGTATCACACAAGGCATGGTTGCAGGGGAGACTCAGGCGGTGGGCCCCGCAGCCTCTCAGATCTCTAGTGGCAGAAGTTCTGATGCCCCTTCGGAAGAGGCTTCAGTATGTTGGGACTACAGCACTAGCCTTCCTCCCCAGATGCTAGAGAAGGGCCTTTTCAGTCCACAGACTTGGGTCCAAATTGGCCTTTCCACTTTCTGGCCATGTAAGTTGCAAGTTGCCTCGCCTCTCTGAACCATGGTTCCCCATCTCCACCATGATACTGGGAGATGATGCCGCCGTACCACGGGATTTCCTCCCCCAAGCCTCCCTCCAGGAAGGGTGGGGTGAGGGATCCCGGTGTCAAGTGCTGCCTACATCCTTTTCTGTTCTTTAGCTATTTTAGATGTCCATCTAGAACTATTTACTTACATCACTTGCTCTGCCTTTCCCCTGCATGTCTGGAAAGCAGGGAACTATGTCTACCCAGCATAGTCAACCTCACTGCTCTTTAACATTTATTGAGTCCCTACTGAATGCCTAGTTAGAGGATGAATTGGGCTAAAGTCTATGGAAGCCAAGAAGAGCTAGCAAATCTATTGATTAAGGTTCTCTTTCTACTCCTAACAAAGCTACTTTCTTACTGTGTCACTGAGTCCTTCTTTGATTAGAGATGGGTGGCATTGGCTAACTCTGATTCCCAGCATGCCGTGGAGGATTTGTGGAAATGCATATGCCGTCACCAGGGGCCGTGCTCAAGGAAGAAACTCTCACTTAAACCAATAGCGTTGGGATTAAAAGTGTCAGCTGCAAAATTCTTGAATTAGCTGTTTTCTTTATTAGTGTTATTGTTAGTTAACACTGAGCACATACACTGTGCCAAGTGCTTTATATAAATATTTTATTTAACCCTACCAATACCCTGAAGAGGCAGTCACTATTATTAACACCACTTTATAGATGTGGAAGGGAACATCAAGTGGTTAAGTGACTTGACCAAGATAGCAGTCGTTAACCGAATAACGAGAATACGCTGTGACCTAGTCTTATTCTTCTCGTTGTGATGAGCCACCTGTTCTTAGGAGAGCTAAAAAGGAGTCAGAACCAGCCTCTTCCCTTTCAGTAAGTGTGTGTAATCTATCTTTCAATATATCAATCTACCTAGATAAGCTTTGAGAAGAAGCATGGAGGTATCTGGAGTAGAGAACATTCCATGGGTAGATTCTCAACGAATACAGGCCAAAATGGGAATGATACTTCAGCCCATAAGAAGTTAACCAAGTGGCAAAAAATACTTTGAAAAAGATCTGCTAGAAATGCAAAGGTCACTTACAAGCTTAAGGATTGCAGTGCGGTGACCTTGAGAACAGTCCTTTTTGGGACCCATGAGTTCCTCCCACCCGTGAAAGCCCTGTTTAGGCCGTGACACGCAGACATCGGAGTTTATGCCGACAATTCGAGGGGACAATGAACCAGCTCCCTGATGTTACATTGATACTTCCTTCACGTGGTGTTTGGAAGTTTTCTTGTTTATATTCATGGCGTTTAACTGCATCTTCTTTTGCTAATTCTGGGGGTGAGTTGATGATTTGATGAAGGCTTACTGCCTTCTACAAAGATACTGTTATGGGAAAGTCATTGATAACCTGCTTGAAGTTTCCCAATAGATATGATCCCAAATTGTCCCGTGTAAGTTGCATGACGGTTGTGTCTGTCATCATCAGGAGCACAATGCCATGTGTGTGTCGAACAAACTCGTTTATGGTACGATGTTTTCTTATAGCTTTCTCCAGCTATTCCAGAGATACTTAATCACCGATTCTGTACCGTCTTTGACCAGACTAACTTCTAACACTTCAAGTTGCTCTGCCCCAACCTCTCTTACAAGTGGTTAATGATCTTAAAATATACTCAGCTACATGACAGCGCCTTTAAAGGCCCTGCTATTTAAAGGTATCTTGGGAGGCATCCCCTGGTCCACACATTTGCATATTAGGCCAATGTTCTGAGTGTGTTTGGGAACGGCAGTTCCAGATAATATTGTCAACAGTTTCTTGGCCAGAGTTGCCATTATCTAGCTAAGGCGTGCTGCATTTGATCCTTTCCATATATCACGTTGTTTAGCTTAATGCTTAGGTCAGTGTCAAATCAGCTCATTGATATTGTTATTAGCTAAGCCCATACACACACACACACACACCTCCTCTGAAATGGACACTTTAAAGCAGGATGAATTTTAAATTCCATTACAAAACACTGTGGGGTTTTTAAAAGAATGCCACGAACAATATTGTTAAGCAATTAAAAAATAATAAAGCAAACCTGCTTAAATAACTGCGACCTCACAGGCTCAAAATTATGCCTGCTGCCCTGGGAACACAAAGCCATGCGAACTAGGGGAAATAAACTGTTAAACCAGAGGATTTAAAATAGACTAGGCATACTATGGTCTCTAGAGGTAGTTTGAGTACCACTCCCATGCCCCTTGCATGTGAGAAAGAGAGGAGACTTGCCTTTCTCTCTCTGCAGTCCCACCACCCACTGCATCCTCAGCCCCAGGACTGCTTCTACGCATCTTCTATCAAGCACGGAAGAAAAGCAATTTCTGTATACCTCGCCAGGTCTTGAAAAACATCTCTTGATGCCTCTGTTGCCCTTGGTGCTGCTGGCACTTTATTTCCTCACAGTGTCACAGGGCAATGGGAGGGTATGGTTGCCCTTACATGAAGAATGTGTAGCCCCAGAGAGAGAAAGCGACACATTCCTGGTCATGCATGGTTGGCTGTGCGCTTGGAATGCTGGGAAAGAACTTGGATTGGAACTCAGGACCCTTGTGGCACTCATCTGTTGTTCTTGCCCTCTGTGCCAAATCTTCTCGCCTGCTAGGATGGGTTTGACTTTTACAAGATCTTGATTTCCATTTTAATAATCCCAAGCCTTCCCTTGACTCTGCAAAGGAATTAAATTTAAATATATCACCTACATTTTATCTTGACATTTTCTTTAGAAGGCAAGAAAAAGAAGAAAAGGGGAAGGGGGACAGTGCAGAGAATCTTCTCATCAGGACAGCAAAATCCTTCTCTTTCAGGAGATCCCTTGGGAGAGACGTGGGACCGAGGGCTGTTTGTCAGGGCCTTCAGGCTCTCCAGTTACCCCTGGAGACACCAGAAAAAATCTGCATCCTGTATCCCAAATCTCGGTGGGGAGTGGATGAGAGTCAGCGTTGAGAGCTGCGGCTTAAAGATAGTCTTGTCAGTCCGATAGATCTTGAGCCATTGCCTTTCCTGTCAGAGCTGTCGGTCTCCCTACCCATAATCCTCATCATTTTGATGGCCTGTCAGGAACATGGGCCCTGGTCCAGCCTTGCCTTCATCCAACAACATTATGAAATTGATACTGACACTTCCATTGGCACTAATTTCTCTAAGAGATTGGAGCCAGAGGACAAGTGGCTTAGCTTCATGGCAGTTAAGCTTTCCAAGTAGATCAAGATGGCCTGAGATTGATTGACCCAAACCCTGAGGAAGGGGGGAGGGAGATGGGAAGAGACGGAGAAGAGAGAATGGAAAATCAATGGCTGCATCATCATCATCAATTGATATTTACTGACTGCCCAAGGAGGACAACATCCTAGATGGATATTCTGAAGATACATTCCAGGCACTGCCGTAGACGGCTCCAAAGGGAGTTTAGAAAATTAAGAAAGAAGAATGTTAGCTAGAGTGGTTCACAGCCTCACTTGGGGTGTTGCCCCCTAGTGTCTGGAGTCCAAAACAGCAGTTGATTTCACCCATGACTATCTTTCCTCCACCCACTCACCCCACAGAGAGGAGACCTAAATTACCTTTTATTAGGGCGACTATATAATTTGTCACCCCAGTTCAAAGAAGGCATATTAGTAAGTATGTTGGGACAACAGATAGAAACGAGGCCTGGCCTGGACAAGTCAGGAAGCGTGGTCACCCTCCTTTTAATAGAACCAGCCATACGTAAACCGAATGAGGAGGTGTTCCCGTTTGGGTGAGGTTTAATTCCCTATTAACCTCCTTTAGGTTAACTGATGCATGGGGAAATGGGCTTTTGATGAGGAGGTCCCACGGAGGTGAAGGGATTTTATGAATTCGCAAGTTTAATAGTGTTACCTGATCTGGTAGTCAGTACAAGGACAAAGCCTTAAAAGTAATTGCGGGAAGTCACGAAATTGAAGGACAATGTGCATTTTCCAAGTAGATAGCTAGATCTTTGGATCGTTCCCTTTCTCCCTACACCTGTCTGGCCCATCTCTCTATGCTGAGAAAAATAAGTGGCTAACTCATGACCAGTGGAATCCCCCATCCACCTCCCCACCCCTTTGGGGGTATTCTGTTTGGGTCTTCAGTGTCCTTGAGTATTTCACACTTAAGAATATTATATGCATTACCCATAGAAATACTTTGGTGAGATGTAAGAGTGAGTGAAGTTGTAAAGAAACAAGGACCAGCAGGTTTCCTTACCCACCTGTTTAAATAAGCTCAGGAGCACATCTGTGTGAGCACACAGATGGGGTTTCTGGCACGTTTATGGGGGTCTGGTCTTGAGCATGCCTGTGACATCTTCGCCTTGCCTTGTGTGACTAAAGGGGCCTCTTAGGGACCTGGTGTGACGGGTGCTGGCCTGGCCAGCGGAGCCGCTGCCCGGGGTCATGAGGGACCGCTATGTAAACTGGAGCAGGTACTACAGCACATAAAGCCTGCCATACGAGGGAAGAGATCACACAGCTGATAACGGTGTTATTCCCATTGATTTTGGTGTTGTATTTCTACCTTCGTGTGCTGGAAATGAATCGATCCTCTGCAGCAGCCTCTCTGCCTCTGCAGGGCTGTTCGAATGAAATGTTTATATCATTTTTATGGTGTGTCTGTGAAAGGGACGAGCGAGCCAGGAGATTAATAGAGGCTGCTGAAGCCCTTGCCCGACCACTGCCCAGGTGTGTGGGGAGAAGAGACAGAGGCCAGGGTTCACCCGGTGAGCAGAGACGGGATCTGCAGAGCGGGGGAAGCCACGTCCTCCGGGCTGGGAGCAGATGGGCCTCAAGGTCAGGGCTTTGCTGGGCTGGGGGGCCTTCTCTGAGCTGCCTCCCGCTCTCCTCACCTGGCCGAGTCTCCGCTGGTGCCCTGGCCTACCTGTGACATGGCTCTCGTCACACGTGCCATCTATGAAAACCTGTAGGCCTGGAGCCTCTTCAGGGCTGGCACTGTGTCTTCTTCTCTCCCTCCCTCGTGCTTAGCTCAGGGCCCGGCACATGGGGTGTGCAGGCAGAATTTGGTGAACACGTGGGCTGGGAAGGGCCGATTTGGAAGGGGTGGGATGAATCATGCACCACATCGCATAGGTCCTTTGGAGGATTCTGGAGTGGGCACACTGCTCTAGTTACTGAGAGGTTGCCCTGGTAGGCTAAATGCTTGCAGAGTGTATTCGCAACCCACCCCAGAACCTGAGGGTCCCCCAACATCGTCACCATCCTTATAATGCAGTCTGATCCCCTGTGCCTGTCCCTGCAGTTCAGACCTGGTGCTGAGAGTGAAGTGGGGAGCCTTGGGCTGGCAACGCTTAGTCATGTCTGGGATTGTACTTGGGCAACATGCATTTTCTAATTGCCAGCTCTACTAAAGATACTTTAATAAGGGTTCAAGGAAATGCAAAGATATATAATATAGTATCCTTGACTTTTAGAGATTTGTGATCTAGAGGCTTCCAGGACTAGCTCAAGAGCTTGAATTGGGATGAGCCTGGAGATGGGTCAGTGTTGGCCCTAGGACCATCCGACAACAGGACTGATGAGAACCAGCCCCAGCTGCCACTTACTAGCTGTGTGACCTTGGGCAGGCTACTTAACTGCTCTGATTCCATTTATAGACCACCCTGCCTGAGTCAACGTGAGCACTGAATAAGATCATAGATATACAAAGCCTAGCACGATGCCAGTGGTCAGTAAGTGCTCAACAGACATTAGCTAATATGATTGTCTTTTGTTGCAAGATATATGTGGCCAGTGCTCCTGAGGATGAAGCTGGGTTTTGTGAGTGGCACATGACATTGGAGTATGACTCCACACATATCTAGAAATACCGTAAGGGAGTTTTCTCCAGACATTCTCGGGATAAGCTGTGCCTGGAAAGCCAGTCTGGGAAACCCATGCACATGTAGATAGCTTTGCTAGTTTGGAAGTCCCATCTCAGCCAGTGTCTATAAGCCCCCAATTTTCTCCCGAAAAGGGTTCAATTCAGGTATCAGTTGGCTCTATCTCGTCTCAATCTATTAAAAGAACCTCCATTCAAACCACCCAGGGATCAACTAACAGAGTTTTAGATATTGAGTTTTCCATTTGTGACCTTGGTAAAGTCAGAGGCAATTTGGGCTTAGCCCCCAGGACTCTGGGGCTCTCATTCCCTTGAACTTGGTGTTAAAATCAGATTACACCATACAATTAAGTTAGTGCAGAAAGTGACCTGAGCAAATGGGTGAAGGGTACGGAGACATCAGGGATTTGATACGGCAGCACCTAATACAGCCTGATCTGAAACAGAGTTTCCTTCACTCTTCCAAAGTCCCAAGAGGGTGGGGGAAAGGTTATGGGAAATCTCTAGGTGAAATAAGTGCCTCTATTTGGGTTAACCCTGGCTAGTCACAGGACAGTGGCTAGAGCTGAATTTAGAAATGCTGAGTCTTGAGCCATGAGCTCTTTCTGGGGCCTTGGGTCCCAAACACCAGCGTCTTGCACTCCGGCTGTCCTATATGTACAGTCAGAAGGTAAATGCTTCCTGTTTATGTCTGAGATATTCTGAAATGCTGGCTCTACAAAAAGCCTCAGAGAAATTTGATGATATCTGCCTTGCTGCCAGGCTTTGCATTTCTCTGTTCTCAGGCCTCTTGCTGCCTGACATCCCTCTGCCTCTGAACTCCAGGTAACTCCATATAGCTACAACCTGCTGCCATGGGGCTGTGGGTTCAGGTTCCCTGGAAATGCCGTGGGCTTCACCCTGAAATAAGCTGATCCTCTTACAAATGAGTCTCAAGGGAGTAAATGAGTGGGAGGGAGATGGTGGCTGGCCCGACCTAACTTATCCCATTATCAGAAACGCTAGGCTGGAGTGGTAGGCAGCAAGGTGCATTGAAGAGAGCTCAAGCCATGAAATGAGATGGACAGGGGGCTCCGTTTATTGACTGTGACCTTGGCACGTTCTGAAACCTTGAGCTTCAGTTTTGTCCACTGCAACACTGGGGCTAACAGGACCTCCCCCCAAGCGCTGTCTGGATGATTAAGTGATATAAGGGAAGCCAAGTGTTCAGAGCACCCATCCTGCCTTCCTTAAGTGTATGTTCTTGGGCTGGTTGATGAGCAACATCATTTTCAATCACCAAGCGATAACTCCAAGCTACGAGGCATGAACGCCTCTGGTTCCTGTAAAAGGCTGGGAGGGAATTCAAGCCAGAGAGTGAAGCTTATCTTTTGGGAAATGATTCAGGGAGAGGAGCCGAGAAGGGAGAAGGGTAGTGTTGGGCAGCCAGCAGGACCCCATGTGCCCCCGAGATCATGGTGGCATTGTCTGTCTGGAAGCTGGAAAGGCAGGGAGGGGAAGCCGGAGGAGCTGGTCTGGGAACAGAGGCAGCGACTTGTCCCCAGGTATGCTCTTGGGTGCAGCCCATGCTCACTTGGCCTCTGGCCCACATCTGCCAATAAAAAATTAAGAAATTGATTTTCTTTTGTTTGCCTCTGAGGACCAGGCTCTTTTTATGAGACAGTAAATGGAATCCCTCTCTGAGCATGGCTGGATTTTTAATTGTGTTTGTTGTGCTTTCACTTATTGTGTTTTATGAGTTCCTGCTCCCAGATTTGTTGATGCAAAGCTCTTGCCCACCAGGGACACGTCGATGTTTGATTTTTATCAGTAGGGAAAGGTTGAGGTTTTTTAAAAATCACTTCCTTTAATCCAAAGGTTGGCTTGTTTGCTTCATTCTGACACGTTAAAAAGGCATGTGGTCCATCCAGGTTTGTTTCCTTTTACTTCTCAAGTCAGACTGAGGTGGGGTAACCTCTTTTAGCAATGATGGTCATGGGCTGGCTCTTTGTGGAACTGAAGGTTAGTGCTCAACTTTAGGACAGAGCGTGGGGAGGAGGCATTTTAAGTTGAATCACGTTTTTGGGGACAACAAGCTCATCTTTCACTTCAGGCACTTCTGTAGAGATTTGTTGAAGGTGGTATGAGGCATGCACAAAAGAGTAAAAGTCACACTGTTTAACGTGGAAATGGCTTCATTTCTGTAATAGTCAGGATGGACTCAGTTATGCTGTGATAACAAACATCCCTTCCCCTAAATCTCAATGGCTTAATTACACAGCTATATTTCCCACTTACATCACATAATCACCTGGGGTTGGCCCCTCTGCTCGATGTCAGCCTCACACAGAGGCTAAGGTTGAGCAGGGCTTTTGCTTCATATGTCCACAATTGCCAAGGCAGGAAAAAGGGAACATGGCAAATCACACACTAGCTCTTATAGCTTCCGTGTAGAAGTGGCACATACTGCTTCTGCCCGCTTTAACTTCACTAAAGAAAGTTATGGGGTACTGCCGAACTTCAGGGAACACAGGAAACTCCAATCCCACCCTGTGCCAAGAAGGAGAGCTGAAAATACTTGGTGAGCAGAGCCCATGACAACCACAGTTCTAAGAGGGCTTTTTGAATGGGGAGTTGAGATTACCCTTCTCTCCTTGAAGGAAGTACAAGGATCAACGAAAGGCCCTAAGATTTTATAGTTGAGCCATAAATGTTGGCCTTCCAAGTGCACTTATAATTGCACACACACCAAGAGGGGCATGGTAGCATGTCCACTTCCAAGGTCATGCCATATAGCTTGGTCCAACCTTGACAATATTTGGTAATTTATTTCTAGATGCATTGGTTTAGATTTGTTCTTTCTTTGCATGGGCCCATATAATTGCATCAAGTTCCATTTGTTTATAAAAACTACTTGATGTCAGTCACACGTTTGAGAAAATGGGTGGCTTGGTAGAAAGAGCAAGAACGTTGAGATCAACAAACATGGATTCAAATATAGATTGCATTACTTCTTGCTAGATGATTTTTGGAAAATTAAACCTATTTAAGGCCCAGGATTCTTGTCTATCAAATGGGAATAACAGTATTTTTTGAGGCTCAAATAAAATATGAACAAAAAGTCCAGCCACATATCTGCCACATAGTAGGTGTTTAATAAATGTTAGTTTGTTTCCCTCCCTTTGTATTTTGTTATAAGCCACAGGGATCCCAGCATCATTGGGACCCTGAGCCTTTCCTTGGGCAATTGGAGAAGAACTCTTCTACAGATTGGCTGGGCAAATGCCATAGTGTTGAACAAATCACTGGATTTCCTGGGGCCAAATTCCCAAGAACTGTTAATATTCTGCAAGTCAGAGTTGATGGAACAGAAGGGGATTTTAGTGACCATGCCACTTTCCCCCATGACATGGTTAGGACGTTGGGGATATATTTCTAAGGAAGTCTCTCCCCAGATGTGAAAGGAGGAGTGAGGGTTTACATGTTAACCTTGTGTTACTCCGTCACCCTTTTCTCCTTCCACGTTTGTGCTATGGACCTTGAGAACAAGTTTCCCTGGCATCACCAGGGGCTTTTGCAGGGAGCACACGCATCTGCAGGTCCTTCTGACTTGCAGCCCACGGCTGCCCTGGGATGAGCTCAGCCTGCAGGGGTGGGAGCTCAAGCTACTGCAGTCAAGTTCTGTCTCCAGTGTTCTCATCAGACCCCTTGGCCTGCTCTGGGAGCTGGAGCTCCAAATCGAAATCAACCACTCAGGAAAATCTGAGGCATTGCTGACTCTGCTCCCTTATTTTTCCCATATCAGAGGAGCAGGAAGGGAAACAGAAAGTCTCTGGTGAGATGGTTTTGGACCATCCTGCTGGGCAAAACACCTGTCGGGGCCATCAAGCTTTCCCTAATTACCTATTTGTTCTATTACAGTATGGTTGGAAGAACGAAACCCACTGCAGGTCTGAAAAAAAAAAAAAAGCAACAATTTGGGAAGAGAATGTGATGTGAATGTCTGAGAAGGTCTCTCTCAGTAGCTTGAACTTACCAAAAGGGTTTCAAGGATGTTTCTTTTTCTTTTTGTTTATTAGTGCTACATAACAAAGTAATTGTAAAATTAGGAATGGATTAGGGACAACCGAGAGGCCGATAGCAGGTACAAGACAGTCTGTGTGTGTGTATGTGTGAGAGAGAGAGCTCAGAATATACAGCAAGCTTGACTCATTTCTCTGACCTGCATTAGCCCTTGGCAGCTTCCAGAAAATAGAAGAGAGCTCCCCAGACAGCCAAGAGTTTTTATTTCTATCATTCGTCCCTTCTTTGATATCTTAATAAATTCTCTGCTGGGGTTATTAAAGTGACAAGAAATGCTTCCTCCTCCAGAGGGGCCACAGCATGTGACCTGAGGAAAGGGAAATTGGTTCCTAGAGGGAAATACTTGGGTAGACCAGTAGTTCTCAACCTGGGGCAGTTCCATCACCCCAACGAGTGTTTGGAAATGTGAAGGAGAACTGGCTTTCAATGCCCAGGCCCAGGGATGCCAACTATCTTGCCATCCCCAGAACATTCCTCTACAGTTAAGATTTGTCTCACCTCTGGTTGGAGCACAGGTGGACCTGTAGCCCGGACAGGCCAGGCAGGATAAGCTTCAGGGTCTTCTCTTGCATCCTTTGAAGTGATGGGTCTTTGCATACTTTATTGGGTTTTATTTTTAAGAGATGTAGAGAGAGGAAGAGCAGATGTAGAGAGAAGTAAGAGGGTCTTGGGGGTTAGATGATGAAGGTCTGAGGGCAAAATGCTCTCTCTGATTGGCAAGTAGTTTGATATGAACATTCAGCAGCCCGGGGAAGGGGAGGAGGTGATAGGTTTTCTGTAATCTATCTGGGCGAGTTGAACGGGGTGACTCACTCTTACCTCATTCTCAAATGGTCAAGAGGCACATCTTTACAAAGGGTCTCAGGGACCTGCACATGAAGGCAGCTGCTCATGAGGAGGCCAATATACCAGATCCGACCAAATGTCCCTTTGAACAGCTATTTTCCCCACCACAGTCTGCGCTTTCAGGGAGGCAGTGCTGGGAAACGGTAAGGAGCCTGGGCTCTGGGGCCACACTGCCTGGTTTGAATTCCAGCATCTCCACTTTATTAATCATCCATCCCTGGACAGGTCCCTGCTCTATGCCTCTATGTTCCTAACTATAAAATGGGGAAGTTAATAGTATCAACCTCACTGAATTGTTTTAAGATTAAAGAATTTACCTTTACAGAGCTTGGTACCTAGAAAGCACGCAATAATAAAAATGATGGGATGATGGTGGTGGTGATGATGGTGGTGGTGGTTTCTCCAACTAACTCCTCAACCCATCAAACCATCACCCTATGGAAGCTGCTCTCATTAAAGTCAATTCCTCATTGTCAAATACAATGGTCTATTTTTATTCTCATCCTACGTGGCCTCAGTATGTGGTACTCTGGAACTTCTGGAACTTCTTCCCCTTTGGTATCTAAGACAATTCCCTTTTCTGGTTCTCCTCCATTTCTCTGGCCATTTATTCTCATTCTCTTGCTCCTCTTCTTTTGCTCATATTTTTAAAAATTATTTTTTTTATTTTTATTTTTAAAGATGCTTTAGATTACATAAATGTTACATAAAAATATAAGGGATTCCCGTATGCCCCACTTCCTCCTCCTCCCACATCTTCCCACATCAACAACATCCCATATTAGTGTGGTACATTTGTTACAACTGATGAACTCATATTTGAAGCATTACTACTAACCTGGATTACAGTTTACATTATAGTTTACACTCTGTCCTGCACAATTTTGTAGGTTATGACAAAATATACAATGGCCTGTATCTGTCACTGCAATGTCATGCAGGACAACTCCAATGGCCCGAAGATGCCCCCATATTACACCTATTCTTCCCTCTCCCATCCCTCAGAACCTCTGGTGGCCACTGCCCTTATATCAGTGATAAGAGCTCTTCCATTGCTAGAATAATAATAATGTCTACTTAGTCCATCTTCACTCCCCAATCTTGAGGATTTTGGCATGGTGATGCCCACTCTGCTTATAATTGAGAGGGGGCTTAGATCCCATGGGGCAGATGGATTGAACTATCTTGCTTGCAGTTGCAGATACTCGCTGCTCCTTGGGATGGGCATTGTCCATCATCATCTCCTTGTGAGTTGTCCTGGGTGAGTCCAATGAACTGGAGAGTAGGAATTGCAACTCTGCTGAAATTAAGGGCTCAACTGGCACATGGACAGAACAAAGATTTAAGTCTCTGGGACATATATTTATCAAGTATAATGCGAATTATAAGTTCAAATAAAAGGGGCAGAAGAGTCATGTGTAGACTCTGTTACACTGGGGTGCATAAATTCCAAAGTAAGGCCACTGACAGGGTGCTGAATTCCTGAGCTGTCTGCCCTGTTTATAGTGTCTGGATGTCTCTAGAGCCTTTAGGAGCCCTGCTATTTGAGGCACTGTTTACTGTGGCAGTCAATGAGGTCCTGCTGAGCCTTGCATAAGTGTAGCCTCTGGAATAAACTTCCGACTCACTTTGAAATCTCTTAGACATAAAAACTCATTTGTATTTACCATTCCCCCCTTTTGGTCAAGGTCTTTTTCCAGATGCATTGCTAGTTGGCACTTGGTAATAATCTCTCGGTGGGAGGCGCATCCCTGGAAGTCATGTCCTACCTTGTGCCAACATTTTAATATTGGAGCTCTCCAGGGTTCTGACCTCTGGTTTTATTCTTTTATCTCTCTGCAGTCCTCCCATGGCTTGGGACCCTGTGGCAGGACCCTTCTCCTCTTAGTCCAGCCCTTTCAGATTCCAGAGTAATGTAGATAAAATGGGCAGAGTTTTAGATCAAAGGGACATTTTGTTGACCACTTGCCTGTCCATTGACTTTGTGAGAACAGACTCAAATAAACAACCTTTCACCAAAGGTTTAATCTCAATATTAGATTTTCTCTAAACTCTTCCCCATTCTGTATTCTTCCCTTATGTCACTATAACAGCCCATACTGATGAGAAAAGGGGCCAGAGGGAGAACTTCTGTTATTTGGTCTTATAGCACATGGTCTATAATTCTGATAAAGCAAGTGATCTGTGGGTAAAGATAAGGGCTTTGGGTTGAGGCTGCCTGCCCATGAGTGTTGCCTTTGCCACCGTATCCCTTAACCTCTCTTGGCTTTTTCAGCTCTGGAGACCTCCTCTCCACAACCCCGTGGCCTGAGACTCTCACTTTCTTGTACTGACTCCTCCACTTCCTCTTTCCTGGTTTGCCACCCTCCCACCTCATTTTGCTGAGTCCCTCCTACTGTAGCTTCCAAAGAAAGGGGACACATGAGGTAAAATTGTACATCTGCAAATACCTTTCTTTTGCCCTTAGGGGTGTGTTAATACTTTTATTTATTTATTTATTTATTTCTTACCGGGAGGTCCCAGGGATCGAACCCGGGTCCCTCCATATGGGAGACTGACGCCCAACCAGTTGAGCCACATCCGACCCCATGTTAATACTTTTTAAAATCTTTTAGGTGTAGAAATTTAGGCTGAAAATTTTGTCCATCAACATTTGAAAAGAATTGCTCAGTACAATAAAAATAGTAATGTTGTTTTGGAGAATTCCATTGTTTTTCTGATTATTGTTCCTTTGTAAATGCGACTGATCCTCCCCTCCTGGAAAATCTTCTTTATTCCCAGGGTTCTGCCTTGGTGTGTGTGTGTGTGTGTGTGTGTGTGTGTGTGTGTGAATTGTGCTGGGACCTGGAGAGATAATTTGGGACAACTTTTTCATTACGATTTTATTCTCCCTTCTATCTTTTCTATTCCCCCCTCTCTTTTTCCAGAACTTCTTTTAATCAGATGTTGGATCTCTGGATAGACTCTTTAATTTTCTTGACTTTTCTTTCCCATTTACTATGTCTTTCTCCTTTTTGTTTGACTCTCTGAAATATTTCCTTGACTTTATCTTTCACTCTTCTTTTGACTTTTAAATTTTGCTGACCATGTTTTTAATTCTCAAGGGCTCTTTCTTCCTACTATCTACTTGTTCACATTTTACATCTCTTCTTGCTTAATAGATGCAATGCCTTTGTTCATCTCTCTAAGAATATTAGTGATTTTTAGAAGTTTTTTCTGCACTTGGCATTGTTTGTTTCCTGAAGATCTTTGATTTTGTTTTTATAATTTGTTTTATATTTTTAAGGATGCTTTAGATTACATAAATATTACTTCAGAAATAGAGGGGGATTCCCATATACTCCCCTCCCCCTCTCACACTTTCCCCATTAACAACATCCTTCGTTAGTGTGGTACATTTGTTACAATTGATGGACACGTACTGAAGCATTGCTACTACCTGTGAACTATAGTTTACATTATAGTTTACACTTTGTCCCACACATTTTATAGGTTTTGACAAATGTATAATGGCCTGTATCCATCATTGCATTGTCATGCAGGACATTCCAATGTCCTGGAAATGCCCCATGTTACAGTGATTCTTCCCTCTCCCCTCAGGACCTCTCATGGCCACTGCCTTTATATCAATGATACAAGTTCTTCCATTGCTCAGATAATAATGTCTATAATAGAATAATAATAATTCTACTTTAGTACATTGTTCATTCCCCAAGCTTGAGGATTTGGGGATGGTGATGCCCACTCTGCTTTTAATTGAGAGGGGGCTTAGATCCCATGGGGCAGGTGGATGGAACTGTCTTGCTTGCAGTTGCAGACACTCTCTGTTCCTTGGGATGGTCGTTGTCCATCATCATCTCCTTGTGAGTTGTCCTGGGCACGTCCCATGAACTGGAGAGTAGGTATTGCAACTCTGCTGAGATTCAGGGCTCAACAGGTGATTTTAGGTTTGTTTTGTGCTCTCTTCTTCATGCTGAAATCTTTGCCAAAGTGCCTGGTGATCCCGATTGTTTCTTCATATTTAGGAGTTGAGCACTAGAACTAAAAGGTCTTGTGGAGAGGGGAGCGGGGTTGTCCACTGGCATACTTCACTGGGGCACAATCACAGAGTGAGCTTGGCTTTTCATTGGGAACACCCCCCCCCCGTCAAATATCTAGAAGTCTTTTTTAGAGAATTCAGTTCCTCCAGAGAAGCATTCTGTATTCCCAGCAGGTATGAGGAGGCAGGGTTATGCCTGTGTTCGGTTGTTTTAGGAGCAGGAAGAAGAAACTCAGCTTCGTGCTTCATCACTGCCAACCCCCGAGCCTTTTGGGTTCAATTTCTCTGGGAATAAAGCACTAGTCTCCTGTGGGGCAGGGCAAGGTGGGGGTCTGGTGCCCTGTTTCCAGCCCTGGGCCTCACCCCAGCCTTTCTAAGCATTGCTGAGGCTGCAGCGATCCCGACTTGCCGAGCACATCCCATCCCTGCAGGCTGGGGGTTGTTCTCTTCTCCCCTCTCTACACAGGTCAGTTTTCGCCTTTGGCTTTCCATCCTCCAAACTGTTGTTGAAATATCTTTTCTGCTGTTGTCTCCTCTCTCTTCATCTTTCTCATTGTGTACACATTTTCCTTTAATTCCTTTGTGTTTTAGTGACGCTTGGGGAGGGAAGGAGAATAAAGACCAGGGCTCAGCTTTCCTTATTTAACTGGATGTCACTGTGAAGTTTCTCAAAGAGTTTACAAGGTGTTGTAAGGAACTGGCTTTGTTTTGCAAGGCGGGTGATTATTGCAAGTGTTTGGACAACCACTTATTGGTATTTTTCCACATGGTCTCTAAAGATAGGGACACATTTGTCATGGGTTAGGATAAGCCTGCCTGTGCTGAGTGGAATTAAGCGTCCTTGGTTTGCATCTCCAGCCTTCCAGTTAGTTCTGCCTCATTGGTGCTTCACCTTGCTATCTGATGGGAAATAGCCTTTCCATAAACTTCAGCGAGATGTAATGGATTTCTGCAGTGGAATTATTGTTCAAGCCGAAAATCTAAATCACACTGGGCACTTTGGGGACCGTGTGTTTAGCAAGAAGCCATTTAAAACTTCAGTTACATAAAACCACCAGTGATCATAGCTAATTCACTTTACAGGAGTATCATATGCATGTATGGGAAAGTGACACCACCAAACGGAATAATTGCTCTACGAAGACTGCAGCATTAATTATCTTTGTCAACCTGTGCTTTTGAATAACCTTATCGGGTTTCTTCTTTGGGTTAGGAAATGTTGGAGTTCGGGTTGGTGAAGACATACACAATGTTCTTTGAAGCCTTTAGGGAAATACGGATTTTTCAAGCATGGCAAAGTTGGCCTAGCTACCAGTAGGCTAATAGCATGCAGCCCAATGACAGTGCTGTCACCTGTGAAACCTGGCTCAGGTTAGATCCAGGCCTGGCTTGGGCTTAGCTCCCTATGGACAGGTGAGAGTTGATAGCAGGTCCAGTGAAAGCGAAATCAAACCCATCTAGGAATCTGACAGCACCACTGGGAAGGCTCCTGAGCTCTAACGTCTTCAGCACGTTATGGGAGCCTAGCTGTACATGGGAATCAGGTGGGTGGGCTTAAAATCCTGATGCCCTTGTTGCACTCCCAGGCCAATTAAGTTAGAACCTCTGGAAGTGGGGCCCGGCTAGCCACTAGATTTTAAAGCTCCCCAGGGGAAGAAGGCTGGAGATGTGGACCACTGCTAGATCGCTGTTGTTTTTAATCTTGTTAATTCTACATGAGCAATATTTATCTAAAACTTTTATTATTTTGAATGAATTTCATTTGTGGGGAAGGGAAAATAATTCATAGCCTAGTCATTTGGACTCAGCCTTTTATTTTGCAGCTGTTTCCATGATGTGATTGGGTGGATGTCTCTCTCTCTTGAGAAAGAGAATTCCAGGTTGGTTCTCTGCCTTCAGAATGCAGAGTGTTTGGGGAATACTTTTCCAATGGACTTTGTTCTTCTGGAAGATGTGGTGCCAAGAATAGCGAAGGACCACTACTTGGTGTATTCCCACAAGAACTGAAAATAAGACCTTAAACAAATACTATATGTGAATGCTCATAGCAGCACCATTTACAGCAGCCAAAAATTGAAACAACCCAAATGTCCGTCAGCAGATGAATGAATGAACCATCTACGGCATAGCCATACGCTAGACTATTATTCAGCCATGAATGAGAATGAAGTACCAACACATCCTACAACATGGATGAACCTCGAAAACATGTGAAGAGAAAGAAGCCAGGCACAAAAGGCCCCATAGTGTATTATTTCATTTTTACGAAATATCCAGAATAGGCAAATCCACATATAGAGAAAGTGGATTAGTGGTTGTCAGGGGCTAGGGGGAGGGGAGAATGAGGCGGAACTGCTTAATGGCTACAGGGATGTCTTTTGCGGTGATGAAAATATTTTGGAACTTGATAGAAGTGTTGTGTGCGCAACAATGTGGATGTACCAAAGGCCACTGAATTGTTCCCTTTAAAATGGCTAATTTTGGGAGTGGATGTGGCTCAAGCAGTTGAGCTCCTGCCTCCCACACGGGATGTCCTGGGTTTGGTTCTTGGTGCCACCTGAAAAATCAAGACCAAACAACAAACAAATGAAAAAACCAACTCAAGGAGGCCAATGTGGCTCGGTGGTTGAGCACCAGCTTCTCACATACGAGGTCTTGGGTTCGATCTCCTGCCTCCAGTACCTCAAAAAAAAAAAAAAAGGTTAATTTTATATTAAGTGAGTTTTATCTTTAAAAAAATTCCTGTGTTCATGATTTCACAATGAAGAACAGCTGTTGCTCAGCAACAGCAACCATAAAAAGTGTACAAAAGAGCCTTTACTGGGAGGTCTTTAAGTGCTAATGTGATATAGTAACCCAAATCGATAATGAATGAAGAGACTGATTGCTTGTTCATCCCCCCACACACCCCAAGGAAACAGTGAGGGGTCTGTGGGCAGGGGCCCTGCTGGCCCGCCGTCACTTCACTGGGCCCCATGTCTCCCGTGCTGTGCACAGGTCCCGTTGCCGTCATCAGTGGCGAGGAGGACTCGGCCAGCCCCCTGCACCATATCAACCACGGCATCACCACACCCTCCTCGCTGGACACCGGGCCCGACACCGTGGTCATTGGCATGACCCGCATCCCAGTCATCGAGAACCCCCAGTACTTCCGCCAGGGTCACAACTGCCACAAGCCAGACACGTGTGAGTACTGCAGTGGGATGCTGTCCCTCCTGGGAGGGGAGGGGGTGTGCCACAGGCCAGGTAGCAGGGCTCCTTGAACTTCTGGGGTGAGCTACTTCCTCCCGCTCTCTCACAGCCTCCCCTGCCTGCCTCCTTGAAGACTAACCTGGGCAAGGAGATCCCACTGGGGCAGAGTCAGCTGGGAAGGGGGGTCCACAGGCCCGGATCTGCATCCCTCTTTTCTTCCCCTGGGTTCAGGGGGTGGGGAGAAACCTGGAGGCAGGAGGCCCGGCCTCCTACGGAGAGAGCTGGAGAAAAGGGGACACTGATGGGGCTGGTTCTCTCTGGCCATTAGGAAATGTGACCTGACTCTGTCCAGACAACAGCCTTTGAGGTCACGGACCCTCCACCCAAGCCTCCATGACAGGGGAGGGGAAAGAAGGACCATGGGTGCCGTTTGAATGGAAACATTGCTCTAGCTGCCCCTCCAGTGCCCCAAAACGTGCTTTATCTGAGAATGGGATCCCAGCTCAAGTGCCAGGAATGCTCAGCTCCTCAGTGCAGATGTCTCCCTCAGCTCAGGGGGCTCAGGGCACCTATCTCCCCCTCCCCTCTCATCTCCTATTGGTTCCAGCCCCTCTCTTTGTACTTCTGGCTGAGCTCTGCTAGGGCCTCTTCCAACCCCTGGAGCCTCGGGGGCTTGGACCTTTATCCAGCATGGCTTCCTCTTGGGGTAGCTGCAGGGTCTGTAGGCCAGGCAGTGTCAAGCCCCTCCCCACCGCCCCCCTCACTACTGATGCCCCCTGGAAATGATCAGCTGCTATAGGAGAGCTCCAAGAGGCACCTGGCCAGTGGAGGCCCCAGTGACTGCCTTTGAACTGGAGGGTGGCAGCCATCAGCTAGGTTCAGACCTCACTTTGCAGACAGGAAAACTTCATCCCTCAGTGGATCCTGTTGTAGGCCTAGAGAGAAGGGGGTTCTGGTCTTGCTTATCCCCCAGCTGAGCAATCTGTACTTGGACCGCACTCTTTGTGGTTCACAGAGGCACGGCTGTCCATGCAGGTTTATCTCACAGCAGAGTGGGCATCTGGCCACCCCTCCCTTGGCCTTCGCTTTAGTCCCTCTGGCTCTGATTTGTAGGGAGAGGATTGCCACAATGGGAGGGACTGGGCTTGAGCCAGCCTATGGTCATCATTTGCCTCCCAAACTTGGGTGTGCTTCAGAGTCTCTCAATGTTTATCGGATGCTGGCTTTCAGCAGCAGAGGAAGGATACCTGGGTTCTAGACCACGTGTCTGTGTTTCTGGTACATGGTGAGAAATGCAGTGCAAAGCCAGGTTCTGCTCTGCTAAAACTCTTGCCTAAGAGCAGGTCCATTCCTGGACTGACCTGGGTGTAGGTGGGAGGAAAACTTTCTATGGTGCTAGCATGTTTCCAAGCTCTGGAGCAAGGTTGAAGTTGCACAGTTTTCAAGGAGGCTGCTGATACTTGAACAGAGATTTAGGCACTGCTGCGCTGAATATGTCCCCTTCTGTGAACGCTCTGGGCTCCTGGTGTAGAAGCGATCCTGAGTCACGTCTGTGTTGGCTCCATCTGATACCCCATTACTGACCCACTTGCCAGTTGGGTTGGATCCAGCATGTGAGAAGGAAGTTTCCTCTGAGCCATCAGAATATGGGTCCCCGTAGATACTGGGGTGCTGTGGAGAGCTGTGGGATCTGAGCGAATGTCTTTGGGTATCAGGATGATTGTGCTCGCACAGCCAAGGCGCTCTAGAGCTCTTCGGGTTTGTGATTCAAAGCGGCCCTTTTAAGGGTCTCGATGGGAATTCTGTGTAAACAAGAGGGGGTCAGTGGAGATGGAGGGAAAACAAGTCTATTGATGAGGTTTTGAAGGACCAGGGCGAGGGGTGCAGGGAGCAGTGGCTGTCAGAGGAACATCATGAGGTGACTCCAGGTTGTCAAAACCCCCCGACATTCGGGTAAGGGGCTTTTCCAGGGGGAGTAGCACAGCTTGTCCTCTCCATAGACAGCGGGTGGCTTCCGATTGTTTTCAGAAAGCATGTGTGGCACGGCGGACAATGTGCAGGAGCATTGTAACCGGATTTGGCTAACCCCCCTCTGCTCCTCCGTGGCTGACTCACACAGGAACCCGAGGGAGCACCCGCCGCGCTCCTCGGAGATCTGCCGGCTGAGAGGGCAGCGAGGTCTCTGATTACAAAGGCACGATCAGTCCAGGGAACTGACTCCAAGACACATCGCCGTGTGGGATGGGACACCATCATAAATAATTAAGCCCACATGCGCCTTGGCTGATAAATAAGCCGAGTCCATTTGCGGTGCTGTGCAGCAGGCTGGGTCACTACTTTGGGCGGATGGTGGTGAGAACCTGGGGGATGAAAAGAGAAGTGCTCATATTTGGCCCCCATGGGGGTTCTCCCCGCCTGACTCCCTTCCTCAGCCCACTTGAAAATGTGTAATGTGGGGAGCAGGTGCAGGAACACGGTGCTACCTGGGGACCTCAGCCCCCAGCTTCCCAGTGATGGGCTCAGCACAGAAGCTCCTTTCTTTCTTTGCATATGTTTATCATAAAGGATGGACTCTTTCTGACCCGAATGAGTCGGAAGCTGTGCCTGTCCTGGCCTCTTACTTTCTACATCTTCGGCCTGGTCCATGGCATTTGTCATAGCATGTCGGTGCTGCAAGGATGTTTGGAAATCAGCCGGTACAGGCCCTTATCAGATGGGCGCACCCCGTGCTCCCATTCCCAGCAAGGGCTGTGCATTCGGCATTGTCTTTATTTTTTTTTTATTTTTATTTTTTTTTAAGATTTTATTTATTTATTCATTTATCCCCCCCTTGCTGCTTGTGCTCTCTGGGTCAGCTAACCACGCCGTGCGGGCGGGCTTGCCTTCACCAGGAGGCCCATTCTGAGTTTACTTGGCTTTTCCAGGGATTCTGAGGGAGGCGAATAAAGCTGCTCCTCCTTGGCAATGTATATGGAATCTGAAGCCTAATCCAGCTCCCCTCGTTATTTATTTAAAGCCCCCTGGCTCTCAAAAGCAGCTGGAAATGGAGACAGTCCTCCCCGTGGCACAGCTGAGGGCCCAAGACATCAAGGACTCGGTCCAGATAGGTCACCGGGGGAGGGGGGTTAAAAGACATTTGTAGCCACGCCGGGCCCTCGGTGACCTTTGTCGCCTCATGATGTCACTGGGCGGCAGTCGAGGCGTTCATGCTGGGGCTGGACTGCTCGTGGCTCTCTGAGGAATCGCTCCTCGGCTCTCTCCTGTGAGGCCAGTGGGAAGGCTCCCCTGCTTTCTTTACGGCTCCAGAGTTGTCTGTCCATCATCTTTTCCGAAATCCATTCTCAGAAGACGCCTTTGCCCCTTGGTTGTCTCGTCTGTGTCCCTCCCCTCCTAGATCAGATTACTTGCCTTGTTCCCAGATAGCTGTCCCCACCTTCCCAGGGCTGCCCCTCGCAGCCTCCCCAGTGCCTCTGCTCTCTCCCTGCCCTACACAAACAGAGAAAGTCTCCCCTCTACTGGGCAGCCGGGCCTTTCCTCTCATCTCCCCTTCGAGATATCGTCTGTTAGCTTCTTCCACCACCACCTTGAAGTTCTCTGTCCTGCAGTTCCCTTTCTGTTTCCATTTCCCCAGGAACCCTCAAGTTTTCATCTTTGATCTCTTTGCAAAACTTGACCACATTCCTTTGAGTCTCTCTTCATTAACGTCTGAGTCACTTACACTGTTCTGAAATGTTTTCCCTTTCATCTACTAAGTAAATATTTATTGAGGGTTTGTATCTGGCCTCTTGTTAGGTGCTGGAAACAAAGGAGAACAAGAAACACAGGGTTCACTACCAGCCAGGGTTGGCCCGAGACCAGAATCACACCCTCTGGCCCTTTGGACTTCATGTTTTCAACTTTTACCTTTATCCCTGGGCTCTTCTTTCCTGATCACTGACCATATACCTCCAATGGTTACTACAGTATAATTCCTAGAAATGCCCCTTCTCCAGACCCCCACACACTTTTCTTTCCCTTTACACCCTATTCATCTTTTTATTGATTTATTTTATTTATTTTATTAGAGAAGCTGTAGGCTTACAGAAATATCATGCAAAAAATACAGAGTTCCCATACACCCTCCCCTACACTGTTAACACCTTGCATTAGTGTGGTACATTTGTTACAATTGATGAAAGAATATTATTATAATTTATAGTCCATGTTTTACATTAGGGTTCACTGTCTGTGTTATATAATCCTATGATTTTTTTTTTTAAAAACATTTTTATTCTAGTAACATATATATAACCTAAAATTCCCCCTTTTAGCCCCATTAAGATATAATTCAGTGCTGTTAATTTGTTCACAGTGTTGTGCTGCCATCACTACCATCCATTACCAAAATTTTTCTATCACCCTGAATAGGAAATCCTAACCATTTAGCATTAACTCCCCCTTCCCTACTGCCACCCAGCCCCTCTAACTGGATTCTAGTTTCTGACTCTATGAATTTGTTTATTCTGATTATTTATATCAGTGCGATGACACAACTATATCGTCAAGATTCACCCATGTTGTCGCATGTATCGGGACTTCATTCATTTTTATGGCTGACCCTATTCATCCTAGTGCCTGGTCATTTCCAGTCTCCTGTGGATTTTCCCTAGGCCCTTGCAGTCCCCAATGTCCCGTCCCTCCTGGGAACTCATGGTTTACAGTAAATGCCATGTACTGGGCTGGCATGACCTTGTCTCAAACCCTAGTTCATCCTGTCACTTCTCAAACACACACACTCAGTGTCCTAAACCTGACTTGGAGTTCATTCCAAGAAGTAGCCTGTTTGTGTTCCAAACCTCTGTTTCCTCTAGAAAACACAGCATTGGACCAGAGTCAAAGAAGGTTCTAGCTGTGTGTCAGGTGAACCTCACTCTACAGAGATGTTACAGGGGTGGGGCTGGATCAACAGCCCCCTAAGGACCAAGCTTTGTGCTGGTGCTTTACATGTTTCATCTCATTCAATTTTTAACAGGCTCTCTGAGGGAGGGGTCATTACTCCCATTTTATAGATAAAAAGCTGAGCCAGATTGCTGATAAGAGAGGGGACTGTACAATGGAATATCCAGCCATAAAAAGGAATGACGTTCTGAGGCATGCTAAAACATAGATGGACTCGAATGACATCCTGTTCAGTGAAATATGCCAGACACAAAAAGACAAACATTGTGTGAAATTACTTACATGAAATACCTAGAACACGCAAACCTCATAGAGACAGATAGTGGGTCATAGGTTACCAGGGATCAGGGGTGGGGTGGGAGGAGGAAGGGCCCTATACGGCTAAGTGGGTGGGGAGTTTCTTTTTGAGGTGATGGAAAAGGTGGGGTTATGGATGCTGGTGATGGTAGGATGACATTGTGAATGCACTTAACACCGCTGAATTGTGTACTTGAAAGCGGTAAAAAGGGAAATTTTGAGTTGTATATATGCTATTACGGTAAAAAGTTATCTTTAAAAAAGAGAGGGGCTAAGATTAAAACCCACATCTGCTGACTCCAGCACCCATTCCTTCCCTGTCAAGACACATTGCCGAGAATTCCAGTTGCAGACAAGCATCTCCCCTACACCTCGCGGCCTCAGGGAAGCAGGCTGCTGAGGAAGGAGGGCAGTTTTGCTGTTTCCTGGAGGTTGGCTTTCCTGCTCGTTTCCAGGATAAGGACAACCTGTGCATAAGCTGTTTGGGGCTGTAAATTCCCAGGAGACTCTTGGCCTGAGGATCCTATAGTCACACGGGGGGCTCGGTCAGACCGAGGCTGTTGGCACTTCCCTCCCTCTCAGAAATCTCCACTGATTCGTCTCCCCAAGGGACCCCAGTTCCTTTGGACAAGGTGATACCTGGCCCTGAGGCTAAGTCAGGTTCTTTTCATCTCATCTTAGACTGGTCTCCCCATCAGCCCTTGCCCAGGGATCTCCAGGCCCTTGTAGTTGCAACACACCCCTCTTCGTGTACTTTCTGCAGTGTGTGTGTATGTGTGCACATGTGTACTTTTCTCTCTTCTGCTCCAACGTCTACCAGCAAGTGATGACTGCACCATTCTTATTGGATACACATGTAGGCGCTTGCGAGCACACTTCGCTTCTAACGCGTCGTTGGTCAGAGGCCAGTTGCACGTTCACCACAATACTGACCCCTCGATGGAGCGCCTGGGCTCAGGCCTTCACAGCATCTCCACCCCGCTGTGCAGTGAGTCTCCCTGGGGCTGGCCCTGAGCCCCCCATTTGCCCTCACCTTTCCAAGCATCCAGTTCCTTTGTGGGTTTCCCGCGGTCCGGCCTGTGCCTTCCTTTCCCCATGCCCCACTCTCAAGCTGGTCTGGCCTTCCAGGCCTCCGATGCTGGTCTGCTTGTCCACGTGAGTCTCTGCAGTTTGGGAAAAGGTGTGCATTCAACCTTCAGGCCCCGTGGTCTGCTTCCCTAGGTCTGTCCTGGACTCCTCTTCACAGCCCATCGCTCTCAGGCTGCTGTCGAAACCACACAATCCCTCCAACTCCCTTTTGTCCTGCATTCCCTTGAGTCAATCAGTCAGTGTGTATCGGGTCTTTAAGTTCCAAGTGGTCTATCACCGGCCCAGGGGATGGAGTGGGGAGCCCACCCTTCCTTACTCCTCTTTGTCTACAGAGCAGCTTCTTTGGAAGTCGTGGCTTCGCTCTCCTTCTCTTCCCCTGGGGCAATTTCTTGATGACCTCCCCTAACATAACAGCCCACAGGGCAAGGGCTTCACAAAGATAACCGAATCTGGAACTGCTGGGTCTGTGTCCCCTTCGCTCAGACCACTGGTTCCTCCATCGGGGGTCAGTGCGTGGCTCGTCTCTCCCTTCTCTTCTAGGTCACTTAGCCGTGGAGCTCCCCATTTCTGGAACAGCAACTGCCGAGGCCAGTTTGCCAGCTGCGGGGGGTGGGGGGGACACAGCTTGACAGAGATCTCAGTCACCTTCTAGACTAACAAACATCGCTTAGCACAGGGTAATGATGGGTATTTGTCCCTAGCCACTTAGTTCAGCGTAAGGGACTTGCAGATGCAACGTGGAAAATGGGCTCCTTTGTCCCGGAGGCTGAGACGCCTTCTGGAACCAGCAGCAACGGCAGCAGCAGCTGCAGAATAAGCCTTTCTAGGTTTCCTCCAGTAGAAATGCCCGACTTGCCCGATTAAAGGAACCGGATCTGGTTACAGGCTAGGCTGGGATTTCGTCCCCTGGGAGTGCAGCTGAGAAGAGAGGCTGGCACCCCAGGGGCTGCCCTTTGCTCCCCATGTTTGATGTAGGAAGTGGGCTTAGCTATATCTGACTCAGAGAAGTAGGACTGAGATGGGAGTGGGGCATTCTGTGTCCCCTCCCCTCTCCTGTTGGTTAGATCTTGACAGTCCCCCTAGGGGAACCACAGGTAGAATCCTGGGGGAAGGTAATGGTGCTGTTTAGCCTTACCTGTTTTACCAGTTGCATATCTCCAGGCCCTACTTGCCAGGCAGCCTTTCATAGAACATTTTAAATGGACATACATTAGGATTTTTCTCTTCTGATTTTTCAGTCCTATTTTCAGATTCAATTAGAATGAGCAGCAGACCCTGAGAATCCTGTGATGCTAGATTTGGTGAGCCCAAGGTCTCTGGAGGGAAGGATTTCTCCAAACACATGATCAGTTTTCTTTCTTTCTAGAAAGTAGGATGGTGCCAGAATGGAATATCTTGGGAGCCAAAGGAGTAAGCTCTTGGCCCACATGCTTGAGCTCTCACATCTCACAAGCCTGTGCTGAGGGTCTGAGCCCCTGGAGATTCACCCCTGCTGGGCACTGTCTCCTGAGTTCCCCAGATCTTGGAACTCCAGGCATGGTGCTTGCCATTTTTTCTCTATCCAAGGAAGGAAAAAAAAAATCAAGTGATGTCATTTCCCCTAAATTTCCTGAAAACCCAAGACATTCCCAGGCATGCACTTAGGAGAAGTGACCAACTTGTCCAAAGGGACAGATTCAGGTCCATCTCCCTGGGCCAAGGTAACCTGCCTTCCTGTTGATTATTATGACCTCATGTGCTCATCATGTGCCATAATCACATATTCAAAGTTAGTAGCAGCATGCAGTCATGCAATTAAGTAATTAGGCGTAATTATGCACACTGTAAATACATGGTAATTGGCTAAAAAGAAGTATGTGGGGATAAGCATGTATTTCATGGTGGAGGAGGTGAGGAATGACAAGACCCTAGCCAGTCTGAAGGAATGTCATTTCAGAGGGCAGTGTGAACCTGGGGGGGGCGGGGGGAGTGTGCAGGGGTTGCACCCAAGAGCCGAGAGTAAGACATTGGAGTGGGTCCTTTGTTTTCTGCCTAGAGCCCTAGAAGCAAAGTACTGCTCGTCTTTCTGGCGTGTTTTGGCCTCAGTCTTATCTTCAAAGAAGACTGAGATCCTCTTTAGCTTAAGATTTCCCAGAGATAAGCTTCCTCTTCTCCTTCAGCTGGATCAAGGGATGCCAATCTGCATTAGGGTTTCTAAGAGTGGTCATCTGAACCAGCTGAGAAATGCACACAGGGCTCATATAGTAATCAAAAGGTGGGCTTTGTTGCTGGATTGAAGAAAGTTGCTTGGACCCGAGGCCAAAATGGGCTTCTTGATGCCTCTCCAAAGTTTTCAACTTGGATGCACTGACAGGAGTTGGGCTTGAAAGAGCAGGCATCGCCCATCCAATTGCTTGGAGGGTCATGGTCTCCTTCACCTTTTGCAAGTCGGGGAGCTTAGGAGTCTGCCAGGAAGACCACCCATGCAGGGCACTCTCCCTCTTACACATTAACCCTTCCCAGAAGAGAAGCATGGATGACAGATTATCTTGGCCATCTCACCAATCAGCTAAATCACTTCTCCTCTCACAGGATTGAGGGAAGGGCTGGGAATTGTTTCCAGTGTCTCTAAGGTGACAGAAATTCCTATTTTGGAGAAGAGATGGCTGGCATAACACGGGCTGCTGTTAAAAGTCAGGAAAAGGGAAAAGAGGTACCGCACCCCCGCCATTCATTAGGGACAGTGAGGGTATCTCGTTGCTAGTGGTGGCCCCTGTTAGGATTCTCTTTCCAGAAGCCCTTTATTGAAGAAAATGATCATCGTCTCCCTTTCCTAGGAATGCGCACATGAGTAATATTCCTGAAGGGAGCTGTGCCAAGGAGGCCAGCGGGAGGTTCTCATTCCCATTGTGCTACATTCTTAAATTAAGAGTCAAAAACTGAAAACCAAAGCTCCACCCACTCCTTAGCCAAGAATCCAGGAGCCCAAGTGCCCTTACATTTCCTCCCCAGCTGCCTTTAAGGCAGTGATTCCTAAACTGCTCTGAGGGATGTCAATAGGCGTTCCTCAAAAGAACGTTTCGTGGTCAAATATGTTTGGAAAAACCTGGATTAAATAAGTTTCTTACTGTGGAAACTGAGAAAGCCTTAATGCTAAAGGACACTGATATTCCAAGAGGGGACCCAGGTCTGCAGCATTTTCAGAACATATGGGTCCTCTGACCTGCTTCTTGACGTGTACCTGTCAACGTCTCCATGGACACACATGCTCAATGGGTCACAGTGAAGCTGCTCTGGGGGCCTGGGGCTCTGCTGTGCCTCCCCAGCAGATGTGGGAACTCACCCTGACAGAGTGCCCAGATGGGCCTGAACCCCTCTGGCACAGGCCCTGTCACATTTCTTCCCAAGCCTCCAGGAGGCACAGGAAGTGCCTTCCATGGGAGTCCCCCTTGGGGTGATGACATTCTTCAGCATTTCTGGCAGAGCAACAGGTACCCCTCACTCAAACGGATCAGGGGTCCTTTGGCTCTTGTTCACTGCCTAGAAGCCCCTGTAGGTGCTTCTAACACTTCCTAAAGCCCCAGATCCGGAGAGCCTGGTCATGGCCAAATTTTTATCACATTCCTCATTTCCAGCCAGATCTGCTACTTAGGATTGGAATCTCAGGAGAAAGCTTCAGTCCAAGATGCAAGCTGCCTTCGCCATAGCCAGTGTTTCCAAGCCACTGCGTGAAGGCCAGAAGACCTCTGAATTTCAAGTTGGGCATGGGATGCTCTTGGCACGTAGTGGGTCAGGACATGGTCTGGCCAGCTGAGGGACAAGACTTATAGGGGATCCCTTTTCATTAGAAAGGAAAGTGGATGGGAGTGGGGCTCCTAGACCCTGATCCCAGCCCACCAAGTCAATGAGTACCTGCCTGTGGACAAGGAAGGCATCCGTTCTCTCTAAGGTAAGGAAAGACCACGTGACTACCTGAGCAGGTATTTCTGAGATGAAGTGGTGTGAGAATTTGGAAGTGCTCTGCAAACTTGTGTCCTTCAGATTACGTGGTCATCCTTGCTTTTACAATGATATTTTTACAGCTATAACAATACACTATGTGCCATTGGGGAAACTACCCTGATGGTACCAATAATATATATTTTCAAAGCTCCAAGATATTTCTGCAAAGATAAGATTCCTTCCTTCTAGTGACTTCTTTCCCCCAACTCTAAGAAATAACATTTTATCACCCAGATCCAGAGCTACAAAGATGGAATTGTAATATGTTGGTTGTCAGGAAACGATTGATGTAGATGAGCAGAGGGCTCACGCCAATTTCCTTTTCAGTTAATGAGATGGTAGAGCTGCAGGCTTAACTAGGGGGTGGCAGGGACACCATGTTGCCTTTGTTTCATCCTCCGCATCATCAGCAAAACGTGGTTGAAACCAGCAGTGCCCTCAAGCCTCCTCTGCTCCCCTGTGTACCCACCCGGGTGCCTCCCACTGAGTTCCTCCTATGTCTGTGCCCACACTGGATAGCCCCCTAGTTAGGGCCTGTTGTCCATGTGCTCAGGTGGCCCCTTTGCTTATACATGAGTACACAGCCCTTCACTCTTTTCCAGCAGGTTTGTACATAGGACCTCTAGTCACCAAATTATATATGCATTAGTCTTGTTCATGCTTGTGCATATGTCTTACATTCTGGACACGAGTTGTGTCAGTTGAGATCCTTTTGGCTGAAAGTACTAGATAATCCTGATCCCCTGGACTTAAACACGAAGGGCACTTATCATCACATAACCCAAGTAAAACAGGTAGGTACCTCCTGGTGAGGTACGGCAGGACTCTAATTCTGCCTCTCCATGATTCTCTTACTTCTGCTTTCCTCAGTGTTTTGGCTTTGCTCCCACACTGACTCCCCTCATGGTTGTAAGATGAATGCAGTAGCTCCAGCCATCACAAGCACAGGGACAGGGTTGTCTCTTTTTATGTTGACTGAATTTGAGAAATACTTTCCCCAAAGCCCTCAGCATTCTTTCACTCCTGTATCATACATCCTATGTTTATTCCTGAACTAGTTACCCATAGGAGAACAAAATTATCACAGACACCTCAGGCTGGTCAAGATCCTCCCCATGGGCTGGGGATGGAACTCACTCGCCTTGAGGCATGTGCTGCCTGGAGGGGAGAGAATATCTCCACAGAATCAGAGTTCTGGAAGCAAGGAAGAAAGGGAGTGTTTCTAGGAAATTAGAGTGCTTGTGCCCTGATTCTTCTGGAGGCCAAAACACATGCTCACCCTTGCAAATAGCCACTGTCTTGCTCTTGTAGTGGTCAGAGGCCTCCTGGGGTGGGGGTAGGGGTGATGGAAGGAAGAGGAGAAAGTCGATCCCACTTAAATTTTGCTCCTTGCATCTCTCCTCTTAGGGAGTGCACGCTGGTCATTTGTGGTGGTGGTCATTGCTGTTTTCGTCTGGTAAACTGCCTGCTAATTTTGAAGGCTATCCTGATAGGCCCGAGCACAGAACAATTTCTTCACGTGGTTTTAGCTGCACACTACTACCTTGGCTGAACAAGCCATGTGAATTCCTGGGAGCTGCTGTGGGATTCGTAGTTTCTGGAGCAGTTGGGAGCCGGGGGTGGTGAGGAGAGGGTCAGCAGGGGAATAGTGAAGAGAAGAGAAACAAATTAACATTTATTGGGCCTGGTTCCGTATTTTAAGTACTTTCAATTAACAGTAAAAGCTTACACTTAGGTGGCACTTATTATGTGCTGGCCACTGAAAATATATCCAATATGATAAATCCTTTAAGCCTCACCACAGCCAAATGAGATAATGCTATGACTTTCTCATTCTATAGATGAGGAAACTGAGGCACAGGGGGTTAGGGAAGGACACGGCTAGGGAAGGACAAACTGTGATCTGACAGACCCAACCACCTCTTATCCTCTCATTAGGTTTTTCTCTGTACATTAAGTCACAACATGTAAGTGTTGTGCCCCCCCATGTTACTGATTAGGAAATTTGAACTCAGAGAAGTTAAGGGACTCGCCCAAGGTCGGTAGCTAGCTGAATATTGGTAGAACCAGGATTCAAACTCAGGGATTTGCGAGCATGCCTCTTTCCCGATCTGGAGCTGCTGCCTCTCACTGTTAGTGGACCTTGGCTTCACCTGCAACTCCGCCTTCTCGGAGATGAAGATGCTCTTGGAGATTTGCCAACAGATGCTCCCTTAGGTGACTCATAGGGCCCACCAAGGAGGAAGCAGAAGACAGCCCCTTTCTAGAGCTCCTCTGGCTCCTAAGAAGGCAGGAGGTCATCTGGAGCTTCAGTGTCCTGGAAGGTGGGCTATCCAGGAGTGGCATACAGCTAGAGACGGTTGTTGGAGGTGATGCAAAGATCTATGCCAAAGAAGGACCAAAGTCCTTGGAGCCAAGTTGGCCTCTTTCTGGGCCAGCCTGCTTTTGTCCTGTGCTTGGTGGTTTAATTGGTCACCCAGACTGTGGCCAGGGCTCCCGTCAGGCTCTGTATTAGCTTCCGTCCCCAGACCCAGAACTGCTGTGATGCAGCAACTCTTCGCATTGGATGCTGCCGAGTCGGGCAGCTCTAATGCCACTGGTAATGAAGAAGTGTTGGGACTAAACTCCTAATGGCTCATTGACTGGTTGAATTATGCTCAGTATAATTCTGAAAATAGATTTTAAACATGTGCTTGGGGATTTGCGGGGATTTGTTACCTAGGAGCTTTAACTCAATTGTGGTTGTGTTGACAAAGGCATCAACACTGGTGGCTTGTGCCTGGTCCATGACATTCATCCTGGTGAGACCCCCAGGCCCGGGACAGCTTGCCGGAGGGGCTGTGGGCAGGCTTGGAGTGGCCCCTCCCTCTTAAGACACATCCCTCAGCAGGGGTTTGAGATGATCATCTTGACTGAGCTGACCACTACAAACCCCTCAGTACTCCCATGGGGCCTGAGACAGGGAAGGCTCTGGATTCTCCCTTTCACTTCTTCTGAAGTCAAGGGGGTGGGAGTTGCCTTCTTCCTGTTACTCGGAGCTGCTGCTCAGTCTTCAGCAAGGCTCAGCACTGTTTGTCTCGTGTCCCTGAGTCTCGGGCCTAACAGGGGAGCTGCACGAAGGACTTCTGGCTTCGGGCGGGGCTTCTGGTGGCCTGGCTTCTTTTGGTTAATGCTAAATGAATCTGGAGACAATAGAAGACTTCTATAGGTCGGGGGGGCAACTCTCAGCAGGTAACACCCAGAGACCAGCTGAACACATGGGCAGTTACCTACCTCAACACTTCTTTCCCTCTGGCTTATCGGGGACCTAACATGCCTGCCATATTAGGTACAGAGTGGGTCAGAAACAATTGAGGGCTGTCATAGTGAGCCTGCAGGAGGCAAAATGGGAAGTTACAGTGAGATTGTGTTTCTGTGGGGAAATCGGTCAGCAATTATTATTATTATTTTTTTTGGAGCTTCGACGCCTCCGTTTTAACCTCTGTCTGAAAGGGTGGAGCCCCTTTCTCCTGGTGCGTTACACCCAACCAAACATGAGAAAAAACACTATCCTCAAGGAAGGGAGGAGGGAAAATAAAACCTGGAAATAAAGAAAAAATTACACTCTGCTCTAATAAAGAAATTACTGACGTTCTGCATTTTGAACTATTAATTTTTAATGGCTGAGAAAAGAGTTGATTTATAATGCATCCTTCCCGGCTGCAGAGCCTGTCCCCAGCTAATAAATAAATGACAAGTCTCCCGTATTAAAAGTATCAGTCATTTTACATTGTTGGAATGTAAATGGCAGGAGACATTGAATGAGAGGCCCCTGGGCGGGGGCATGCCCTGCAGTTCCCCATGGGGGAAGGAGCTGGCCACGGAGCTTGGCCTAGTTTTGAAAGTGGAGTGAAGCTCATTCCTTCCTCTTGGTCTCTGCAAAGTGACCCCATTAACTCAAACTCCCATTGTCCAGGAGAAAGTTCTTAGGGAAAGGTGATAGAATGCTTTGGGATGGTTAATGATGCAAATGTAAATTCCTAGTCCTTAAGCAAACTTTATCCCTGGCTTTTCTCCACATATCCTGGCCAGGCACCTTTGGGGTGCTTCATTGGGTCCCCCAAGTGTCGCCGGAATTACATGTTCAGTAGTTCATCTTTCGCTGGTGGTGACCCACGCTTTTCACCTCTTTTTCCTTTGCATAGATATGCGTTCAAATTACGCATGCGACACACATATATTACACAAAAATGCGATCGCTCTCTGTCTACGGTTTTATAATCTGAATTTGTCACTTAACAACAGATCATAGACATTTATTTCAGGTCATTAAAAATTATGCGGTTATTTTTAATGGCCACATTCACATCGGCGCCATCAGAGAGCTGGCAATCAATCAAAACACACTCCTTTGTTCTCGATCACAATGCCAACTCCAGAGTAAACACATTGCGGGAGAAAAATGAGCATGAGACAGGTTTCCCACAGACCTCGTAATCATGGAGCAATTCCCATGCTGCAGAGCTGACGGGATGAGCATGAGGACTGAGTGGCATCATCCCTGTGTGAGGGAGCCTGCATCCAGCTGGGGGGCCAGGCCCCAAAACACTGCCGGGGGATGCGAGCTTAATGTGATGCATGTCCTGTGACCTTTAAAGGGCCCCACGTGCTTGCAGAGCAAAAGCTTGTTTTGACTGGGGGGGAGCAGAGTCTCGGGTGAAGATTTCACAGAGGAAGGTGTACTTGAGCTGGAAAGTCACAGAGGATTCGGTGGGCAGAGATGGAGGGGCAGGGCCTTCTGGGTGGCAGTAGGAGTAGCTGGGAGCAGAGAGAGGGCTTTGGAGAGGCAGGGCTACAGCTCTGTGTGACTAGAGAAGAGCCCCCGGGTGGGGGGCAGCAGGTCCTGCTGTTATATTCAACAGAGACATTAATTATGAATTTATTCATAGAATTTACACCAAAATAGTTCAAGTCTTTGTTTACCACAGTCCTTTTGTTACCAGTTTCTCAGAAGTAGGTAATGACTTGTGAAGTAAAGAAAGCATCAGCAGTATAATAAAAAAGGTAAAAGAAAATAGGTTATTCTTCCTGAATTTAGGGATGGCCATGGTTTCAAGCAGACCTAGAAGGGACCCCTGTTCCAGAAAGGAGCTGAGATGAAGCACTCGCTGATACCCCTTTCAGCACAAGGAGCATTATTTAGAAAATGAGACAGACTTAGCGATTGCTGCCAGCAGGTTCTATTCCTTCTGATTTATTTATATTGTCTTCATAGGCTTATAGAAATGGAAGCTTGCCTGGATTTTGAGACTAACATTTTTGTCCTTTCACATATGACTTCATTTCTTGATTGGTTGTCTGCATTTCTAAACAATGCCTTTTGCTTTTGGAAAAAAGACAACAACAAAAAATGAAAGTCTCTGAAGCTGGTAAGAAGAGTAATCCGAGGCCATGTCCCCCTGACAACCTCTTTCCACATTGCAGGAGAGAGATGTGGGACAGGGTCCCAGAAACTTTCACTCCTCAAGCACCTGAGAGGTCTTGTACTTTTGCCATGTTTAAAAGTGGCAGCCCAATGTCAAGGCCTGGCTGGGTTTGTTTTATAACCATTCAGTTGCAGCTGCAATATGATCCTCATTTATATTTTTCCCTTCAAATCTTGGATCTGAAATTTTTCCAGCAATTAGACTTGGTCCAAGTCTTTCCTTTCCTATTCTTTAATTCTTTCATTTACCTTCCTTATAGAACATGGAATTTTCTCATCTGGAAAAAAAGTACCTAACACCTCCATCAAGATCAATCTTTCCTCATTCTAAAGATCAGGAAACTGAGGGCCTGGGCACTTAGTATAATGACAAAAACCATGTCATCATTTGGAGGCAGTAGCAGAACTAGAACCAATGACTGTTGTCTCCCAGTGCTTCCCTTTTCTTCCAAACCTGTAAGTGGAAATGCAATCTTTTCATTTCACCGAAGGAAGTTGATTTTGTCTGGGCCATTTAATAAGGAATGTCTGACAAAAGTGAACTGTCTGACTCAGGTGCAGTAATTGCTACAGAAATTGGTTTTAGTGTCTTTGGGGAATTCTGTAGTTGAACCCAGAAGGCATCCTTATCAAGTACAGTTTGTTCCAACACTTCCACAAATGTTAAGAACCTCAAAATCACTGTTTCTCTTTGGAGTGATTGTTATTTGAGTAAACTTTCAGGAGACACTGTCACGTTGTCCCCACTGGTGTAGTACAGTGTTACCGCTGTAATATTTCCTCTGGCTTCTTGAAGTCAGCTGGTGCTGCTACCAGACTCACTTGCACATGATCTGAAATGTCGTTTGTACTCGATAGACCTTTTAGAAGAGTGTCTGAGATCCTAATGACAGTAAAAAGGAAGCAAATGTGTGGCGAGGCATCTATTTGATTTTCCGTACAGCTTTCATGTTACTTAATGCAGTCAGTTCACAAGGGGAATTTATTTCTACTCCTCAACTTCTAAATGCCTTCACATGATTTACAGCTGACAAACATCACACTGGGGCTCTTCTTCCATTTCATTATTTCCATGCAAAACGGGAGGCTAATAGCATCACCAAGTTCATGGCTGCTTCTCCCCAAGGTATTTCAACAACAAACCCTGGCTGGTGGCCCTCTATGCCCAGAGTCCTGTTCCTAGGCAAGAGTCCCTCTTTCATTTGATGCATTCACTACCTGGTTATATACTCTGGCCCAAAGTAAGATAGCATTTGTTATTCTAAAGCATCCTACCAGTATGTGGCTTTCACTACTGACAGCGGAATTTCAGAAGCCCATTGTCCTTGCAAGAGGATAGCTCTCAAAATGTGGTCCCCAGACCAGCATTAGTGTCACCTGGGAATGTGTTAGAAATGTGAATTTTCAGGCCCCATCAGACCCAAAATGTCTGTGGGTGAGGCTGAGCAATCTGTGTTTTCACAGCTCTTCAGATAATACTGATGCGTGCAGAAGTGTGAGAAGTTCTGTATAAGATATTGGTGGTGGGGTTTTCTTCCTGATCTTAAAATATCTGAAGACGTTAGGGGGGTTTCATTACAATTGTTGACGGTATTTATTTATTTATTCAGTAAACATTTTATTATTGAGCATCTACTAAGTTCTAAGTACTGTACTGGGTGCTGGCGATACACAAATAAGCAAGCAAATAAGTCATTTTGATGTAGGTGTTTTGATATAAATATGTAACAATAACATAAACCAGAGCACCTCACCCTTGTCCTCACCTGGCCTGTGACTGCCGTGCTGTCCTCGGCCACTCCAGATGGGAACTTTGTCAAAGCTTGGGGTCAGAGTGTGGTGAGAGTGAGAGATGGGGTGCAAGCAAGGTATGTGGAGGAGTCAGGATGGTGGCAAGGGTCTTTGCGTGTCGTTGGGAAATAATACGGAGCGTCTAAAGGCTTGTATTTTGGGCTGTATTAAAATGCTGCCCCTGTGTCAAGCCTGCCATGCCACAGCAGCCCTGTGAAAGTGGCTGCATCAGAACATCCCAATTCATCCAGGAGCACATTGCTGTAGAGAGGGCAGGAATGGGAGTCCGATAGCGAATCTGGAGTTCTGCAAGGAGCATCCTATGTTTCTGCCCTCGTGGTCCACGAGGCAGAAGTATGACCCAGGATTGAGAAGCTCAAGCTTGTGGTCAGACAGACCTGGGTTTGGGCATTGGAGCTTCTCCTTGCTGCTGGGCCATCTCTTTCAGGCTCTATGTCTCCATCCTCAAGTGGGGCCAATGGGAGGACCTGCCTCATGGGATCATCCTATGTATTAAATGAGGTGACGGGTGGTGCCAGGGGCTCAGAACCTTCAGGAAGCCACCCCTAAACTCTATTATTATTATCACTATCTGCCTCAGTTCCTCTAAAGAAGGAATTTCAAATGTCGAGGTCATCCCGGGGGTATTTGGCAAAGTGGATTTGGTTTGACATCCTTTGCAAATCACATTTTGCCCTCCATAGAATAATATGTGCAGAGAAATGCCTCCCCAGATGGAAACCAGTCTCACTGTTCTACTGATGTGGTCCAATGCCTGGCTTATCCACATGCATCGTGTGTATCTTCAGAGTTAACCTCAAATCGTGATCTGACCCCAAAACCTCAACTCACTGCCAAGTTCCAGGGGGCGATTTTGCCAGCAAACATCAGATTAGTGAGAATTTAACCAGGATTTCCAGAGGTTCTGAAAATACATGAATCCATTTAACATGCTGAATTTAGATATACTTAACCTCATATGGCTCAATATTAAAATGAATCCGTTGTTGAAGTCTTTCATAGACTGAGCAGAGCCACATTCTAATGTGTTCCCAGCTAAACTTTCTCAAATTCCTCTGTCCTGAGCTTTTAAAGCAAGCTGGGGACTGCGTTTTCTGTTGATGAATTACAGGTAGCAGGAGGCAGAAGGTAACCAGACCGAGGGCACAGTACAGGCTGAGGCGGGAAGAGGTGTTTTGAGGGGTGTCAGTAACTCGGGGTGAGTGGAGGCAGAGGTACATGGGACCAGGTAGAGAAAGGCCCATCCATCAAGCTTACTCGTTCCAAACCCGTAGCTAATATTAGAGGACAGGACTATCCCACCAACAAGCTACATCTCAGAAAAGAACAGAAGAAGAAGATTGGTCAAAAACATGAATTATTTGTCCTTTCTTGGGTAATGTAAGGGTGGCAGTGTTGTGTGATGGAGAGAATTCTGAATTAAAAATTGATAAGCTAGATGCAGGTAGCTGCTTTTAACCCACTGCGTGGTATTAACCGAGTGATTAGACATGCAGAGCTGAACCTGTGAGTGGTACAATTAGACCAGTTGGTTTCCCAGGTTATCTCTTGTGTGACGATTCTTTAAGGCTTTGTGTGTCTGTGTGTGGGCGTGTGTAAATTCCAGCAGCCCTGGAGGTAAAAATACATTTTGCTCTTACATTTGTGGGTTCTGTTATTGAACCTTAAAGTGGACAAAAATATCATGTGTAGCTTTTGAAATAAAAGTCCCCGTATTCAATAGATCTATTAAATTCCTTTTAGGGAGAAAAATCTGTTAGTTATATATGGACATCTTCAACATATTTTTACCATTCACCAAAAAAGTATAGTTTAAGTCTTCTCAATTTTTTTTTCCTTCAGGAAAAATATTCTAAAAGGCTTAGAGAAAGAATTACCCATGAATTTTAAATAAATTGGTCTCCTTTCCCCAGGATACCTATATTTTAAGTCATCATAGAGGTGATGATTGGAGACTTAAGAATCAATTGACTTGGAATGAGAGAGTAGAGAGAATAGCAAGAGTTCCAAACTAGGGCCCTGGACAGGGACCGTGTGCTAGGGAGGGAAAGGGAAACTGAGAGAGGCTGTTGGAAGGGGCTACGACACCCAAGGTGGAAAGAGTTTGCAAAAGAAGGGTGGTGGTGGAGACAGAAGGAGGAGTCAGAGGCCAGGCCGACAGGTTTGGTGAAGAGCTGGGCCCTGGAAGCCTAGAGTAGGGGGTGAGGGTGAACTCCAGTGTGCAAGGACCAATGAAATGGTGGTGAGAAACAGACAAGGTGGTGGTAGAAGCCCATATAGTCGTTGTCTTCTGGACCTAGAGGAAATTCAGGGCCACCCATGCCTGATTCTCTGGAAGGTAATTCCTTCCTCATTTTACCTCGTGTTTTGGCTTGGTTAGGTTTTGTGAATCAGAGGACAAAGGGCATTGTTCAGAAGGAAAAGGAGACTGTGGTGTTTTCTTTCCCAACTGGATTTGAGGATGCTCTGAGAATTAGCAAAGGTTCCTCTAATAAATGTAGAGGTCACATGTCCTAGTGGAAAACTCTGGGCTTGGGTGCCAGCCCCAGCTGTAGCACTCAGAGGCCATGAGTCCTGAAGTGGGTCGTTTAACCTCTCATCTTGCAGGGTCACTGCAGAGTAGAGCTTGCAAATGGGCATCCGCAGGCCACGTGCAGCCCACAAAAGTGTGTTGTTTGGCCTACCCAGGGTTTTAGTTTTGTTTTTTTTTTAATTGGTTGCTAACAAGTTAAACTCAGGGAAGTTTGCATTTTAAAATTCTGCATTTTCACTTTCTCTTGAAACATGGAAGGCTCGGGCAACGCTGGCTCGCATTCCTGCATGGCAGCTATTTGCTGGTGGCAGCAGTTCTCTAGACAGAGTGTGCTTTCTCCTTTTTGCTTGAGTCCCCTTCACTCCCATTGTCTTTCACTTGACACTTTCCACTCCTTTACATTGCTCACCTCACTTGTGGGCATTTTAGTGTGGAGTCTTCTCTTTTTGGATAGTAATAAGGAAAATCTATGCAAAAGACTTGGCATATAGCAATAACTCTGAAAATTGAATGTTAGCTAACATTGTCATCATTATTATCTCATAATCATCAAAATTATTACAATGTTAACCGAATGGAGAATTAAAGTCCTTGACTATACCACTGAGGCTGGGATTTCTCCCAGACCTCTCTAGCCTTATAAGCCTCTAAAATATGTGAACAATGGCAACTTTGTTCCCACTGGGCTGACGTCTTCTCCCTCGAGTGGATGGCACAGCAAGGCAGACAGGAAAAAAAATCAAGCATCTTTCCTTTCCTTAGCTGAGAGTTGCCATCCCTCTCCCTCTCCTCCAGTCTTACTTTGTTTTTCTTCTTTGTGTCAAAGAAGGAGGCTGGGCCGTGGAGTCTGGGACACCTGAGCTGCTGCTAATGGGAAGGGAATCTTCCCAGCAGGGATGGGGAAGAGAGGCGATGCTCACGGAGGTGGGTCTTACTCAATTTCCCGGGAGTGGCACAGATACCATTTCAGTAATTGATAAGACTTCATGAATAATGGAGCATGGATCAAAGGAATTGTAGCATCTTTTTAACATGAAGCATCACTGGGGCAGAGCCCTGGTTACGCTTCATCCCGACTCCACTGCCCCCAAGAACAGTTGAGTGTTGGAGGCCGGGATAGACAATGGGAAGACGGTCTCACTTGCTGGAGTCATTGGATTGAAAATGTGAACCTCTTAAAGGCCACCTGTTTCCATGGATACCAAATATGCATCCTCAGGAGTCTGCATTGGACTCGCCTGGGAGCTTTTAAAAAACGGCTGTGTCCTGGACCCCTCTCTGGAGATCCTGGCTTGTGATCTGAGTGTAGGGCCTGCCAGCTTCTCACGGAGTTCAAGACCAAGTTTGGCAGCTATGGATTTCGTCCAGCCCTGTTGTTTTCCAGATGGGGTAAACTGGAGCCCTGAGTAGTTAAAACACTTGTCCCTGGAGACACACTGATTGGGGGCATCCACACAGATGCCACTCCTTCCAGCACCACCACTTCCCCTCTCTCAGGTTCTGGAAGTATTTTCCTGCTCTGTAAGTCTCGGATTCTTCTTTTGGATAGCTTCTTTCTACCAGGGGACAACTCCAATTCTGAATAGGATCCTCTTTCTGCCTAGAATATGAAAGCATTTTGGTTCCCTGGATCTCTGCATCCCTAGAGAGATGTGGCCAAGTCACTCTCAGTAGGTAATTCCTTGGAAAATCCTCTCCACCCATGGAGCTGAAGAGTTATAGTCATAAAGGGGTATATGCCTGGTGATGGGGGATTTCTGGAAATGCAGCATCTTAAGATGGGAAGAAGCCTTCCTGTTCCATCCGTCTACTCCATTTTGCAGATGAAATCGCTGAGGAGGTCAGAGTCAGGTGGCTGCCAGGGCCACAGGCACGGCCAGTGTGTAGGAGATGAGACATTAGAGCTCAGGCCTGCAGATGCCTCTGCCCAGTCCTCGTTCCACCAGAACCACCTTGGTTCAGCTGAGCACATCTCTGATGACAGGATTCCACATATCTGAAAACAGGCTGAAGGCAGGAGGTAAAATAGGTTTCCTAAGTGTTTCTTGTTTCTCAAAAAAAGTCCAAGTTAGAAAATCTTGGGATGGAAAGAGAGCCAAGAAATCATTCTGGCTCAGTCATTCTCTCCATCCCTGGCAGCTGACCATCCAGTCTCAGCTAATTCCTCCTGTGACCCAAAGCTCGCTCTTCCCGGGGTGGGCTGATCCCCGTTCGGGCAGTTCTTGTGTGAACGTCTGCCCTATCTTGGCCCAGGAACCAGGCTCCTTGGGACCCCGTGTTGGTTCTGGTGGCTCTGCCTGGAGCCACTCAGCAAACATCCCAGCAGGGCATGGGCTTGGGCGCCAGGTACGAGTTTTAGTTCTGGACTCTGCTACCACTTGTGTGTCTTGGATAAGCCACTTGTGCTTTTTTAGCCCTGGTTCTTTGTCTGCAAAATGGGGTGAATATGATGCCTGTGTTGGAGAACTGGCATGATCATGTTTATTGGCTCACACACGTTCACACTTTGGAGGGCTGTGGCCGTGTGTCCCCTTGTCCCTTGTCTTCCCTTTTTCATATAAACCTTCACTTCATGCTGCCTTCAGTTGCTCCTCACGTGGCACCCATAGGGTGGTCCCCGTGGTTTTTGACAACCTCGTAGGTGTCTCTCCCAGTTGAGCAGATTCCTTAAGATATGGGCTGAGTTGCTCTTTTGTACGTGAGGAAGGTGACGTGAAAATGACCTGTGGCATTGGCTCAGTGTCTCTGCAGTGGTGCTGCCTTCCAGACATCCACAGATTGGACACCGTCATGGGTTGTGCGTGTGTGAACCCGTGTGTGTGTGTGTGTGTGTGTGCAAGCACATCTGTAGGGGTGGTGCATGAAAGTCTGGGTGTGCGTCTCTGCACATTTCTCTTCACGGGTGCTTATGGTTTGTGTTCACGTGTGTTTTCCCTTCAATTTCAGCGTGAAACCGCAGATGTATTGGCCCATTTTTCACATCAAGCATGTGCTCGCTGCTTCTTGGGTTCATCCCTTATTTCTGCCTAAGCCTCCTGTGCTGAGTGTCTGTGCACCTGGTGAGGCCACCACCGCGACCAGCAACCCGTTTTCCCCTGACCCGTGGGTGAGCGTGATGCTCGCTCCCCTCCTTTCCAGGCCCGCTGCTGGGGCATAACCTTGCACCAGGTGCTTCAGGAGAAAAGCCGCCTCACCGCTACTCTGGAAAGCACTTTGTGAGGAAAGACATCTGAGCCGTGTAAGATATTAATAGCTGCAGAGGTTTCGTCCCTGTGTAATTTAAATCCCTTTCCCAAGTTATGCTCTTTTGGAGGGAGTAGGAGAGGAGGAGAGAAGAGCGTAGAATAATTAAAGAGGATGTGGGAGACATTTTTTGGATGATTGAAATATCCTTGTTGAATGCCTCACCCCAGCGCCTGCTGGATCTGGTAATGAGCATTTTTATTTTCTTCCTTAAAGTCAGGGGCTATTTTGACAGCTGCAGATGCAGCAGATTGAGTGTGTTCTGAAGATCGGTAGGCCCATTTTTGGGAAATGTTGCCTATCCTATGTGCCTCTAAGAGAGCATGTTATAGGCTGAGAATCCTTCCTAGAGAAACCTGTTATGTTCTATTTAACCTTGGATTTACCACATGTATCTAATGACAGGTCCCTATAAAATTATCACCCTATCTCTGAGCTATCCCTGGTATATCTAAGAGACTGTGGAGTTTGAAGATTTTACAGATAAAGGGGATCATCCAGTGATGGAGGCAATGAAGAGGGTCAAATCTGGTAGCTTTGAGAAGAAGTCCTTGACCTCCAGATGGAGCCCATAGTTTAAGGACTGGCTCATTGCCTGACTCATTGATGGAGTCACTGAGAAGTGTTGGAACGATTGACAGGAGAAGCCTGTCCCCATGAAACTTTTGTCCTAGCAGAAGCATCCTAGGAGGTTTTTAGCAGAAGCATCCTAGGTGGAGGCAATATTACTTCATGGGCCTCTCTGAGGCCATCAGAAGTCTGACCTGGTGGCCAACCTCGTAGAGTGCCTGGTTCCTCTTGGAAATGTGGTGGCCTGTACTTAAGCCCCCCTCCAGTAATACAAGTGCATCCAGAAAGCAGCAACCAGGGAAGACCACAGTGAATGCATAACAGGGATGGATCCCAGTGAGCAAGGAGCCCTGCGTGAGGAGAGGGAAAATGAGGTGGCTGAACACCTTTGGAGTTATACAACTGTAGGTTTAAATCCAAGCTCTATTGCCATATTTTTGCACAAATTTGTTATCTTCTCTGGGACTGATTTCCTCCTCTGTAAGGTGGGAATAATAAATCCCACTTTGCTGGGCACTGGAAGGATGCAATGTCAGGTCATTTAACATACAGAATACTCCAGTCCTTTGATAAATTCCGTCCATATACTGGCACAGATCAAAGGGAGTTGAATGGTGGCAAGACCATTGTTGACTCTAGGCTCTGCTTCTCTTCTCCTACTTTATGTACTTTGATCCTGTTCATATTCACTGCTGTATTTCCACGCTGAGTCACATAGAGCTTTTAAGTTTGTCCTCTTTCACTCTTGCCACTCTTGCCAAATAATTGTCAAATTATTTTAAAGATTTTCTCTTCCTTCAGTTTTCCCTAGCTTTTTCATATTTTTCCTATCCTATGGGAGGCAGTAATGCTTACAAATGTGACTTCAATTTGCCTACATGTAAGGCAACTTGTTCTTTCTCCAATAGCTGTTTTGATAATGCTTGGCACTGGGTTGGCATTTCTAGCCAGAGTTGCACATATTGAAACCATATCCTCAAGGAATACTTTTCAGTTTGTCATAAGTCTCTTCTAGGCTGCGTGCTTTGTTTTTTCCCGTGATGAAAAGTACTCGCCTTTGCTTGCCCACATGAAAATTCATCTGCCCATTTTCTCGTGCCCTGATTCTTGAGATTTTCCTGTACTTTATGCCTTTTTTCTTACCATTATATAACCTGATAAAGCTTAGGATCATTTGGAAATCAGAAGCACCCTGGTGTCTCTTTTAGACTCAGGGTACCAACGTGGTATGCGGAGGATGGAGATGTCAGGTGGGTAGTGATGGAGGGTGTGACGAATAACATTTAGAGCATCAGGCCAGGGTGGAGGGTGGCACAGATACTTAAAGACAAGGCAGATAAGGTCCAGAGCCCAAAGTCAAGTCAGAGGCACAGCAAACAGAATCGCTACAAGCAAGCTGGCTCCTAGGAAGAATATTCATTTAGCTGTCTCTCTTTTCTCATGGGTGGGTGGCCCTGGGAACATAGTTATATGCTGAAGCAAGAGGTTCTTGTCTTGATTGAAGAAGGGTTTTCAAGAGATTCTTTGACCTGCTTCCCATCTGTGATGATACCTCAATTACCATGGTGACTTCCATTTTAAAAATATTCGTTGGGGTGGAATCTTAGTGAAAAAAAAAATCCAAATATATCATAGCAGTCGGTTCCCCACACCCCTTGTGCCTGTTTACTCCCTCAAGGATTTTCATCAGGTTTGACTTTCTTTATGGAGAAAATGTTTATTTTCCCATATGTTATACTGGCTTAAGCAGTGAGTGAATTCCTGGTTGGAAATTTGCTCCACGGTCCTCTTATTTCTTGGAGGAGCAGAGTACTGTATTCGTTAGGTGTGTGATTGCTAGAGTCCTCCACTCTGGGTTCAAATCTTGGCCTTACCTGTTAGTAACTGAGTAACATTGGGCAAGTCATTTAACCTCTCTCTGGGGCCTTGGTTTTCTCAGCAGTAAAAATTATGCCAATATGGGGCCTTCTTTGTGGGGTTGTTATGTGGCTAAACTACCTGGCAGGTGTTGAGAACCATATCTAGTACATAGTAAGCCCTCAACATGCCAGTTATAATTTTTCTCTAGGAATATCTGAAACACACTGGAACACAGTTCACCTGTGGGTCCTCTGTTCTCCATGAAAACATGGATATTTTAGCCAACAGACCTACAAGTTCATAGCATGGCATAGCATAGCTGAGCTTAGAGGTGGCTCCTTCCAGAACTCCCAGTTTATCTCCATCTGTTTTTGTTTCCTTTGGCTGTGTAAGCAAATACCATGCAATGGGCTGGTTTAAACAATGGAAATTTATTAGCTCACAATTTTGAAATTTTGATGACCCAAGTAAAGAATGAGTGAAATAATTCATTGAAATTTTCTCCCTTTCCCCCTTTCCAACCTTAAGCATAGCTTTTGACTCGAAGGATTCACATGCTCATGTACTGCCTTTGATAGATTCAAAGTGTTCTCTCTTCTTGGAGGTTTTGGCAAAATGTCACTTGAGTGTTTGGGGCTGGGCTCAGTGAATGTCAGCTTTGGATTTGCTGGTCAAAGCTCTCCATGTTATATTGGCTTCAGCCGTGAGTGATTTCCTAGTTGGATATTTGCACCAGGCTTCCTTCCTCCTCTTCTTGCTTGAGAGAGTCTTTTTTTTTTTTTTTTTTTTTTTTAATATAACCCACTTGCTGTGTGATAAGGTGAAATTCACCCGTTAGCCACATCTGTTTCATTTTCTGTTGGTTTTTAAGGGCCTGGGTACTACAATTCTTAGGCATCTTGTCTTCCTAGGGTTTCTAGTAAGTTGATTTCCCCATAGCCTCTCAGGTTTTCTGTTGAGTCTTAGTTTTGAAAACTGTTTTTTTTCATTTCAAAGTGAGGTGAACAGTGAAATTGTAACCTATTTGTCTATTGCTTTAATTTGTTACTCTGGAATTAAAAATCTATCTTGAGGATTAAAGTAGAGCTCTTCAAAATTCCGTGCATGGCAATTCCTAGTTTAGCGTTAGATAGGTATGTATATTGGAGCAGGACTCATCTGTGTTCCTTGTAATCTCTGGCAACCCCAGGTGTCAGGGAGGGAGGTTAGGAGTAGTAAACACTATCAACAGATTCCACCATTTCCTTGAGGACAGGGTCTGGTTATTGCTGGAAATGTCTTGAACAAGATCCGTCCTTATCCATCCTTGACTGAGCTTATGACTGTCCTTTGGGATTTTACAGCAGTACAGTTTTCCTATGTGATCCTGAGCCTGTGTACTTTATAGCTTGAGGTTGGGAGAAAACTCAAAATAGCCCAATTCCTAGATTTTCACTTTGAAATGAACAATATTCTTCCTAGAGAGGAAAGCTTTTCTATACTAAACCTGGCCAGAATTATCAGTCTTCTCCCTAAATACTTCCAATGATGGGGAGCTTACAGCCTTCCGTGGGTTATTATTATATCAGTGTGCAAATATTTATACATTTTAAACTTAATTTTTGTCAAATATTATTTTAATTTAACAACTGGTACACTCATTCATGGAATGCAAGAATTAATATCATTAAGAAGACAACACTTCCCAAGTCCATCTACTGATACAACACAATCCCTATCAAATCTCAGCTGGCTTTTTTTGCCAAAATTGAACAAGCCAATTCTAAAATTTATGTGGAAATGAGGGAATCCAGAATAGCTGGACAATCTTGAAAAAGAAGAACAAAATTGGAGGACTCACACTTCTCAAATTTAAAACTTATTACAGAGCTACAGTAATTGGGACAGTGTAATACTCAAAATGGATAAAAAACCAAAATGTAAGATTTAAAACTATAAAAGTCATAGAAGAAAGCATAGCTGTAAATCTTTATGATCTTGGATTAGGCAAAGACTTCTTAGGTATGATACTGAAAGCATAAAGTGCAAAAATAAATAAATAAATTGGACTTCATCAAAATGAAATACATTTGTGCTTCAAAGGGCATATCAACAAAGTGAAAAGACAACTCAAAAAATGGAGGAAAATATTTTCAAATCATATATCTGGTCAAGGACTAGTATCTAGAATATGTAAAGAACTCTGATAACTCTACAATAAAGTGACAAATAACCCAATTAAAAATGGATAATCTATTTGAATAGACATTTCTCCAAAGAAGACATACAAACAGGCCAATAAGCACATGAAAGATGCTTAGCAACATTAGTCATTAGGGCAATGCAAATCGAAACCACAATGAGGTACCACTTCACACTCACTAGGACAACCATAATAAAAACGTTGAACAACAATGAGTGTTGGCCAGGATGTTGAGAAATTGGAACTCTCATGTATTGCTGGTGGGAATGTAAAATGATCTATTCACTTTGGAAAACAGTTTGGCAGTTCCTAAAAAAATTAAGCATATTTAATTCAAGATAATTGAAAACATATGTCCATGCAAAAACTTGTACACAAACGTTCATAGCAGCATTATTCATAAAAGCCCCAAAGTGGAGACAACCCAACTATCTGTCAACTGATGAATGGATAAATAAAATGTGGTATTTCCATATGATGGAATAGTATTCAGCCACAAAAAATGAATGAACTAGTGATACAGGCTGCAACGTGGATGAGCCTTGAAAATATTAGACTAAGTGAAAAAGCCAGATGCAAATGGACATGTTATTGTCTGATTCCATTTATGAAATGGCCAGAATGGGCAAATCCATAACAGAAAGTAGATGAGTCATTGCCTAGGGCTGAGGAGAGGAAAAGAGCGGGAGTGACAGCTGAGCGGTATGGGATTTCTTTCTGGAGTGATGAAATTATTCTGAAATCAGATGGGGTGATGGTTGTACAACTTTGTAAATATACTAAAACCTACCCAGCTGTACACTCTAAAGGGGTGAATTTTATGGTATGTGAATTATATATCAATGGAAAATTCTCAAAGAACAAAATCTGGTGCTTCATAATCACTGACCAATTTGGACAGATACCTGCTCCAGACCTATCACGGAGTCCTGGTTGTGGGACCGTGGGGATTTCCAGGGATGAGTGGGGGGTTGGCTTGATAGAGTTGAACGGCTGGCTACTCAGTGCAGTGGCTATGTTTCAGCTGGTTGTAGTATTTCAATATTTTAACAATGGGTCTGAGCATGCTGGTACATATCCACTGACCATTAGCCCTTACTGTGCCTTAATCCCTTGATGTCCACCAGGGCTCCTTGTTGCCCACTGGGAGCAACAGAAAGCACATATTCCCCACAGATGACCTAAAGCTCAACGTCATAGCACCCAGAATGCTGAGCTCTGCACTTTCAGAATCCCCACATGAGTGGGTCAGGAGCTGATGAAAGCAGCAGCTCAGTCAGTCCTCTAGCATAAGCTTCATGGAGGATGATAGAAACGGGCCTAGTTTGGTTGAAGCATTCTCTCTCTTCTTGTGATAAGGCTCATTTGGATTCCCCAGAAAGCCCCAGTTGCCTAACCCCATGCCATCCTCCTCCTCTCCTCCAGAAGTCCTTGAGCCGTGCCCAGGTCTCAGAGATGTGGTCTTGGAGGTGAACTCTCCCAACTCAGCAAAGTCCTCAACTCCTCATCACGCTTTGTGTGATGGGGTCTGCCAGCTCCTTCCTAGGGAAATTCCTCCATGGCTTAATGCATGGGAAGTGGGATTTACATGGGGGAAGGGAAGACTTCCACACGTTACTTATTCCGTGAGATAACCCATCGCATTTCACGAAGTGTTTGAGGTGGTTTGCCAAAATATACATAGACAATGCAACAAGGCGAATTCAGGGCATAGCAGTATGTGGCATTAGTGAGAATAAGTATAAGGATATAAAATAAAGCTAGCAGTAAGGTTAGACTATTAAGTGCCTGCTTCAGGAGGGAGCCTGCAGATTAGGTTTGGGGCATCCTGGAGGTCAAAGAATAGAGGGAAACATCACAGTTACAGGCTTCAGAGGAAGCTCAGCTTTTTCAAGTGTCGTGGCCTGATGGAAGCTTCTCCTCAGGACCTCATCCAGGGTGGAGTGTAGGGTGCAGCACTGTCCCCACAACATCCTGAAGATGGAGTCCACAGTGCCTCTCTTAGTTTATGTGATGTATTGGGTAAAACATCCTTCACGCATGTCAGTGACTTCATGCCCAAAAGCCTCTTCAGGAGGTGGGTGGGTGGGAGGAGGAGAGAAGCTCTCACACCCTGGGGTGACCCCGCAAATGGGGACACCCCCTTGTCGAGGATTTTGGGCTTGCCTTCCCCCATCCCAGTGCACCATCACGTTCACCTTTTGGGAGCCTTGCCGGGCAGCTCTTGCCGCCAGCACCACTCTCCCCCCACCCCCCAATCCAGGATTTTCTTCTCAGGTTTATTGGAACCTGCGAGACAGTAAATCATTGAAGTCCAGAGCAACTCTCATTTGACATTTTTACCCTACCTCTTCTGGGGGCCTTTAATTAGCATGATCGCAGAGCAGGAGATTGCTCCGGTGGAATCTGTGCTGCTCTGGTCAGCGTAATGACTGTGGAAGGTTCTCTAGTTACTGTTTCTGGTCATTTAGGAAGGATTCTGATTAAAAGTGATTAAACCCCTTAATATGGTATAATAAGGGGTGGTTGGCAGTGATGGTTTACATGGATTTTAAAAAGTCACCAGGATGTGAACCCACGTAGCTGTAAAAAATTCACTCCTAAGAGCCCAATATAGTTTGCTGGTTGCCATGGCTTCCACAGCCACGACCCCCATCACTGCTGGGTTGGCATCCACCATCCCACAGCCACGGCCCCCATCACTGCTGGGTTGGCATCCACCATCCCACAGCCACGGC
>JAKSZT010054540.1:2924436-3292096 GCA_026826555.1 Tolypeutes matacus
GGCCCCCATCACTGCTGGGTTGGCATCCACCATCCCACAGCCACGGCACATGCAGCCACAGCATGTTCAGCCTTTGTTAATGGCCCAAGGGCTTTGGGGAGTATCAGAAGATATTATGGTTGAAGACCAAACTCTAGTTAGCATTACTGGTCCCCATTCTCCCAGTTCCTAAAATGCAGGTTTCAGTGAAAATCCCCCATTGGTATAGAACACACTAGAACAGGCAGGATTTTGTTCCTCACCCTCCACCCCCATCTCTGGTGGCATTTAGCAATGTCTGGGTGCATGTTTGGTTGTCACACTGGGGCAAGGAGTGCTACTGGCATCTAGAGGTCAAGGATGCTGCAAAACCTCCTAGAAAGCACAGGACAGCCCCCACAACCAAAATATTATCCAACCCAAAATGTTTGGAGTGTCAAGGCTGGGAAACCCTACTCTAGAGCTTTCAAACCAGGCTCCTATATTACCTTGTTTAAAGCTCACCATGTCTTTATGAGGTAGGAGATATAAAAGTTTTCTCTCCATTTTACAGATAGCAAAGCAGAAGCTCAGAGAAGCCCCCATGGGCCAAGTCACCAACTTGTCATCTGGTTCTTATTTTCCTGCCCCCTCATGCACAATGTATGGGATGATGTGAACTTTGGGATCTATATAAGTGTCCGAAAGGGGGACAAGTTTTATCTGAATGCCTTATGGCACATCTCAGAGAAACCATGAGCCCAGGGTTCCTTAGGGAGAAGAGGTACCCACACTTCACATATTTCCCCAAGGGACCAAATAACACAGGGCCATCAACAATACCTTAAAATGGCAAGACTTGACCACAGTTTATACTTGGACAGGAATGGAGTTTTACAGTGTTTGAAACATGACCGTTTGCATAGGCTGGTGCCAGCTCACACACTCAAATGCTTTGGGGCCCTGTAAGTGCCCTAATGTGTGACATTAGGGAGTGGTGGGGTCTATGGAACTGAAAGCAAATGCTCTGCTAAAAAGCATCCATGTTGGAAACGGATGTGGCTCAAGAGGTTCGGCGTCCGTCTACCATATGGAGAGACTGGGGTTCGATCCCCGGTACCTCCCGGTAAAAAAAAAAAAAAAAAAAAAGCATCCATGCACACACATGAACATCTGTGTGTCTGTCAATTTAGTGGAACAATAAACCTGGGAATGGTCACTGAGGGTAATGAAAACACAGCTGCAGTCACACCATCTTTGTCTGGGAATTTTGAAGGAGGTATAGAAATAGAAGATTCTACACCTGAGTGTTTGAAGCAAATCTCACTGCTTTGTCATCCATCCTTGGTCACATATGGCTTCATTGTTGCACATGGTCTGTGGGTCACGTTTGGAATTAGAATAAAATTCCCGTTGCTCATGGCCAGCCATTGTGCTGTGTGTGCCAAGTGCGTATGTGTAATCCCTCAGGCCTCCAAGGAAGTAGCATTATCCCCATTTTACAGTCGATAAGACTGAGTTAGGGAAGTGATGTCATTTGTGTGTGATCCAAATCTGCACAGAATTGCACAGAAATAGAAATGAAACTCAGGATTTGTTCACTCCCCTATACCGCTTTCTGTTAAAAAGCAATCACGGCAATTATACCCTACTCTTCACCCCTCCATCAGGAAAGGGACTCTCAATTCTCATTTTATGGAACAGGAAGCAGGCGCACTAGGCTTTGAATGAGCTGACTAAGGTGATAGTCCAGAGCCAGCCTAGGAATTTCCTGCCTCCTGAGGCAGTGTGTCCTATTGGGGGTGGGGTGAGGGGGGGGAGATAGACATGGGGAGAGCCCTAAAGAATTCATCCAATAAGAGTTTCTGAAACAAATTCACCTAATCTTAGCCACAGTTCTTCCAATGATCTTCTCAACTCTAAAGCAGCTTTCCTCCAAAGGGAGTAGACTCCAGCCTGACCAAGGGCATCATTTAACAGCAAGTGTCTTGCCTCAGGTCCCACAAAATAAGGTCACAGGTGTGAGGTTCCTCATTCCTATTCTAAGTGCTGCCATACTTCCTTTAAGGATTTCCAGCATGCTCCCTGCTCTCCTGGGTTTGGGCTGAACACACCTTCTGCCCTCCTCCGCAGCTCCTTCCTGGCACTCCCCAGAGTTGCTAATGGTTCTGCTAATGTGGGGAGCCCCTGGCTGCCCAGGCTCCACCTCTTTCGCCTCTTCCCACATCTAATCAGATGCTAAATCTTGGCAGCTCTGCCTCTGCATTTTTCTGGCATCCATGCTCTTGGCTCTCCTTCCATGCTCCCAGCCCAAATCTAGGGCTTGTCCAGCCCGCTGTGATCACACCTTAATCCAGGGGTCCTGCAACTACGGCCTGCAGGTCCAATCCAGCCCACCTCCTGCTCAGCTAAGAATGGTTTTGACATCTTTAAATGGTTGGAAAACAATCAAAAGAAGAATCATACTTCAGAGCACATGAAAATTACATGAAATTCCAATTCCAGTGTCCATAAATAAAGTTTATTGGGACACGGCTGTGTTCATTCATTACCTATGGTCTGTAGCTGCTTTTGTGTGACAGCAGCAGAGTTGGGTAGCTGTAACTGAGACCTCCTGGCCTGTGCAGCCTAAAATCCATACTGTCTGCCCTTTGCTGAAAAAGCCTGCTGGCCCCTACCCTAACCAGCTCACCATCACCAATACCTTTCTTCTGCCATTCAACTTTATCTGCTTTCAGGTCACCCCTTTTCAAATCCTTCAAAGCTCACCCATTGCCCCAATTCCTGAAGTTCCTTCCAGATGGGCCCCAAGCTAACTGACTCCATTTATTTGCCCGTGGGAACTCCTTGCACTGCCCCAGGTGTGTCTTGCATCTCCCCACTATGAGCTTCACTCTCAAGGTCCTTTCTACCAAGAAGACCTTTCCTTCCCATCTTCTAAGACCAAACTCCCTCTCTCCTTTAGCCTAGCCACACATGCAGCCTCCACCAGCGAAGTTGACTCTCCCCACTCTAGTTAATGTCCTACCCCCTCCCAGGAGTGTCCTAGCACTCTCCTGTCCTGATTTTATGACTACGATATGAGGTCCTTTTTGTCCTGCTTTGGCTCTTTCAGCCTAGGTTGTATGCCTGGGGTGAGGTCTCCAAGGGCTGAGAATGCCCCAGTACCCCTGCCTGGGGATGGCAAACAGCCTGAGGGGGTCTGCCTGAGCCAGGGCTCCCAGGGACATTCTGCTTTCCCTGGTGTGTAATTCCTGGGATGGGAGCAAAAAGGGAGGGAGTCTGAATTTGTGAGAACATAGTAATTTACAGAACTTTTGTTCTCCTACACCTAGATGACATTGCTTTGAAACTGAGAAACAGAAATCAACATTTGGAAATTGATTTTTAGCAATAAGTAGGAGGACCACGGTCATTAGCTGATGATCACTTATTTAATCTAACTCTTTTAACCATGTATCCATCCGTGTCTATATTTATGGAGCCATCACTTATCCATCTTCATTTATCCACCTCTCTATCTGCCAGTCTTCATCTTTCTCGTCATACCAGTCCCTGCTTCCAAATTCTCTCCCCAGTGCAACTCTAGTACTGTCACACGATAGGTGACACCCCATTTTTATGAGATCACTCAAAGACTGACCCCTGACCTTCCCTTCTGAGCTGGTCCCTCATTTCTTCGTTACCTCTGCTTTATGCTCCAACCAAGTTACACTCTTTGCTTTTCTGGGAAAACATCCCCTATTTATTATGCCTTGTCCATGGTGCACCCACCGTTTGGAATCCCCCCTACCCCATTTCTTCCTGGTTGCATGGAGATAATATTTCCCACCTCCTCATTCCCTCCCATGTGTCATTTCTCCTCAACTAAGCCCCGACAGCCCTGGGTTGGAACCTCTTTCTGGACCCTTGTTAGAGTATAATCCACAGTATAATTATTTGTTTCAGGACTCCAATTGACTATAAGTTTCTCGTTCCTTTCTTTTTTTTTTTTTTTTTTTGGCTCCTGGAAAGTTGAGATGCAGTATTTCTAGCCTTGCTGCTAGCTAAGCCTGGAAGAGTGCAGCCCTCACATTCTTGGCACTGGATTTTAAGCTTTTCTGGGGCAGGGATGATGCCTTACTCATCTTGTATTCCCTCTCTATTTTCCCAGTTCTAAACATAGTTCCCATGAGATCTGCAGCTCTGTGAAAGCAGGGAGTTGAGTCTGCACTTCCTGGGATCTGCCTCAGTGCCTGTACCTGAGTACAGTTACTCTCAATCTGTGTCTTTAGGAGACTGCGACACCCCTGCCGCCCAAATCGAATGAGTGTTTTTTTTTTTTTTTTTTTTTTTTGGTATGTGGCTGAGTGTATATGCATGTTTTCATCAAGTTAAAAAGTGCCCCAAGCAAGGTCAAGATCGGTGACTTTATTCAGATGTCTGGTGGGATGCTTCTTTTCCGTTGTCTGTCTTCCCCTCCATCATCATCTTCAATAACTTCATTATAGAAATTTGGAGCCAAAAAAGCAACTCATAGGTTTTTATTATTTAATTTTTAGGGCTATAAATTTAGAGTCCTCCAGCTATCTTATCCTATTAGCCATGCACTGTTCTAAGATGATCTGATTAAAATTGATGCCACTCAGAGGATTTGGACTTTAGATTACATTTCCTGCTCAATTCCAGCCTTTGCCCTTTTCCCAACATATCATAAACAACGTGGCCATGGCCCTGAGGAGGGTCGGGCACTCCGGGCTATCAAAAGGGACTTGAGAACTTTGTGGCCACATGATCTATTGGGTAGGAGGCACTGATGTAAAGATAACTTTTTTTTTTCTTTCCTTACCTCACAGTGTTACTTTGAGGCTAACATAAACATTATTTAAAGTCCTTTGGAAGTAGCAATGTTTTGCAAATGCCAAGATACCATAGTAGAACCTCAAAATAATGTGGCACATTGTTACACAGATTCACATGCATATAAGACAGATCACATGCTCCTGAGAAGCAAGTATTCAATTCTCTAAACTTCTGGTCTACCATGTGGGAAAGAGGGAAAGCTATCGGAAGCGCTTCCTACCTTGTGTGTCAAAATAGCAGAGGGACTAGTAGTATAGGAGTGGAATGGGGAAGGCTGAATTCAAGTCCTGACTATACTTTTTTTTTTTTTTTTTTAAGATTTATTTATTTATTTACTTTATACATTTTATTAACAGGGAAACTTAGGACAAATTACAGAGCTTCTCCGCTCCTCAGTTTCCTCATCTACAAACGAGGCATTGTGCTAGTTTCTCACCTCACTAGGATGCTGTAAAGTTCAAGTGAGGAAGTCTGTGTACAGCAGTTAGCACCTTGCATGGATACACGGTAAAATCCTATAGATATTGGTTTTTATAATGATCTTGTTGAGAAACGAGCAATGCACATGTGAAAAGTTACACTGTAGTATATATATATTTAAAACAGCTCCCAGATACCCAGAGAAGAAATAACACATAGAAATTCCAGATTAATTGTCAAATGACTTATAGAGACAGTGGGATTTGGGTTGGTTATTGAATGACTAATGAGAATTGGATGGGAAAAATAAATTAGAGAATAAGCATTCAGAAAACTATGGAAGTAAGGACAGCAGCTAAAATGTGTGAGGTGTGAGCAGCTTAGAGTTTGTCTGAATCAGAGGGTGGGGATAAGGGAGAAGTGGGGCTTAGAATGCCTGCCTGGAGACAGGCTGTGGCAAGACCAAGATAGCAGTCTACACTTGCTGGGCATCATGCGGTGGCACTTCTAAGTCATTAATGACTTCTGAGTGGGGTGGTGGATTGGTGAAAGTGATGTTTGAGTGACATAGTTGACAATGGCGGATTAGTTTAGGAACCTGAAGCAGGAAAATAAGTTAAGAGGCCCCAAAGAGTGGCTATAGAAGAGGCATGGGTGGTGAGGGAGCATAAACCAGCTCTTGTTAAACATCTAATGGGTGCCATGTGCCAGGTGCTGGTTTGAGTGCTTTTATTCACAACAGTCCCCGCGAGACAGATAATAATATCCCCATTTTACCAAAGGGGAAATTGGACCTCAGAGAGGTTAAGTAATTTACCTAGGGTTTGTATGTCACACACAACTAAGAGGTGGTGAAAAAGGGATTTAAAATCCAGGTAGCTCTGTCTTCAGGTCTTTCTGCTATTTTTTTGCTAGAGTGGGAATGAAAGCAAAAGGAAATGTGCACGAGATACTGCAAAACAAGAATTTGAAATCTGGTGTTTGAATAGATATGTGGGCCTAGGAAGGCACTGGTAAAAAATGTGAATGTTCCAGGAGTTTGTGCCTGGGTAATTTTAAGCATGGTGGTGACTTCAGAGAATTAACTTATCAGGAAGGAAAATTGTTTGGGATAGGGATTGTAGAAATATTGAGTTTGTGGTGATGATGCACAGTAATGGAAATGACATGGTGAAAATGAAATTTGGAAGAAAATTTGTGGCTGGAGATAAAGGATAAAGGGTTGAAAGTCACCCCCTGGAGACGGACGTTAATGATGGAGTGTACAGGGAGATAGAGGGGGTGCAGATGGCTACAGCAGCATTTCCCACACTTTATTGTACTAAAATGCAGATTCCCATTCAGTAGGTTTGGGATGGAAACTGAGATTCTACATTTCCAGCAAGCTCCCAGGTGATGCTGCTGCTGGACATTTTGAGTCTCCAGGAGAGAGAGGACTCATTCTTGAGAAACCACATTATGGACAGGTGAAGGAAGAGAAGCCAAAAGAAAGAAGGGGAGCAGAAAGGTAGAAAGATCACCAGGGTAGCAGAGCCTTCTATCTGTCATGGGGAGCGTTGGGTTGTCAGGGTGTCACATCCTGAATAAAGACCAAGGCAAAGAGGAATGGAGAAAATCTTGTCATTGGGTGACTGTTGGTGACCTTCAAGAGAGTAGTTTCTGTGGAAGGAATAGACATGGGATTATAGAAAGCTGAGTATGAGTGATTTGTGAGACGGTGGAAGATAAGATGGGAATCAAATCATGCAAAATGTTGGTACCCAAAGGAACTAAATATTGGAATGATAGCAAATGGTATGGTAAAGTGAAGGGCATTGCTTAATCACTTACTTGGTGAGAGAGTGGGTGTGTGGGCCTATGGAGGGTTGGTAAAAGTACACATACCAAAATATAGAGGTGATCACATATAGATTTCTGTACAAAGGGGAAAAGAACAGGACAGATGGAAGATGCTGGAGGAACAGGAAATAATTGAAGGATGTTAGAGATGGGATTAAGGGTACCAGTTAGTTAAAACGTTGGCTATGGAAGCAAGGAAATACATTTTTCCCTAATAAAGAAAAAGATAATTGAGCTGTGGTCAAGATGGTGCAGTAAGTTCATGCTTTAGTGGACCACCTCTGCTCCAAACATACAGTGAAGACAGAATAATATAAAATGATGTAGCTGGGCTCAAAAACAAGATAAGTAACTCAGTGGTGAGTAAAGCTACATTCACAGCAGTGCTGGATTCCAAGTCTGGAGGCACAGAGTAAGGATTTATAGAACTATATGTACTCTAAATTGTCAGGAGATCAGAGATAGGCACTGCTGGAAGCCATGGACTGGGGACAGTCTCCCACACTCTTGAAAAGAATCTGAAAGAGGCTTTGGAAAAAGTCTGAAAAAATAATTTTACCAACCCCTGTCTGGGAATATAGCTAAAATAAATCTTTTTTTTTTTTCCTTAAGGAAGTAGGGTGATAAAAATGTGGCCTTGAGTCCAGGGACTGAATTAAGCCACCCAACTAGCTTGGGAACCATTTTGCAATGTCTTCAGTATTACCCTATAGGGGCCTCAAACCATCATTACAGGATTTGGTTTGCAATTGAAGTTCCAAGAACTGGGTGGAGGTGACAATAGCCACAGCAACACTGGATCGTGGTGGGTGAGCTCAAAAGGAAAATGGGGAAACAGAAGGAAAGGGTAAAAAACCCTTCTCATTCAACATGGATTACAAACCAAAATTATGACGCATATGAAAAAAAAGAGTCTCATGATAAAGATGCTTTTCATCCTGATTTATAGTCAATAATATTCTAGAGATCCTAGGCAGTGCAATAAGACAAAAAAATAAAATTAAATTAAAAAAAGGAAAGAAAAGAAAAGAAACATAAGAATTGGAAAGCTAGAAATAAAATTGTGCTTATTGTGAATAATATGATCACCCTATGTAGACATCAAAGAGTATTTAGAAAGAAACCATTAGAAATGATTATAGTTCAGCAAAATGGCGAATACAAGATCAATGAGCAAAATCAATGTATTTCCTAAACACCTCTGGAAAATTTGAATGAAAGCAGATCACATTTACAACAGTAAATAAAAGAAAAATTATACTGTAAAAACTATACATCTATCAAAGCATGTGCAAGATTTATGGAAGACACAAAACATTATTAAGAGCATAAAAGAACTGTATAATATATCTTGTTCATCTGGAAAGAGCTAATAAAATAAAGATTTTGATTTGCCCACAAATCTAAAATTAAATACAATTCCACTAAAAACTCCAATGCACACTTATTGATAAGTTTATCCTATAATTTCATATAGAAGAATGAAAGGCCAAGAATAGCCAAGATATTTTTTATAAAGAAGAAAAAGATGGAGGAGAATTGACTTAGTAGACAAAAAGACATTATAACTTTATGATAAAGACAGTATGGTATAGTTTTAGGGGAGACAACTAGGCCAAAAATTCTTTTTTTAAAAAAGCATCCAGAAAATATATGTGTACGTATGCAGATCGATAGATTGATAGATCGATAGATTGATGGACAGGCAGGTATATATTTTTGACATGGCATGGCAGTCTATGAAAGGTATAGACTACTCAATATGTAGTAAGAAAAATCGGTTATCCACATGGGGAAACCGTGGCTTAATCAGTCCCAAGGCTGTGAGTGTTATGGCATACCAATCACAAAACAAATTCTAGGTGAAATGTATTAGTTGAACTTTTTAAAATAAGCTTTTTATTTAAGAATAGTTTTAGATTTACAGAAATGTTGCAACAATACCCTAGAGAATTCCCAGATACCCCTTACCCAGTTTCCTTACATCACCCTGATACATTTGACGTAGCTGAGAAAGCAACATTGGAAATCAATACTTTGTTCTGATTTCACTAGTTTTTCCCCAAATGCCCTTTCTCTGCTCCAGGTGCCCATTCAGGATACCACATTCCAGTTAGTCCTCCTGTCCCCTTCACCTCCTCTGGTCTTTGACAGTTTCTCAGATGACCTTGGTGGTTTTGAGGTGGCCTGATCAGGTGTTATGCAGATGTCTCTTCAGTTAGGTTTGTGTAATGGGGGCATGGGTTTGGGGGAGGAAGACCACAGAGGTGAGAGCTGGAGACCATTCTTGTCACATCACGTCAAGAGTGTATGCTTTTCACATGACTTCTCACTGGTGACGGTAGCCCTGGTCGCCTGGCCGAGGCAGGGTTTGGCCAGTTTCTCCACTCTGAAGTTACATTTGCCACCATTCCATGCTCTGCTCTTTGGAAGCAAGCCAGTAAACACAGCCTACTGTAGAGGGGTGGGGAGATAAGTTCTGTCTCCTTGAAGGGAGAGTCTCTAGATAAATTATTTGGAATTCTTTTGGAAAGGAGATGTGTTAAATGTACTACTTTGAAAGGAAAGGAGGATATCATTAGACTTTGACGAGGGCAGAATTTCTTAAGAGACAGATAGTGCATAACAAAAAGGGAAGATGACTGCATTTTACTACATTCATTTAGGAACAAATCTATAGGATACCACATATTAAATTAAAAGACAAACTACAGACTAACAGAATAAAATTCCAATATAGGTATCTAAGAAAGAATTAGCATGCAAAATAAATAACATACTCCCACAAATAAAAAAGGAAAGGCCAAAACCTAATACATATTAAAAAGCAAACAGGGAAAGGATATGATAGACAATTTACAGAACAGGAGACCCCAATAGCCAGTAAGCATGAAATGATGTGCAACCTCAGTAGTAGTAATCAGGGAAATGCACCGTAAAACTACAAGGAGGGGAGTGGATGTAGCTCAAGTGGTTGAGCACCTGCTTCCCACGTACGAGGTCCCAGGTTCCATCCCAGGTACCTCCTAAAAAATAAAAAAACAAGAAACTGTAAGGAGATAACACTTATCACCCATCAGCTCGGAAAGAAAAATGTTTGATAATAGCAGGTATGGGGGATACAGGGTAAAATCTCAGCCATTTAGTGATTTAGAAATATGAGTTGGTACCATCTCTTTGGGGAAACATTTAACAATAGAGTTAAATTAAGGATTTATATCTATGAGGTTATAGCAATATTCCTTAAAACTGGGTTTCTTAAACATTTTTGTGCATAGGAATCACCTGAGCATCTTGTTAAAATGCAGGTGTTGATTTGCTGAGGTCTGAGGTCTTCCATTTCTCCCAAACTCCTAACTGCTGTCACTGCTGGTCTATAATATACCCTCACTTTGAGTAGGAATGTTCTAGAGCAGGGGTCAGAAAACTCTGACTTGCAGGTCAAGGGCCAAATCTGGCTCCTGCCTGTTTTTGTAATTAAACTTTTATTAGAATGCAGCCATGCTCACTTGTTGGAAAATTGTCCATGGCCGCATTCAGGCTATAGTGGTAGAACTGAGTAGTTGCAACAAAGGCTGTTTGCTCTACTAAGCCAAAAACTTTTCCCATCTGGCCCTTTGCAGGGAAAGTTTGCCTTAGAGGACAACTCTCCCAATGTGCTTAAAGAGACTTGTGTAACAATATGTATCACAGCATTTACTGACAAAATGAAAAAAATAGAAAAAGAACAGGTGTCAGTAGAACAGGCAAATAATCTGTGGTGTATTCACACAGTGGGCTGCGTCTGTTAACATTAGTGGATGAGAGCTGCAGGAAACCACTTGGATAAATCTTTTATTTAAAGCTTAAAATTGTGCAAAACAATATTACAATTTGTCCATGGATGCATACATATGTAGAAAAATTATTGATAAAAATGCCTGGAAATGATAAGCACCCATTTCGGGGCTGTGGTGAGGGGGAAGGAGAGAAACAGGACAGTGGACGTGCTTATGTGGGTTCTCGACTACAGCTGTCAGGTATTCTTTCTTTTCTGTAAGGAGATATCAAAATAATATAAATTGTTAATACTAGGCGATGGGCACCAGTGTTTCGATATTCCCTACATTTTTCTGATAGTTCATAATTTCAAAAATTTGAAAAGAGGGAAGTAGATGTGGCTCAATCAGTAGGGCTCCCGTTTACCATATGGGAGGCTCCGGGTTCGGTTCCCGGGGCCTCCTGATGAAGGCAAGCCCACCCGCACGGCCGGTTAGCTGACGCAGCAGGACGACCCAGCAAGGGGAGACAAGCAGACACAGAAAAATGCACAGCAAATGGACACAGCGAGCACAAGCAGCAAGGGGGGGATAAATGAATAAGTAAATAAAATCTTAAAAAAAAAAAAAATTTGAAAAGAGTCAAAAAATCAAAAAAAGGAAAAACTAGGCTGGCTCTAGACAGATATTTTGAAGCACAAGAAGGGGAATGGAGATAGAGAATGGCTATTAAACTGGATGCTCTCTCTCCTCAATTAAGCAAGGGAAGGTGTTCCATTCCAGTTCTGAGAAAGGTGGTGAGGTTTTGCCATACTACTCATTTTACTCTGGCTTAAGGAGTGTTTTGACTCTAGAGGTCACTTTGTCCATGTCACAGAGTAGAAGGAATTTCACTTTCTCTGGGTCTAACATTTCACTCCTTTTTAAGCCAAGATCCAGCTTATTGTTGGGACAGTCTTAAGTGATGCCAAAGGCCAAGTCCCTGTCATCATTCCTCCTTTCCTGGGAGAGCTGTGACATATGGGGCAAGAAGATTGTGAGAGCCCTCAAGATTCCTCCCGGGACGAGGCTTTTCTCTTTTCTGTGAATCAGTATTCTATGCCTTTTCCTCTCACCCGGGCATGGACTTTCCCACTGTGACTCCACGAGCTAAATCATATCCACAGTGAATTCAGGCCTTTCCCACAGAACATCTGCGAGTAGGCTTGGCAAGGCTGGCGAGTGGGCCAGGGCGATTGGCCTCGTTCATCTTCCCGGCAGTATCCAGGTGCCTCTATAGGAAGAGGTGCCTGGTCCCAAAGTTGGAGATCTCAGTTTGACGCTCTTGACACTGGGTCTACGACAGGGACATTTCACTTCCAGGTACATTTCAATACCATATAGAACCCTGTGTAGCATGTTTGTTATCAGAGGGTTATGGGAATACTTTGGGTCAATTCATGCCCCAGGAAATATAACAGTGATGTGAAAAAGTCCTGCTGGCTGACATTCAACAACCTTTTGTTGAGAGTTTTATATGTGCCAGGCCATGTGGAATGTGCAGTCAGCTGACGAGCCGAGCGCCATCCTCTTTCCCAACAGCAGCGTTATAAACAAGCTCTAGCGTATTTTCTTCTTGGGAACCTGATTTCTCAACCCAGCGTCCTCTTACCCATTCAGTTAAGTTCCTGAACTATCTTCCCTTTCTGTGGTAGGTTGGTCTCTCTATTGTAAGTTTCCAGCCACTTCTTTATAATGAACCATTATAAGGGCAGTGAGTGAGGCTTGCTGGGATGGCATTCCCTGGTCTTTATCACACAGCCTGTCAACCTACTGTTGGTTTTTTGTTTCTTGTAAAGTTTTAAACTCAAATGCCAAGACAAACCATACAAGTATTTTAAGTGAATGAATAAGCCACGTGGAGGACACTAAGGGAGGGTGGGAATAAGGCAAAGTGGAGAACTTATGCCCTGTCTAAATCAAGTGGCCACCTCTCTGCACTAACTGATGATCATTGTGCAGAACTGTTTCCCAGCATTGCCAGAACTCTTGGATTTTCAAGGGATGCTAGAAATGGGGGCATTTTAAATGTGAAATCTCTCTGTTTTTAAAAGCCAGCGACCAAGTCAAAAATTCAAAGCAAATACCATTGGGGCTGGAAAAACTCACTTCTATGGGACACATATGGCCCTTGCATTAAGTTTACAACCTCAGAATAATAGAGGAAAGTTTTAAGCAAGCTATTTTGTGGCCAGTAAACCTAGGCATTGGGGTCTCATCTACCTGAGCCAGAGCCATCAGACTTCTATTGAATCTGAGGGCAGGAGAAGAAAGAACTTAGACTGAAAAGAGCAGTAGCCACATCAGGAGGCAAGGGCACAGAACAAAGCAACTGTAACCGTGTCCCCAGGACTGTCAGAGGCCCTTGGTGACCTGTGAGGCTGGAGGGGCTGCCTCACAGGTAGGGAAAGGAGAGAGCTGGTCTTTGCCGCCACGCCCTCTTTCCTGCCTGCCTTTCCTCACCACGCTCCAGCTCCCATCACCACAGTGCCTGGGAGAGAGAGTTCCTCCTCCGGGTGGCATTCGTGGATCCCCAGGGGTTTCTCAGAAATCCTACACCTGTGCTATTGGCTGTGACTATGACCTGAATAATCACCTGTCACCCTAAAGCCATTCATTGCTCTAGGTCATGAGGTTTATTTCTTCTCCCTCCGAAGCTGAACTCCCAGAAGTGATATCAAAATGAAGGAATGAGTGTCTAGACAGAGCTTGTGATTCCCTTCTTGAAAGGTCCCAATATAAAATAATAATAATAAAAAAACAAAGAACGAAATCTAAAGGAAAAAACAAAGCATAACAAAAACAAACAGAAGGTCCCAGAACATGCAAAGTGCTTTGTGAGGGTGGTGGGTGCCTCAAGGCTACGGGGTGCAGGAAATGAAGCTGCCAGTGAAGGGCTTGGGTGGAGGGGAAAGGCAGGGCATGGGGAAGCTGTTAGTGATGGAAGGAAACCCTCGCCCCCCACCTGGGGCTGGCTGCAGGGACCAGCCTCACAGCCCTGCTTCTCCTGGAGAGCATCCCTCCACTGCAAGCTTGGCCTCCGTTTTGGCCTCCTCTTCCTGGATATTGCTTTCCAACAAATGGAAGCCAGATTGCAAAGGAGTGAATTACAAGGATTTTGAGGTCTTGAAGTGCTGGATGCAAATTCAGAGTCTGCCACAAAGTACCTGTGTGAACTTGAGGCAAGTACATCATGTTATTGAGCCTCTGCTTTTCCCACTTGTAAAATGGAGTTAATAATGCCTCCCCCACCACACACACACCTTGTAAGGTTGTTGGAGGGGATAGAGAATTAACTGTAGGCAGTGCCTGGTACAGGTACAGACTCAATACACGGCAGCCGTGGTTACTAGCCCCGTGGCTTCAGGGTGACCAGGGGTGTGTCTGATGGGGCATTGTTGTAGGTGGGCATTCCGTGGGGCTCCCTTCCTTATCCTGTCCCTGCTGCAGTGTGGTTTGTGACCATTTCACCTCTCCTTGCCCCTTGGGGAAAGGTGGCAAGGCTGTGGCAAGAATGCCCTTTGACAGGGGAGGGGTACAGAGCAGGCTCCCCAAGGCCTGACGCCTCTCCGGCTGCTCCCTCCTCTCCCTCTCTCTGGACAAGGACCCGACTGGCTCTGTGCCTCGGGTTCCCTATTTGTAAGCCGCCCGTGGTCGGTACCAGGACCCCTGTATTTCAACCCACACTTGAGTATAAAGTTCTCTTCTCACAACCAACGCTATGTAGGTGCTAAGTGTTTCTCGACATGGCAGCTTTAACATGGCAAATGAGTACATTTGAAGAGGAAATGTTTGCAAATAGTCCAATAGGGCTCCATTTGGTATGGGGTCTTTTATCAAGGCCATAATCTTAGCCACATTATGGAGTTAGGTAAGAGAATTGTCACGTCAGATAGCCAAAGGAAGAAGCAGGGGCAGAAAGAGAGGCCTTTGAGAATTCAAAGTCAGATGAAGAGTTGTATAGGCAGAAGATATGAGAAGGTTTGTTTCTCTGGAAGGTGCTGGAAAACTGGTGGCTCTGGAAGCCCAAGGTCAGTGTGCAGGAGTGGGCAGCAGTGAAACCCAGCACGGGAGAGATGGCTAGGGTCTGGGCGATTGCCAGAACAAGTCCAGGTCTGCTGTGGACTGCAGGGCCCTAGGAAGCTGGTCCTTTTCTTGCTGCAGTGAATATTCAAAGACTCACCTGTGATGGTTTGACCTGCTCTTGGCTCACTGAGATGGTTTCCCAGATTGCTTGTTCAATCCTACAGGTGTGCAGTGCTTCTTTTCCCCTAGCCTCTTCCTTCACGGCTCCCCACACTTCCCCAGAATGATTCCAGGGTCTCTGGCTTGCTTCTCAGGAAACATATCTCTAGACAATCCCTGTAGACCAGACTCTGTTCTGAATTACAGAGGGCCCACCATTAGCTTTGTGTTGAATGGCTTTCGTGGAAGCTGTTGACAGATGGACAGATGGAATGAAGGCTTAGACGTGAGGGTCAGTGGGCCACTGCTGGGCCGGGCCTTCTTCTAAAGTGTATTTGCACATCTTTGACCTTCTCTCCACCCATCTTCCCTTTTCCCAGTGCCCACTGTGGCCCTGGTCTCCCCTGCCCTCTCCTTCAGTAAATGCCTTTTCCTTCCTGCTCTGGGTTGTTCTGAGGAAGGGGGAGAAGAAGGGAGGGCTTTGGAGCAGTGCCTCTTATGCTATCAGACTTCAGCATTTAGAATCTTGGAAAGGCTCCACCTAGGAAAGAGTTCCAGAGAAAACAAACTTCAGATCCCGGCTCATGTGGGAAAAGGCTCATGTTCACAGAGGCAGCTTCAGGGACCTTGGCAGAGACTCAGGTGGTCTTGGCCCCTGCCTTTAATGGATCAGACACAGAGCCTTCCAGGGTCCACGGAAACTAAGTGGCTTCCAAAGGAGATTTCACTCTCAGAGCTATAAGGATATCTCTTTGGTGGAGGTTGTAGTCCTAGGGTCACCACTGAACTGCCAGCTTTTATTTATGCCCTAACTAGGCAAGGAAGATTTTAAGGAACCAAAGACCACCCCACCTCTCTTCTCCTCATCGTACCCCCTTATCATTTTGATGCCCTCTTGGAGTTTAGGTGAATTTCCTCTAAGGGAGGTAAGGGACTAGAAAGATGGTCTTGGGTCCAGTCAGATCATCCCCTAAGTCATACTTGGAGATAGCACCTTGGAATGGCACCCAGAGTGCCAATAATGGGCACAATTTCGGAATGCTCTGACCCAGGAAGGAGGATGGGGGTGGGGAGCAAGGCTGTTAGGGAGAGGGATGGACAGAGTTGATGGTGATGGCAAACATCTCTTCCCTGATTCCAGCTTGTACTAGTTCTTTAATGTGACTGTGCACTAGTCAGAAGATAATGCATATAGATTTTATACATAAAGTAAGCCAAGTGCCCTTCCAGGTGAAGCAGTGTGAACACCTGGATTTCTATTTCTGACATTGTGCACTAAAGTAAAATATTTCCCAGTGTGTTTGCACTTGGGGCTCAAAATACTGACCATTAACTCCCCACTGTCTGCCTCTCCTGCCAGGGGTCTTTTCAAACATAGACAATCATGGGATATTAAGCTTGAAGGACAATAGAGATCATCTAGTCCCATCAAGTCACTATATATATGAGGAACCTGAGGTCCAGAGTGGGGAAGTGTCTTACCCAAGGTCACATGGTGAGTTACCTTGTTTGACATCTTTGTGTACGGTACAGACCCCTCTCCCGCCAATTTTGATTCTCAAGATCTTAAGACATCATCAAATCTCCACATGTCCCAGAGGACTGGGGAATGACTAGGTGCCCAGAGTGGGGTTGTCACTAAAAGCCCTTCAGTTAGAGGAGCCTCCTTCAGCGGCAGAGACTTCAGAAGGCCCAGGTGAGGGAAGTGGAGGAAGCAAGAGAGGGACAATGGCTTGGAGAGAAACTGGTGTCACAGCTTTTTCAGCGGGCTGCCCAGACCGATGGCCTTCCTTCCCTTCCCCTCAGACCCAACAGAGCCCTTGCTCCAGGTGAGCACAGGGAAGCTACCACAGCAACTTCTCACTCTGAAACTGAGCCTCCCTCCAAACATGACATCATAGACAAGGATGGCCCCCTCCATCTTCCCAAATCTGACCATGCTCTCTACAGAGGGAGAGGCCCCAATACCCAAGATGACTCAACTCTGTTTTGATCATAACATAAGCCAGGCACAGGAGGGGACATTCTCAATGCAACTGGATTTGGTTTCAATCTGTCTCCATTATATCCCCAACATCCAGCTGCCCATTCTGCCCTGCACATGCCTACACATAGCTGTCATTGAAAGATTGGTTGGCTCCCTTAGCATATCTGCGCATGTGTGTGCATGTGCACACACACACACACACACACACTCTTCACAGACGTTATTTTAATCTGGGGTTCATTGACTAATTTCCTTTGGAGAGTTGATCCATGTCTCTGGACATCACAATTCAGTCCAGGGCTGGGTGGTCAGAAAGCAGCTGAGATGTCATGGAAGTTCTCCTTGCTTGAGGCTGCCCATGGTCCAGTTACTCTTCTGTTACTCCTCTAGGGCATTTCCATCCTCTCTAAGACTTGGGATTATGGGATGGCTGGGCCTTCATTTTTCAAACTTCCTACCCACCTGGTAAAATTAGGTGCAAAGAACAGATCAATGAGAAAGAACAATCAGGCTTGGAAATATAGCATCCCCACCCCCAAGTGAAAACTTGTCTATGTAATTCCAGCTCTAGAATTAGAAATGACCCCCTGGCATCCCTAAAGAATGTACAGTGTACATTCTGGGGAAGCATAGCTTTCTTCTCCCACCCCTTAGCCCTCTAGTGACCCTGGCAAACACACCCCTTGTCCCACCTAGCCATCAGCTCATCAGCATCATGGGCTTCTCCATCAGAAAGATGGTTATGGACCAAGACTCACTTAGATGAGAACGCTCCTCCTCTCCCATGACAGTCCAAGGCCATGCCCTCAAATTTACGTCCCTTCCCTTCCTTGGTTTGGTGGAGGCAGCAGCAAAATGGAGTGTTTCCAGTTTCTCTGACCATGTTTAGTTTTAAGTTAATCCCCTCCTCCTCTCCTTCCCCTTTGCTAGCAATTCATTTGGCTATTTCCAATGTATCTGTATCCGTATCTCCAGTTCTTCCCCTTTTGAGCTCCCTCTTTGTTTCCCCTCCTAGTTTTGATCTTCTTTGGGGAGGGGATTTTGGTTTTTACTTTATTTTGCTTTTTTCTGTTTTTCTGTTTTTTTGTTTTTGTTTTTTATAGGTTTCAGAGAAATTATGTTGAATCCAATAAGCCTTCCTGGACATTCCAAGCCTCTTAACCATGGTGTCTATGTTGAGGATGTCAATGTTTATTTCAGCAAAGGACGTCATGGCTTTTAGGAACTCCTCTTAAGCCTCCCTGTTTTGATGTCACCTTGGTAGGCTGGGCCCTCTGAGAGGTTGGAAGCTCTAGGCATTGTTCTCTTTGGATCCGGGGATGCTAAGTAGAAACTGCATGAGCCACCGGTGCCCCCGAACCCTCTAACACAGCCAAGACGGGTGTTCTCCCCCATCTACCACTGGCAGGGCTGCCCTTTCCCTCCAGTCATCACTGTGCTCCTTTTTTCCCGGCCTATGAGGCAGCCCCTGCCACCACCTTTAGAGCCAATAAAGAGAATTTAAAACCTGTGCACCAGGAGCCATCTTTTAAACATACTAGCCATTCTCTTGCTTCACAAAAACAACCCAACCACCACGACAAAGCCTGATGAAGTCCAACCATGCTGCGACCTCAGTTTCCCTGCTTGGAACCGTGGGGTCTCCCTGGCCCTCCCTAAGATACCAAGCTCTCCTCTTAGTGGCTTCGTCGCCCTGCAACCTCCAGCTGGGGAAGAGTGACAGAGAGCACCTAAGCAGAGGTGGAAACGGCGCAGTAAGAGGAGGGGGAGCCAGGCCCAAGTGTTGATACCAGATTAGGTCTCAGAGGAAAGAATGGAAACCAATCATTTTCAATTTTTTTTGGTGGAGAAAATCATACTGTTTTTTTTGGACACACTTGCCCCCTACTTCCTCCTCTCTCTCTGGAATGGCTCACAGTGAGTGCGATATTAGAAAACTCCTTGGAGAGGAGAATTTCTCCAGGGCTCTTCTTTGGCCCCTAGATCTGCAGTTCCTACAAGCCCTGGCTACAGGAGGTCTTGCCCGTGAATTGGCCATCCTACTAGGACCAAAGGAACCAAGGGAATCAGGTGCCAAGGCCCTTCCTGCTAATCTGTGGTCCCGGGAATGGCTCTCTTCCCCTACTTTCACTTACTTTTGAATCTGAGAACTTTCGGAAGCCAGTGGAATCACCATTTCAAGGCCAAGATGAAAACTGAAGGGGAAGAGACGTAAAAATTGGCCTCCTCCAGCCCCTCTCATGGCACCCATGGAAGTGTCATCCTGTTCTGTGGTCAATATATGTGTTTCCTTTGTTTGCTTTGACTCATGCCTTACTCCGTGGCTACTCGCTCCCAAAAGAGGGAGTTTGTTTCCCCCATTTTCAACCTGATCACTGGGGAGAGGGAAGGGGATGACTGTCTCCCCTGCTTCACTAGACAGGGCACAGTGGTAGGGCCTGGAACTCCTAGATTTGTGGACACATTGCCTGAGGGCACTGCTGGCATAGCCCAGCTCCCCCCACCCATGGTGCCTCCATGGTAAGAAGTAAGCACAGCTGCTCTCTTGATGGTGAAGAGCCTGGGACCAGGGGCCTCCCATGGGGAGCTATTAGGACAAAATGGTGATGGTTTCACCCATTAGGTTTTGGGCTGATCTTAATCAGCAATAGTTAATGGATGCCACACCTTTCGAACATTTATCTGGCTAAGATTCCCACTTAGGATTTTACTTCCTGGGTCCTGTTGGATGGTGGGTCTTCATGTCAGGTTCCCAGCCTGCTTCTGTAGATGCCTCCCTGGGGTTTAAAAACGCAAAGCTCTCTGAGTTCTTGCCCAGTATCTGGGGTGGACTCTAAGGTGCCTGAGTTTCCACAGTATCCCGTGGGGAGTCAGGTTTTCTCCAGGGCCCCCAATTGTGTGCTTATCTGGCCCCTTCTAGCTCCCTGCTCCTGCTTCCCATTGCTTCAGGCCAGGATACCCCCTCTCAAACCCTGCTGCACCTTTGGGTCCAGGGCCTCCTCCCAGATGTGGCTTTAAGGAGTAAGCTTGAGGATGATGTTTTTTTAATTATTGTAAACCATTACCTCATTTCCAGCCACCCAGGCGCCATCCATCCCAGCATCTTTTATTCTGCCATTTTCCTCACCTTGTGCTATGAAAATGGGGCGTTGTGTTTCCACAGAGACTTATAGGAGTGTTCAGTGTATAGTTTCTTAATAAACACTTTATTTTCTAATGAAATGACTGGATCAGACCTCTTATTTGGAAATTTTGGAAAGAATATTAAAGAAATTCCAGGGCAACCCACTCCCCCCCCCCCTTTTCCTGTGTTTCTTTAAATAATTTCCTTAGCTCAGTCCTATTTGCAGAGGTGTTTACAAGCTGTTACATTGCTTGCTTTTATAGAGGATCCCTTCAGATAAGTCAGGTCCACACAGTTGGGTTTTACTGAAAAGGATTAGAGGCACAAAGAGGTTGAATGATTCGCCCAGGGCACACAGCACAAGAGGCAGACCCCAGAGTCAACCCTGACTCCTCAGACACTCCTTGGGCCACAGAGATCTTCACTTTCTTAATGGCCAGGAGCCTGTTCTGTTGACCAAGTGGTCAAGGTTCAGAGAGTTCTCCTCAGAACTGATGCTCAGGGAGGTCTTGGAGGAGGAGGGTTGGGGATCCTTTATCTTTAATGTATCAGCAAGCCAATGGAATCCTCTCTCTGACAAGGTGGTTTTGTGCCTTCACTGTGCATCCTGGGGATGTGACCTTGCCCAGAGAAAGATGGACTATGGGCTTACAGAGGTGCTACACACACACATACACATATACATGCACACGCTCACGTGGCCATATTCCTGTGGGAAGTCTCATGTGGGCTGCCAGAAGAGGGGAAGCTCAAATGTACCAGGGTCCTACTGAGAGTACAATCTGTAGGTGGGCTGGGCATGTCTGCCTGTCCTTAGACTTTGTCCTTGACACAGCTAGAAGGGTTGACATGTCTTCTGTAATGTACACTCTCTTCCTCTTAGGAGGAAGGGACATTGTATGAGGATCTGTGTATGGAAGATATGGAACAAGAGTTAGGTGGAGGATGGGGTCTTGGGAGGGGCATGAGACGGTTCCTGGGTGAATTTAGGCCCTTCCTCTGGCCTCAGTGGGCATCAGAGCATGGTTCCATAGGAGGTAAACGTGAGACAGGTCAAGTAAGGTGGATGAACTCAAGGTGAAGGTCTGGCAGGAAATTGAACAGGCGAGAACTCAACTTTGCCCGCCTTCCCGCATACCTCCTCTCCTATTTAAGGCTGGTTTGGTTTAGATGCCCCTGCCCCAATAGAAATGCCCCTTTTCTAGGATGGCCTGGGTCAGGGGTCGCCCCAGCTCTACATTTTCCTGTTCTCAATGGTTCAGTGTTGGCACGGGGATGCTTTCACCCATGAGAGGATGCAGGGGTTCAAAGGAGAATTTTATATTTAGTATGGGGAAGATTTATGCTTTCTCTTGTTCTGCTGCCTAGAGCCTGTCAATGCATAGGAACAGAGCTAATGAGTAGAAATGGCCCTTGGGACGCTGGGAGGGAACAGCATCCACAGCTGGCCTGACCGAGTGAAAGAAGAGCTCTTTTGGTATGGCGGGGGCAAGAGAAAAAGGTGGAGGAATGTGGGTGAGTTTACAAGTTTGGGGGCAAGAATGTGAGGGAGTTCTTGTCTGGTGGCTTTGATTTTACCTGTGAGGTGTAAGGGATATTGAACTTAATATCCCTTGAGAAGATGTGAGGAGAGCTGAGAAGGTCTGAGACAGCAGCTGAAGAGTGTAAGGCAGATGGCAAGAAGCACAGAGAAGTTGCTGGGCAGAATGAGGACCTGGCTGAGACGGGAGAACGATGTTTCGTTTCTGGGGCTCTGTTTTCCACGTTTTCCTGCTCTGAAGTGAAGCCCCGGGGCATTTGCCTCAATGATAGAGCTTCTCGGGCAGCCAGAGCTGGCACAGGGCAGACCTGTAGACTGACTCAGCCAGGCAGGAGGCTAGCTAGGCTTGGCTTCGATTCAGGAGACTTGGGGTCCAGCAAGACCTCCTGCTCCCTGCCTTCTGGACTCTGAAGCTCACCAACAGGCTTTAGAGTGGCTTTCTTGGACAGAAGCTTACATTTTGGTCCAAAGGGATTTTGCTGACTCAGGCAATGAACTCTATGCTTGCTGGGGGTTCTCTGGATCTTGATTATGGAGGAGGTGTTTGAGGGGTGCTGGTTCTGAACCCTATTCCCCAAAGTCTGAAGAGTGGGTAGCTAGCTAATCCTGAGGTTCATGTAGGACACTGGTGTGGTCAGGCTAGGACCTTCGCAAGGACAGGTCCCCGGGAGGACATGAGTCTTTCACTTGGGTTAGGTGGCCAGGTCCTAGAGCAAATTGCCAGCTCCCAAGAGTGGACAAGAGGCTGGCCTGCAGAGCAGTAACAGTAGTCATTGCGTCTACCTTAGGAAGCACCAACTCAGAGCCAGGCATGTTATCCAAGAGGAAGCCGAGGCTCAGAGAGATGAAATAATGAGCCTGACGTTGCACATTTGTGACCAGCAAAATAGGACTGGAGGAGAGACCTGCCTGATTTTAAGTTGCATTTAGCCACCCTGGGTCCCATGAAACAACCCAATATGTGCTCCTAGAAGGCTGCCGTCCTGGGGATCCCACCATCACAGCCTCCCACCCCCACTCCCAAGATGAAGAAGCCCTGCAGAGATCATGGGACGAGGCCATCCCCTAACATCCTCTGGACCCACCTGTCCAGGGTGATTTTAAAGCCTCTCCGGAGAAAGAAACCTGCCGTGTTCTTCATGCAGGCTAGCAGGTAGTGACCCTGGATGCCTCAAAGTGTGGGGTAGTCTTAGGTCCAAGACAAATCACCTGGCCTGTAGCTCATGAGACTCCCAAATAGAACGATGAGGGCATCTTCGAGGCTTGGCATGGCTTGTTGGATGAGACCAACCCAAGCCCCAGGAGGGTAGGTTAGGCCACCCAGGTCTGGGCAAATGTGAACAGCTTCAGACAGGGAGGGAGTAGAAAGATCTTTGCCAGACTGCCCATCCCCATCTGAGCTTTCTTCACCCCAACTAAAATACCTCCTGGTGTGTGGCAGCTTGACTATGTGATTCTCACCCAAGGAAAGAACAGTTGCTAAACGTGTTCAGTTGGCAAGCCCAGGAGCTGGCCTTCTGTCTCTCCCCTCTTGCGTGGGAGTTCTCTTTGGCAGCCAGGTTCCCAGCAGACACATCCTCACTTCTACCTCCCCAGCCATGGGCGTGACCCCAGGGCACTCTGGGGCTGTGACGCCTCCCCTGGAGGGTCCAGTTTCCCTCAGGTCAAAGCGGAGGATCACAGAGTCTGGACTCAGAGGTGAGGCAGCAAGGGAGGGTTTGATGCCGTGGAAAAGCGCAAGATGGGGAAGGTCAATGCAGGGCCACTTCATTGCTATCCGGCTTTCTGAACTGTGTGTTCCGGCTTGGTTCGTGCATTGCCACCTGTGTCACTCTGAAAGCAAGAGCAAAATGAGCTGGCGATGAGGGGCAAGCAAGGGCGAGGGAGGAAGAGGGCACGGCCCCAAGGCTTCTCTGGGAAGGCAGCGGAGGGGGAGGAGGCAAAGCTTGACAAGTGGAGGGGGCGTAGGTGAGGCGGTGAGGAGGGCGGGGAACGTCCAGGAGCCTGGTTCGGATGTGGATTTTCCACAAAGGCCTAGAATTCCTCCCCCTGCTCCTCTTCTCTCCTGGTTCTGCCTTTGTGGGCCTCTCTAGAGCAAGTTGCCCATTGTTGCCCTTAACAAGGCACCTTCTTCCCTCCCTCATCGGTGCTGGTGGAAGTAGGTGGGGTTTCTCACTGCCTCTGGTTTTCTTGGTGAGCTGTGGATTTGTTTTTGCCTTGACAAATCCCATTGATTCCACCCCTGCCTTTCCCAGTCCCCCAAGAAAACCTCAGCCTAGATCTGACCATACACTGTCAGTGCTAAATCACACTCTTTTTGCCAGGCCTCCTGGATCCCAAAGGTGAGCTGGAGGGTAAGAGAGATGAGCCCTTGACTTCTTCCTCAGTGGTTCAGAAATTACACCAGGATCCCGAGGCCCACCTGAGGAGGATTTTAATCCCCATTCCTCCCACTCAGTGGGTAAAACTTCCATAGAATGGACCCCATCCCCTCTTGCAGTGAAAGCTCTCCTTGCTTGGGAAGATTTCCACAAGGTTGGTAAGGTCAAGGCTTCTGTGCATTTTTGTCCCTTCTACCTGGTCATGGTTCCCTCGATCAGGAATATCTTGGGTGCACACCTGAGAGGGCTGGATCTCCCTATACCACTCTTGACTTACAGGTGGATGCGAATGCTCCTGAGTAGGGGCTGGTGAGAATGGGGGAGAATAGGACGGAGGTGGGGGCTAGAGCCCTTTGAATGGAGCGTGCTCAGCTCCTGGTATGTGGGAAACTGGAAAGCCGAGAGGCTGTCAGTGGACCACGGACCCTACAGGGGCACAGGAGGAGGTGGGCGGTGCAGATACTGTGTCAAGGGCCTCCAGACCAGGGCAAGATCAGGTCCACTTGGATTCCGTTCGCTCACAAACTTGGCAGTCTCTGGGGCAGAGGGGAGAGGCAGGATTGCCAAGTTCCCTGAGAACAGCCAGAACTGTACAGAAATCCTGGCTCGAGGGCTTTGGGGCCTATGAAACAGGACATGCATGAGGTTCCCACATGGAACCAGAGGCACCTCTGGGCTTCTCAGGATCACAGTGATTTCCCCGGCCCCCCAGCAGTGGCGACTTCCTCTGCCAACAGGAGCCACGCAAGGCCTCTCTGAGGTAGATGAACCTGACTTTGCCGTGGCTGAGGGTGGAGAAAGCATGTGATCCAGGGCAAGGGAAGTGGAGCTTGGCCCTTCTGGGGACCTCAGATGCCGAGCAATTCGTTTGGAGGGCTGGTAACAATTCCCTGCTCAGCTATGGAGAGGAAGGAGTGGGGCTGCCTGAAACCACGCTTGCCAGGAGGGCAGCCCCTGCCTGGTGGCACTGTTCAACCACAGAGCACACCACCCAGCCTGACGGTGGTAAGTAGCACTGGTGGCTTTGGTAGGCAGCGAGGTCAAGGCAGCTCCTTTCCCCTCAGTTCCTGTTGGCTGCAAGCCGTAAGCACTGCAGCAAAATGAAGCCTGCCTCTGCCTTTGGGGGCCTCTCGAGAGCACGTTGCCCATTTCCCTTCAAAAGGCTCATCCTTCCCTCCCTGACCTCAGACTTCAGCCTGCAGTGAGAAGGGCAAAGACCCAGGCCCAGGGAAGGGGCTTCTCTTTCACTGCTGTCACCTGCGGCACAGTGGTACCTCCTATAAAGGGTTCTGACGTGTGCTCCCGCTGGAACTTGTCTCATTTCAGTCTGTTTAGGTCCTTACAGAGTTTTCTTAAAATCCCACTGCAATACTCTTTGCTCAGTGAAGCTTGCAACAGGCTTTGGCCCAAAGCGATGAAATCCTGACCCACCAAGGGACTTCTCAAGGGAAGACAGGGTATGGGGTTTGGAGGAGGAGGCACGTGTTGCTATTTTAGAGGGGTCCTTACCAGCTGCACAGACTTGGCAATTGTTTACTGCATACTGCCAATTATTTGAGGGTGTGAGGAGCACGTGGCACGGAGAGTCCTTGAGTTGTAAAATGAGAGGGCTCAGCTTCCATGATGCAGGGAACACCACTGGATCTATGGAGACTCTCACTTCCGGGTCTTTCCCAGCATTGGCCAGATGTGCAGTCACCCGGATCCCTCCTCCTGCTTCCAAGCCAAGGATAGGGCAAGTGCTAAAGTCTGTGTCCCACGGGCCACCAGTGTAGGTGTCTCTTCCTGGGCTTCCTAAAAATAATCGTAGGGGGAAGGAAAATTCTATAATTTGGGCTTAGATGCTAACTAAATCCAGCATGTGTCAGCATTCCCTTGCTATTAATTCTGAGAGAAAACTCATAGGACAGATAATCTGAGAGCAGATCTCAAAGCAATTTTGTCATGAGTGTTAGTCTCTGAAAGCTCAAGGTGGCTGAGAGGGCACGGCTGGGATCGGCTACCTCTCTGGGAGCTCCGGGCTGAGGGCTGAGTTCTGGACCTAAGCCTTTCAGTTCTGAGCAAACAGATGCAGAGCCAGCCATGAGAGCTGGAGTTCTTTCCCACAGTCAGCGGGAAGAACCTACTCTGAGACTATTTTTCCTGGGAGAACTTAAATTCTGAGTCCATGGTTAAACGACTCACGGCATCACTCGATCTTCATGGCTATCAGTTTGGTGTTTCTTGCCACCATAACAGGCAATTGCTGGACACCCCTGATACAAATGGCCCATCTGGTTGTTAAGGAGACCAGAATAATCCCGCTGCGCATTTGAGAGCTTGTGTCTTGGCCATCTTAATGATTTTACTGGGGCAGCCACTTGATGAACTGTTGTCCCATATGAATTGATCGGTGTTCCAGGAAAGGTGTAAGTTTCTGCAATATCGTTCTCTCTTAATTTGAAATCCCCACTGGCAGAAAAATTTTTTTTTTTTTTTTTACTCCACTTATTAGATAAATGATGGTATGAGGAGCAAGTGTTTCTCTTTTCATTGGATGCAGCAATATTTCCTTTAAGTCAAAGGCCTTCAAGTAACTTAGGAGAATGTTGCATGGTCTAGCCACCTCTTATAGATTCACAATGTGCATTAGGTTATTAAAGGCTCTGAGAAGTCCTGCAATAGAAAACCCTTTTTCATCCTACCGCTTTCCAAACGTCTTTGGATGTAGGATGTTCTCTGCATATTATCTATTAATGGACTCAGCATGCACACTTTAGGAAACACTGGGTTATGGTGTGATCAGAAGCTTTTTAAAGAAGACCAACCAGCTTCTTATGTCAAGGTGAACAGCCACATCCCAGCACCTTTGCCCAGCTGTAGGTTCAGTCCCTCACCTGCACCTTTGCTTCCCATAGAGTCAGAAAAGATTCTGGGTGTTGGTGGGTAGGTACTCTTGTGAAGAGCAGGACGCCATCACTGTGATATCTCAGAAGAAAATGGTAAGGCATTTTCCATTAGAGCTTCAGACTTCAACACTAAATGTGGCCACCCTCCCAGGCTGGTGGAAGTGACGTCATCTAGTGATAGCCCCCAGGAATGAAGACTTGGATTCCAGTCTCAGACCTGCCACTAGCAAAATACCTCACGGTAAGTTGTCTTTCCTTGTTCCTCAATGCCTCGGAGTAGCTGGTGGGTGCTTGGCATTCCTCATGTAAAAGATCCCACCTAGACAAGGGCACTCAGTGCCATGCCCCGTGATTCCCGATTGTTCCCAAGTAGGGGACAGCTTTTGGGTCTTAGGTCCTTCTCTCTGTGCTGAATGTGTTGGTGTATCAGTTGGGAAGAGTGACCTTTTCCCCCTCCCAAAGCAAGGGAAGGGCAGGAAGAGTGAGGGGACTAGCTGCCCCTTTGCTGAGGGTTGGTGGATTTTTCTGGATGAGGAAGGCAGCAGATGCTGGGTGTGAACAGAACCTCCCTGTCACAGGGCCAAGCGGGAGTTCTCGGCAAGATTTTCCGACTTTGATCTCAAGAAGGCAGTTCTGCCTAACAAACAGTCTGAAATGTCAAAAAATAAATGTTAAAGCTTGAAGGGTCATTTCCCAGGGAGTTGCCTGGGCTGGCTAGGGAAGGAGAGGAGGAGGGAGAGAGGGACACAGCCGAATCCTTCGCATAAAGATTCTGACTTGGTTTTGTGATATTTAAGGGGAAAAAAAAATCTCTGAATTATTTATAGCATAGAAGATGAAAGCAGGCTGCAGAGAAATGGCCAGGCTCGAGATGGTTGTCTACATTCCATTATTTAAATGGCCCAGCCTTGTACCGGTGAAACTTATCCTGTTGGTGGCATGTATTGAAGCCTCCTTGAGTTATCTCTTATTATTTTAATGATTAAAATTAATATCCTTTGATATAGAGGTTGGGGGCAATTCCTAAAAATGATTGTTGCAGAAGGCAGGAATCATCTCTTTCCCTTAAGAGTCTCCAGCCCCTCCCTTATCACCTCCCCTCACCCCCATAGGCTTCCAGCCTTTACTTCTTCAAACAAGGACTCAGGGCACCCCTGCTCCAGTATGGGTGGGAAGCATCTTGGCTTTGGCCTTGCCACCAACTGGCCATGTTGACCTGGGAAGGTAGATTTCCATCTATAAAATAGAGATGGTTTGTTACCTGCCTCTTCTGGCTAGGCTGGGCATGAGAATGATGTCATGTGTTCAAAACACCTCAATACCTTCCGGGAGAAAATAGCATGTATATTAGGTGATGGGGAAAAATGTCTAGATGTATAAAAAGGACAAATCGGGAGTGACCAAAGGACTGGTTGCAAAGCTAGAGAAAGTGGGGTCCTTTGGACATTTATTTCAGTCGTGATGTCATTTAGCTGTGAAAAAAAAAAAAAAAGCTTCTGATTGATTATCATATCCTGATTCTATAGCATGAGTAATTGAAATCCACCGATAGTCCCAAAATTGTAGTTAGAGATAAAATTACAAGCTTCAGCTGCTCTACCTTCTCTTTCTGGGAATAATATAAACGTGCTCTCAGCCACACTCCCTCTAATTTCTTCTGCCAACCTTTGACACCCTCAGAGATGCAAACAAATGAGGCTGAGTTTGGACAGTTTGGGGATGGTGAAAGTGCAAATCAGATAATCAGTAAACCTCCAAGCAATCAATATTGTATTTAGGATGCTTTTATTGAAAATATTAATACTTTTGCTTTTTTCTAGACCTGTTTTTTTCCACCTTGAAGAATCTAGAGAACATTTTGCAGCTAAAATGTCACAGTGACACTCCTGTTATAAAACTCTGAAAATGTACTTATTTTTATACTCAGTCACTTACTGTACCTCACAGAAAGGTCTTCCAAATGTTTTTCCTCCACTCCCTGCTTTCTGTGATGTGGAATTATGACCGGCATCATTGTTCCAGGCAGTGGCTCTCCACCTTTTTGGTCTTAGGAGATTTTATACTGTTAAAACATTTTGAGGACCCCACAGAGCTGCTGCGTATATGGGTTATAGCTACTGATATTTACTGTTTTTGAACTTAAGATTGAGAAAAACTTAACACAGTTACACACACATATTCGATGTGTCATCAGGGCAGTGATGTCATCACAAGACTCGAAGCCACTGGAAAACTCCAGGTATACTTGCTGGGGAACGAGAGTGAAAAACACACACACACACACACACACACACCAATTCCATCTTAGTATTATTATAAAAACAGTTTTGACACATGGATCTGGGAGCATCTCAGGCTACCAGGGATCTCTGGACCCCATTTTAAGAACAGTTTCTGTAGGGAAAACTGAGGCACAAGCAGATTCTGAAACCAGGTCGGGGACCCCTTGGTGGCAGTGAATCTATCCATTGTGTACTTTGCTCTGAGCTTAGGGTTTTGTTAGAATCCCATTTCTCCATGTAAACTTCACCAACTATCCCACAAGTATCAGTGCAAATCAAATTGGACATAACCATGTATGCTCAGTTGCTAGGAAGGTGGGGAATATTCAAGAAGGACTTCATCTATACTAGAGAAAACTGAGTGGTGGATGCTTGTTTGCTGCCAAGAAGGAACACGGACTTGATGCATCAGTAAATGTTATCAGCTGATTGAAAAGACTCAGCATGAATGGGGGTTATAAAATCCAGTCAGTGAGAGCAGGAGGAATGAATGAGAGGGACGTGAAGAGAATTTACAATCAGCACCTTGCAAGTCGGAAGTCCCATTAGATATATCACAGCTTTCATTGTGCATCACATTTGGATTTACAAGTGGGGCACAGCAGTGTTCTAGGCAGGGCCTGGAGGGTCATCTGTTTAAGTTTAGAGACCCTGGAACCTCCCTCATTCGCCCAACCCGGGCAGCCTCAGTCGAGGAAGAGTGCCCTAGGAAATGCATGATGTCTTATCTCTGGGTAGCTCCCTGCACGCGGCCTGGCAGAGGGAGCCATATGATCCTGAGGTCCTAGGGGCTTGTCACTATTCATGCCTCACCATTTATAACCCAGGGAACAAGAACTGCTCTGAGCTTGTTCTGAGGAGCACTTTGCACGGATATTTCAAAATCCTCACAAGAGAGTAGTGTCTTTCTAGAATGCCTCTGAGATCATGAGTGGATGTCAGTTCGCTGATTCCTCCTTCAAACATTAATTGGGCATCTGCACTGAGCCATGCTCTCTGATTCCTGCCTCGAAAGGTCGTAGTCTAGTATACTGGTTCTCAACTGGGAGTGAGCTTGCTGCCCCAGGGGACGTTTGGCAATGTAAGCAGACGTTTTGAGTTGCCTCAGCTAGGGGTGGATGCTACTGACAGCTCCCCACAACAAAGAAATACTGATCCAAGATGTCAGTAGCGAGAGGCTGAGAAACTCCGCTTCAGTGGGAATACAGACCTGTACCTCCAGGGCCCTGCTTTGGCCCTCCTTCAGTGGTCACGAGTCCAGGAGCTGTGGGAAGTAAGCACCTAGAGCTTTCCAGGCTCCCTCGCATTTGCCCAAGGCAGAATTCCTTACCCAAACGGCCATGAGCCCACCCGCAGGGCTTGTGCAGGCCTCTTTGACGGTCCTCCTTAGGGAGGGCTGCTTTGCAGGTGTGTGCACCGCGAGGCCCGAGGGCTGGCCAGGACCAGCTGTGCACAGGCAGCGGGGAGTGGGGGGCCGGTTAAGGGAAGGTGGCACTGCAGGCTGGGGTGGGCACAGATGTGCACTCGAGGCTCCTTTTGGTGTGGGATAGACCCAGGATTGGAAGAGAAGGGGAACGAGCTGGGGGCAAACATGCCTGGCCATCCGTCACCCCAACTCACCGAGAAGGAGCCTGAGAAGTCTACATTCAAACCTGGCTTTTCAGGTCATTCTGAAGATATAGGAACCCGGGTAGGAGGCTCAGATGCATTTTATTTAACCATGTGCTAGCTTGCTAGCTCGGTTTATAGCTTTTTGAGCTTTGGGCATGTGCAAGGTGGGCTTCTAACTATTCTCTTGTGACCAGGTCCTGAAAATGTAAGGGGCAGGCCTGGTGCAGACAAGTGAGTGACTGTAAAGCGGTGTGATGGTGCTGTGCTCCAGGTGAGCACAGAGGAGGGCTACCTCACTCTTAAATTTAGTTCTTAGAAATACTGCATCATGATGTCTGTTTGCAGCTGTGTAAATCTAAATGGCAGTTCAGGGCACCCCGCGAGCAGGGTGACCAATTAAGACTTTAAATAGTCTGTCATTTCAAAAGATGTGCATCTCTTCCAGCCTTGGGTGGCCTGATCCCATTGCTGCGTCGCTAAAAACCACGGGCCTTGGGCAGCATTGGCTGCCCGAAGCAGCCGTCCTCGCTGCCAGACCATCTCCACACCGGGGCAGTGCTCCTACAGTGTCAGGCTCTTGTTAGGTTGCCATGGAGATTGGTTGCAAGGTCTCTACAATTGATTGGTATTTATTGGGGATCTGCAGTTTTGTGGATGCCGTGACCAGCATTATAGAGGAGCAGTGGGAGGGGCTTCACCCTTCCCTCCCCCTCTTGTGGCCTCTTGTGAAATCTCTCTCTGTGACAGAGCAGTAAACATCCTGGATAAAATGCGTGGGAAGGGATTTTTGTTTTTTTTTTTCACTTTTAATAACATTGTGTTTTTTTTCTGATCGCGAAAGTAATTGATATTCACAGGAGAAAATTTGGTGAAAGACAGAAAAGCACACAAACACATAAATTATCCACCATCTCATCATCCAGAGACAACACTGTTAACATTTCAGCTTTTTGCCATCTAATCATTTTTTATGTTCTTATTTAATTATTTAACAGAATCAAATCATTCTATGCGCACGGGCACATACACACACACAGTCTTGCTACTTCCTTTTTATAAGACAGTTTGCATGTGCCTCGGAACTAATATTTTATAATATTGAAAATTGTATAGGTAGTGTATTCACATAGTTCAAACACACACACACACACACACACAGAGTTGTACAGCAAGGCTCATAGCGGCGTGTTTTCATAGCAGTTAAAAAGGTAGGACCCACCCAAATATCCGTCAAGGTGAAAGAATAAGCAAAATGTGGCCCAGCCTGTACAATGGCTCACCACGTCACCATGAAAGGGACTGAAGTGTTGCCACCTGGCACGACATGACTGAACCTCAGCCACGTTGTGCCGTATGAAAGAATCCAGACACAAAAGAGCCCATGTTGTGTGGCTCCTCTCAAATGTCCTATCCAGAAGGCAAATCTATAGAGGCAGAAAGTAGATGACGTGGTTGCCAGGGCTTGGGGGTGGGAAAGGGCTTAATCGTCATTGGACCCAAGATTTTACTGGGATGATGGAACTGTTCCAAAACCCAGTTATGGTGATGATAGCACAACTTGGCAAATTTACTGAAAATCGCTGAAATGTACGTTAAAATGGGTGAATTCTATAGTATGTAAATCGCACTCAATAAAGTTGAGGGGCGTGTGTGTGTATAAAAAAAAAACTGTGGGAATTCCCTTCCTGCTCGTGCCCCTCACCTGCTGGCCTTTATAACCGGTAACTGCTATTATCGTGTGTCCTTACAAATCATGTCAGAGCAAATTATGTATCAATAAATATGAATACATGTTCTTATTTTTCCTCTGTTGTACACAGATGAGACCTATACTTTACATACTCTTCTGCACTTTAAACTTTTTTCCCCCCAGTATCTTGGAGCTCTTTCTATAAAGGTACTTAGAGAGCTTCCTCCTTCTTTTTTTAGAGTTACATAGTGTTTCATTTATTTAAACAAATCCAAGTTTATTTAAAAATTTTTACAATGTTTTGCTCTCATAAGTAACTCTTCATTGGTTACCCTTCTTTATATGTTATTTTGCACATGTGTATGTATTCCTGTTGGATACATTCCTGGAAATTGAGTTGGTAGACCAAAGGGTTTTGTGGCAATTTCATGTAACGTGAATGTGATATTAATGCAGGGACAAATAGCCCCCATAGGCTGTTTGGTACATCTGTTTTGTAGATTTAACCCACAGGAGTTATACAAATTTACACCCCCAATCGTCTATGAGAATGAGACTCCCTACCGCCTCAAGAACAGAAAGTCACGGCCTGATTTTTAATGGCTGGATAAGGTTCCACTGTTGATACACCATATTTATTTCAATAGTCCCCTATGATTGGAAACTTGGGTTGTTCTGCTTTATTTTTCAACAGAGCAAGTATGTAGGTACTTTAATAGCTTTATTTTTCAACAGAGCAGGTATGTAGGCGCTTTGATAGCTAAACTGGGCCAGGGGAGATGGCTCAGTGACAGCCCCCACCAGAGGCACTGTGTATCCCTGCCTTCCTGCCTCGTGGCTCATTCCAGACACCCCTGGGTATTTAGGGGTCCCCGAGCATGTACAAAGTGGATTCTCTTGACAGGCAACTGTCTTCCAGAAGCAGAGAGCTGACGTAGGGACAGCCATCTCCTTCTGGAACATGATGTCGTCAGAGCCCAGGATGTCAAACTGGTGTACGCAGGGGCCATAACCATTTCTCAGGTGGTTTTAGAGTGCCGCCAGCATTCACGTAATTGCCGTGCCCCACAAGGCTCTTCTGGACAGAGCCTTTAGATCTTTAGGGCTGCACCGTCCAGAAATGTTAATGGGATTCTGCATCTCCTCTAATCTCACATGTCCTACAGATGGCCAACCAAGCGTGGTGCCATGACTTTGTCAAGGTCGGTGTGAGGGTGGGGAGGCAGTACCCACGTGTCCCGACCTCCTGCCCTGGCCTTTAAGCAGCGGCCTCCCGAGAACACCTTGGGTGGGGCCTGGCAGTAGTGATGGAAGCCGGCTGTTAAAAGGCTACACACAATCCAGAGAGAGGCATTTCCAGCCAAAAGGTTGATCTGGGCTTGGGGCAGAGAGGCTCCCAAACTGGAGAGAAGTCAACCAGCTGGCAGGAATTCAAGGAAATAGCAACAGGAGAGACAGTGAGGTGGGGAGATTGATCATGAGATTATCTAAATCTTCAGCTTTCGGGAGCAGGGGATAGCTGTGCTTTTTCTCTAGCAGCTCTCGGTGGTGACAGCAGAGCCTGTGCTGTGGCTCCAGCACGTGTCCTCCTTTTTTTCTAAAAGGGTCCTGAGCGCCTTTCTGGGTAGGCCAGGCAGGAGGGACTCACCCTCCCCCCTTCTGAGTTTCTGGGCTCTTGTCTGCTGGAGGTGAGGTCATGGGGGAAACCCAGGTCCATGGACAGCAGAGCATGTGATGCAGAAGAGGCACAACATGTCGGGACACCCACAAGCATAGCAGGTGATAGAAAGATCGAGCTGGTGGCAACAGGGAAGGGAGGAAAGAGCCAGGCTTGGGAGGAGCATTGAAGTTGAAACCAACGAGTGCGATTAGGTTTGTGCCACTTCCTACAGCCCAAGCAAGCTGCTTGTTGGTCATCTGTTAGAGTTAGAGGTGGCTGCCAAGAGGCCATGTGCATTCCAGGACCCCTGGGTGCCCGTGCTTTCCTATCTGCCAGTCTGAAGAAGGGACAATGGCACCCTGGGTGCCAGGTAGTGACGAAGGTTCCGGGGCACAGCACTAATGGAGACACAAAGACACTAGCTGTCATGGAGCTGGCGTCCACGAGACAGACCAGATGACAAATAAATTAATAGAATTATCTGATGGGGCTAGTGCAGTGCATGGGAGTCTAATAGAGGCCTGTGAGAGAAGCGACCGCACTGCTTTTGGTTACGTGATTTAGGAGTGAGCGTTCCAGGGACAGGTAGCAGCTGCTGCCAAGACCTAGGGGGCTCTGAGCACGGGGTGCTTGAGAAAAGAAGGAAGGGCAGTGGGGTCGAGTGGAGAGAGTGGGAGAAGAGGGGAGGAGATGAGGTCAGAGGGCTAAGCAGTGTCAGGTCCTGTAGGCCCTGTGAACACTGATATAGGGAGCTTGGATTTCACTCTAAACTGGGGTTTGAAGTAGGGGAGGTTCATCAGTGTTACTTTAAAGGGCACCATGGCTGGCTGCAGGTGTTCTGGGGTGGGGGCTAGGGAATGGGGGTGGTAGTGAGGGGTGGGGGAAAAGGGGAAGCAGCTATCCATTTAGGTCATGGCCCATGATCACCATGGTTTAGGGTAGGATGGGGAGACATGGACAGATGTGAGAAATGTTTGGGAAGTCGAGGGGATTGGATTTATTAATGGGTTGAGGAGCACGGAGGGAAAGAGTCATCAAGGAGAACTCTTAGATTGGGGGCTTGGACCACTGAGAGAATGGGAATGCCATTTCCTGATTGGAGAGGAGCAGGAGCAGGTGGTAAAATCCGGGGTTCTCTCTTGGCTGTGTTGCATGAGAAAGACTACTAGACACCTAAGTTGAGACACTGAATAGGAGTTTGGGCATCGATGATTTCACAAGCCAGAGAACAGCTGAGTGTGTTAGGTGAAGCCCTCGTCATGCATCTCCTCCATATACATCCCACCCTGTCTCTCCAGGGACGCTCAGAGTGGGTTAGGCTGAGGCTGGCTTGCTCTTCTTGTGAAACCATCAAAGTCTGTACTTTCTTTGAGTTGAGTCAATTTACAGACTGTCTCAGCATCCTTCATGGCCAATTGTTCCCCCAAAACTTCATCCCTAGTATGTGAAATATGCCTTTTGTTCAATGGTTTAGGCTCAAAGCATCACTAATATGAGGAGTTTGTGTGTGGAGTGGCCTTTGCTATAAACTTGCTGTTATATGAGAAGGCTATATTATTAGCAACACAGCACAATTACCAAATATTGAATCTTAGACATTTCCATTCCTTATATAGCATAGGACAAACAGCCTATGTAAGCCAAGTAAAGGATGCTGTCAGTGTAAATCCTCCCTCTTTGGGATTTTGACATCATGGTAATTATTAAGAAGAAGATGATGATGATGATGACCATGATGGTAGCTAACACTTAATGATGTTTGCCCGATTTAGGTTCTTTTCTTTATATATGTAAACACATTTATACTCAGAACGATTCTATTAAGTGGGTACTATGATTGTCAGTTTCATTTTACAGATAAGGAAACAGAGGAGAAGTTAAGTAACTTTCCCAAGTCACGGAGCTAAATTCTTGATGTAGGCTGGATTTGATCTCAGGAAGTCTGGTTCCATCAGCCATGTTGAGTGGGGTTGGCCAGAGCTAAGCAGATCGGGTAAGGAGGCAATACCCACAGCTCTACCCAGCTTCTAGAGATTTCTAGTCACAGCCTGGAGAACTGTGATGTCACCACATCAGAGCAAGGTGGATTTTCCTGGGGTGCTCTCATCTAAATGATCTTCTGTCTTAGTTTGGCATGCTGCTATGACAAATAGCACACAATGGGTTTGCTTAAATAACAGAAATTTATGGGCTCACAGTTTTGAGACTAAGAGAAGTCCAAATTTGAGACATCAGCAAGGTAATATTTTCTCCCCAATCTCTGTAACATTTGGGGCTGACTGCCCATGATCCTTGGCTTATGTCCCTGTCTCACATCACATGGCCGTGTCCTTTCCTTTCTCTTCTGGCTTCCGTTGACTTTGGCTTCTGGCTGCTCCCCATGGCTCTCTCTTTATAAGACCTCCAGTAATAGAATCAGACCTATCCTGATTCAGGTGGGCTCCCCCTAACTGAAAACAATGCCTTCAAATGTTCTATCTACAATAGGCTCACACCTACGGGAATGATTTAAGTTCAGGAGCACGTTTTCTCTGGGGAGCAGAACTTAATCTGCCACACCCTCCCTCCCCACACAGCTTATGTTTTCAGGGTCCCCATGGAGAGGGATAGGGTGACCCAAGTGCAAAGTAGAGTGGCATAGTTTATGAGTATCTGGAGTGACTTGCAAAACATTGCTAAGACAATTTCATTGTTTCAGTTGAAGGATGATAGGCCTAGAACATTGTCTTCCTCACTGTGGTGTGCCAGGCACTTTTATAAATATCCTCACATTTACACATGAAGAAATTGAGGTCAGAGAGTAGGGAGTTTTCCTCCAAAACAGTCTTTCCTGATCCCTCAGGGCCAAGTGCAACTCACCTTGCAGGTGCCCCAGGGGGCCTTCCTTACACCACCATGGAACTTATCACAGTGTATTGGAATTACCAGCAACCCAGGCATCTTTGCCTGGAGGACCCAGAGAATGTCTTGCTCCCCATTGTGTCCCCAACATGTAGCCAAGTTCCTGGAACACACTCTAACTTTAGTACACATGTGTTGAATACATGATTGAACAGATATGTGACCCCTCAGCAAGTAAGCAGGACAGTCCAGGTTGGCACCTGGTTTTATCACTTTGTTTTTGTTCACCTGGCCTCTTTTCTGTGCAGGACCACCATGCAGGGGGCTGCGCTGGGCCCCAATGACTGTGCCTGCCAAGTAGGCTTAGAGCGAGTTATTCAAAGGCACTGGTGTGGGTGGACATTTCCTGGTTCTCCCCAGGCCCTCCGTGCCCCTTTCTCTTAGCTGCGACCCAGCCATAGAGCCCTTCTCTTTCTAAAGTGCCATTCGGCCACTCCTAAGGTTCTGATGTTGTCTGGGCTCCATATGCCTAAGTAAAACCCACTTGACAAGGCCACTGCAGGCGACTTCCACCTACTGGGAGTCTATCATCTGTTGTCTGCTGCCATCCAGCTTCTCCAGGCCTTGCTGTGTCCTCTGGTCTCCCAGCCCTCTATAGTCCACAGCTGATGACAAACAATGTCAACCAAGCAAAGGCTCCGACCTGGAGGTGTCAGAGTTCTCCATAGCTGAAATGGGCAGGCAGAGGATTCTGTAGACAAATTCCTGTTTCACGTAGGCAGCTGGAATAAGTGCATCCTTAGAGGAGGGGAGGACCTTTGAATCTATGCTTGTCTCTGTCTCCTGGGGCATGAAAGTGAGCAGGTGTTTGGGTGGCAGCTGTGATGGAGCAATCTCAGGTGAGAGAGTGGAAATGAATCTTAGCCTTAGCACTGCCTGGATGCCAGGGATCGTGCTAAGAGGATTACAAACTAATATCCCATTTGCTCATTTATCAGACAAGGAGATGTCATCTCAGAGAGGTTAACTGAGAGACCCAGTGTCAGCCAGCCAGCGAGGAGCAGAGATGGCTGTGTCTATTGCCTCCCCAGGCCCAGGTGACCAGGAAACTGCATCTTCACGCAGTTTAGTGCTCTTCTTTACCACCCTCCTGGAGCATCTGTGACCTCCAAAAATTACACAAGAGAAATGAGAGGACATATCAACAAGTCAGGCCTTCTGAGCTCACCGGGCTTTCAGGGAACTTAGAAATGCACTTCTATTTGGTTTTAGTCATTAAATTGTTTATTTCTCTCAGTCACTAAACTAAAACAGTACAGAAAACCCACTAGCTAAAGAGAATGACATGGCTTTTCACACATGCTGAATTAGTAATCATGGAAACTATATAATAAATTCCATTTGCCAACTCCTGGCCTGCTAGAAAAAATTTTTAGAGGGGACAAATTTCAAGGGGACATTTATCAAGTGACTCTGCTCTGTTGCAGATATTTTTTTTTTCTATGACTCATCTTCCATCCAAATATTTAATTCCTTCTTGATTTTATAACTTGGATTTCCTAAATCATTCTGCCTAAATCATGACCTGGAGTAACTGGAGATTCACACATGTTAGATTCAAAATCTCCCAGATAAGGGAAAGTTACACGAGAAGTCTTCCATTTGTGATTGATGCTAGATGCATTTCCAGGAGGGGGCTATAGCTGCCTGGTCACTCAGCTTCTCTGCTTTTTGTGCTGAAAAGGGGAAAATGGGTGAGTACCCAGAGCAGAGATGCGGAAGGATAGGGCCAGTTTATGGGGTGAAGGAGCTGGTGTGACAAACGTCTGATCTCACATCGCCCCTCTGGCTGCAATCTGTGGGGCAGGGAGGGGCGTTGCAAAGGGAGCTGTGCTCGAAGGCTGGCCTTTCAGAGAGCCTGGGCCTGTGGGCTCTGCCTGAGCTCTGCAAGGTGGAGGTTCAGGGAGCCACTCACATCTGCCCGGAGAGCTTGCAGTTGAGATCTATTTCAGAGAAAAAGAAAGCCCACACACGCACACTGACAAATGTCTGACAGGAGCAGAGCGGCTGAAGACAGCAGCAAAGAGCAGGCCAGCAGTTGAGGCCAAAAACCCACATGGAGAAGGGCAAGGGGAAGAGAAAGAGTAGAGGAAGTGGGGCAGTCAGGGTCAGCAGAGGGAGGGTCGCGCAGGGTCAGTGGTGAAGGTGGCCCCCAGAATTGACAGAGGGTGTCCAGGTGTCTCCTTGTCTCACCAGCATCAAAGCAAATGTTTCTTCTGAAAAGTGAGAGGGTGAGGTCCCTAAGGCTGGTGGGTAAGGGGTTGGAGGAGGCTGCCTTCTTTCCAGGCTGGTGTGGATTCCTGAGGCTGAAGCCCCGGAGGCCCTATCTTGACCTTTTGGGGGTCATCAAGGATGTCTGGGCCAACCAGGAAGAGCTGACCGTTTGTTAGCAACATGGGTCTAATGATGTTCAATGAAGACTTCTCCCCATTCCCAACTTTCCACTGACCAGCAGCCCCAGCCCGCCTTTGAGCCCCAACTTCTGGGCTCTTTCAAAAGCATTGGTAAGCAGAGATGATACTGACATCGCTCAAAGCCCACTCTTCCCTCTGTGGTTCCGTTTCTTTCTGCACCAGGAGAACTATAAAGAAACGTCTTCTGATCTGAAGCTCTGTTTGCTGATGATTTTAGCTGGTGCCTGTGAGGCAGCAAACTTGGGACTTGGTGAACTTGAACAGACTTGATCTGAAATACCAAGCGATGTGAACAAGCCCAAGGGGAGCCTCTGGGGGTCAGGTGGGGGTACACGGAATTCCACCAGTTCCGACCTTTTCTTTGATTTTTAAAGGATAGCAGGGTAGAGGGAGGTTCAGGAGACAGGCCAGGAAACCTCTGGCCAGTGAATTTAACATCTGGTGTGGGGGAACTCTTGGAAATCAGCTCAGAGGATGTGGTGGGAAAACACCTGGCAGAGCTAGTGGGCTTCGCCAGGGGAAAGCATGGATCCCGGTTCACGGAGGCCGTGCGGAACGAATCTGCTGGCTGTTCCCAGCTCAGGCTGCCCACGTGGAGGGCCTTGCGTGGCCGGGACCTACGGGCTTTGGCCTCTGACCTGGTTCCCTGCCAGATAATGGGCTGAAGGGAGCGAGAACCAGAGTGAGAAGCTGAGAGAAGTTGAACTGGGGAGGAGTGGGAATCCTGGAGACAAAGCGACCTGGCGGAAGCTTAACTTCCAGGAGTGGGAGCTGGAAATGGAAACATCCCCCCTGGACGGGGCCCAGCTGCTGATTCCCCAGGCTCCCCGACAGCTTCCCTGGTTTGTAATCTCTGAGCTGCAGTCTGTGGAGGTGGGCTTCAGGGTCTCCAACTGATGGAATGGGATCCAAACAGCACGGTCAGGGGATAGGGGGATCGGCTTGGGGTGGACACGGGCCGAGCCAGCAGCAGAGAACGTTCTGTACCGATAGGGTGAGAGGAAACCGCTGTGAGCCGAGGTGGGGAGAGGGAGCTGTCGGCCCCTGGGGCAGGGAGAGGATGTGGGGATTAGCGGGTGAGGTTTATCCCCAGCACCCCTACTCACAGCTGTGGGAAGACAGGAAGCTGAAACTCTGGGTGACCAGAGCAGCCTGGAGGGGTCTCCCTCCCACGCCGAGGAAAACGGGCTGTCTGAGGAGCACACGTGGTACTGCCTTAGAAGGCTTCCAGTCAGAGACGAAGCCCTGCAGGGAGAAGAAGAAAGCAAGCAGAGGCGTTCAGGGGGAGGGACTGCCCCATATAGGGATTCTTCCCTATAAATTTCCGAGGACTCTGTGAACTGCCTTCCCTTCCCTTCTGAGCTATAGGATTGCCCAATCTCTGGGGTTTGAGGCCTGCCTCCTACTTTAGGCAGGACTCGGGTTAAACCTTCTTAAAGAAAGAACTCCAAGTTCTCTTAGATGGGGGTCCCATGGCCTCAGTCAGTCACCTGTTCATGTCTTAGATTTCCTAGGGTTCCTGTGTCCAAACCAAAACCTTTCATATCATTAGCTCATCGCTGGGGAAAGAATGAGAGTGGGCAGCCTTCTTCAGGCTGCAAGACAGCAGCTACCTTTTGCAGCAACATTCTCCCAGCAGCTGGTGAATGTCGGAAATCTAAGGGCTGGGGCTGTGCCCAAGAATGAGCCGGAAACTTGTGCCTCCATACACCGACCTTCTATTACATAAAAAACTAACCCAGGCCTTTGCTAACGCCCCTGTTCTCTGTGGTTGCGTAGCAAGGCTGTTTGGAACTTGCTTTCTCTGAGCTTATGTAGGGGGCAGCCAAGTAGCAGAGGTAGTCCCATTACACCTATTTTTTCCATTAGGAATAGATGTTCTGAGGCGGGAGAGAGATCATTTTAAAGAGGAAAGACCATCTCATGGAAAGCATGGGATTGAAGTCCAGTCTTGGGACATGGGTGGAAGTGGGAGGAGGTCTCCAGATGGAGGAATGGTGTGGGCAAGGCTGCAGGGGATGGAATTGCAAAGTGTGCTCAGAGGCTGTGAGTGACCAGCCCATGCATCTGTTGGACCTATTTGATGCATTTGTGTAGGGAATTTAAGAGGAAGAAGCCTGGAGATTTGGGCCAGGTTATCAGAGTCCCTACCTATCAGGCTGAAGACTAAAGGCTTTCCCCTGAAAGCTTTGATGTGATAAGCTCATGTATAGTGAGCACCTACTGTGTGCCCAGCACTGTTCTAAGCCCTTAACATCTATTCCATTAAAAATAAAGCCCACAATTCCAGGCAGTAGGCTCCTTTTTTTATTAACTTGATTTTACAGGTGAGGAAATTGGGGCTCTGAGAGATTACTTAAGTAATCAGGGAAGATCACTGAGTCGGGGGCAGGTGGGAGAAAGGAGCTGGCCTGCTCCTTTACGAGCCTTTACGGTCATTCGTTGATTCACACACACTTCAAACTCATCACTTAATACATACTTTCATTGATTCCTCATGACAAGTCAATGAGAAGGATATTTTCTTAATTTCACTCCTTGAGACTGGTTTGGTAATTTGCCAAATGTCATCTCCTAGGATATGTAGTCAAATGTGAATTTATAACCAGGGCTGCCTTATTCCAAAGCCATGCTCTTTCTCATGCCCCTTGCTGTCATACTGGCATGTCTTTTCGAGGTCCTCTTCCTGTCCTTTTTTCTTTTTGAATTTTTTTTTTCTTTTTTAAAAATTGTGGTAAAATACACATAACATAAAATTCACCATTTGAACCATTTTTAAAGTGTACAATTCAGAGGCCTTAAGTACATTCACAATATGGATCATCCATTGCCTAAGCAGGTCATCTAGTTCCAGAATCTTTTCTTCACTCCCCACTTCCCTCTTCCCCAGCCCTGGCAACCACTACTCTGCTTTCTGTCCATATGGATTTGCCTATTCTGAATATTTCATATCAGCGACTGCTTTTTGTTATATGTCTTGATATATTTGGACATATTGTTGCCTCTGATCACTCAGGTCTCATAATGCCCTTTCATTTCCCTCCTGATTGGGAGGATTCACTTTTCTTGTTCCAAGGTGGCTGGTGGTTATAAGGTCGGTGACATGTCCCAGGAGTGGGTGATTAAGGTCCCTCACTTGGCTTCTGCATGAAGCTATTTCCTTGGGGATCCAAGGTACCCAGCAGTCTATGATAAGTCTTGGCCCAGAGCACCTCTTCAGAGCTGGGAAAGACAAGTTTGGACCCATTATCCTCTGTTTGTTGATGAGAGAGCTAACAGCCCAGGAAGGATCCGGGAGCCAGAGTTAGATGCCAAATATGAGACACCAAGGCAGTGTCCTGGTGCCTGCTGGAGTAGAGGAGCCTCTGGGGAGATGGAGGTATGGAATGAGCTCCTTGATGGGTATTTTGAAGAAAAGTTTGTCGCTGTTAAGTTGGAAAGGAAACTTCCAGGCCAGAAAGGGGAAGAAAGGGGAAAGTTGGACAAGTGTTTGCTTTTTTTTTTTTTTTACCGGGAGGTACTGGGGATCGAACCCTGGTCTCTCCATATGGTAGACGGATGCCGAACCTCTTGAGCCACATCCGTTTCCCTGGACAAGTGTTTGGAGGGGCAGATTCTCTGTCGGCGCCTGAGATTCATCTTTCAGCACCTAACTTCTCACTTCCAGATGGCTTTCCTTGGGGAGTTACTTTGCTCTTTACTCTTGGCTTAAGTCAATGCTTAACGAGAGCCAGACAGGTCCTCTCGCTATGGAAAGGGCCAATATGAGCCTGGGATGAAGGAAGAGGGTATGAATGTGCTGGGCAGGCAGGGAGACCAGGCTCAGGAGCCCCTAGAGTCAGTAGGTGTCGGGAGTCAGGGCAGCCATGTTCAGTGGGGTGGCACCTGGGGGCAGGGACACGCCTGAACTTTAGTCTCACTCTCTGAACTTCTCGTGTCAAGAAACGTGAGCTGGAAATCGCCCCAGAACAGACAGTCCTCTGATGATCCTCTCTCTTCTCTTCTTCCAGAAACAGCAGGGTGTCTTATTTATTTATTGTCTTGGTGGGAACACAGTGTCTCTGCATCCTAGACAGCTACCTCTAGCCTCAGGGTACACACGTGCCCTGGAGTGCAGACCCGATGTTCCCTGAGCCTCATCAGAAGCTGACCGCAGGGACACTTTGTTTGGAAGCCTGAGGTGCTGGACTGAGGGTTAGGGTGTGGGTCTCAGCACTGCCCTGCTTCAGTGTGACCCTGCTTCCTCCAGCCGGTCTTGGAGCCAAGATGTAAATAAGTCTGCTCTTTGGAGCTTCCTGGCACCCTTCCCACTCTCACTCATCTTTCCTTTCTTTTTACTATTCCCCCAGCTTCCCTTCTTCCTCCCTTCTTGTAGTGTTCTCCCTGCTTAAGTCTCTTGAAGTACTTAAGAGGGAGTTTTCCTTCATTCACCCATTGATTTAGTCATCAAATATTTACTGAGTATCTACAATGGTCTTAGACCTGCTCTGAGCCCAGTCCACAAAGTCAACAACATCTGATGTTGGCCTTTTGACTTGAGCAGCTGCCAGCACATTTCAGAGCCCTTTGGTAAAGCCCTAGAGTTCTGAATAGTATGTGGGAGGGACTCCCCAATACAGGGAGCGAAGCCGTGGCATGGCACATGGGCTGGCCAGCAGAATTATCATGGCTCTCTAATAGGCAATCCTAGCAGCACTGAAGCTCATTTAAACTGTGATCCTTTTCCATGTCATTGTTACCCCATTTGGTTGGTAACCAGGGACAGATTTTAAATTCTAGACCTCCAAGAAAAATTCGGCAGTCTTCATCAGCTCTCCAGCCTTTGAAATGTCTTCTTCTAGAAATGCCCTTGCCACAAACCCAGCAGACCCTCTTTTTTTCCTAGTCCTTAAACCATCCAGGGATTGCTTTGTAAGAAGTGACCGGTTATTTGAGCAGTTTAACCATACTATGATCTTCTGTCCAGGTGGAAAACTGGCTGGGTTGGCTGCAGACTACAAAGCAGTTTTAGCTGGCCAGGGGACGTGTTCACCTGGTCATGCTTTTATGCAATACTGGAGGGGGAAATTAGCTCAATTTATCCTACCGCTCACAGGCCTGGGTGAGAGACAACCAGTGGGGCCGTGAGAAAAGGAGAGGGCAGCTCTGTCAAGTCAGACAGAAATTCCCACCACTAGCAAAGGCAGAGGTCCTACCCTCCTGAAGGTCTCCAGGCTCCCTCAAAGATCCAGAGCTGGCCCTCTAGCTCCCTCCTGCCGCTTCAAAAACTCACAGTTGGAGCTCGGGGAATGTTATTCTTCTCCACTTAGACATTCCATTTCATGTGTAATTAAATGTATGGTATTGAATTAATGTTTTCTTCTGAGCATTTTTGGCAGCCTGAGACCCTAAGGTCTGGCTAGTGCAAAGAAAACACACACTTCTCAGAGATCCTCCCTTCCTCTCCCTACTTCCTCTCATCCTCCCTTTCCTGCCAAGAATCTCCCTTCGCTTTCTTCTACACAGTTGCCTTCTGGACTCCCCTTGTACTGTGGAGCCCAAGGCTGTGGAGACCCTCTGTTCTTCTGTGAGGCATTGGGGTCTTGCATTCCTGCCTTCTGATGCCATCCTCCTCACCAGAAGGAATCCTAGCCACTCGCTTAACTTAAGCTCAGGTGGTGGCGATGACGGGCAGCAAACATGGGTTCCATGGTGAAATGACTCTCTGTCCTTATAGATAGTATTGGTTTCCACCAAGTACCACTGCCAATTCTGCAGGCAGAGGCTGTCTCTGGAGGAGGAGTTGCAGAAGTGTGTGTGTGTGTGTGTGGGGGGGTGGTTCTGTCATGACTGAAGTTGGCAAGGTACCACAGTCTTCTCATTCTTCTCATGCCAACCGTTAGAGTCTGGTTTTCAGTCCCGGCACCTCCTCGAACAGCTGGGAGATCCTGAGCAAATTACTTAATCACCTTGAGTTTCAGCTCCCTCATCTGTAGCCCTGAGGTAGCAACACCTTGTGCTTATCGGCAATGGATGGGGCAGCGCATGTGGAGCGCTTAGCCCCGTGCCTGGCTCAGGGTAAGTGCTCAATCGATCGAAGTTAATTTTGTTATGAATAAGAGGCACAAGAGGATAGCAATAAGCTGAAAGGGACGCGTGCAGAGTGAGATGGAGTCCATGGGGGTAAATTCTGAGCATTGTCGGCAGTGAGACCAGGAGCCAGTTGGGAACTGGATATCAAAATGAGGCAGGGAAGGAGGTGGGGCAGGGTGATTGGGAGACCCCATCAGGGGCTGGTTGAGAAAGCAACTGGCCAGCCCTCAGGGCACTTCAGTGACGGGGGGCCATCTCAGCACTGCTTGCAGACCCGGCTGCCCAGGAACCGAGGCGGGATATGAATTTCTGTGAAGGCCTTCTGGGTCTGACTCTGGAGGATGCTGGCTTTTGGGGACTGAGCTTGCTGTGTGCCATACAGCAGAATCAGGATCACCATTATTTATAACCACAGACCCTGGGAAATCTGCTTTCTCTCTACTGATCAATACCAATCTCTAGAAGGCGGCTGACTGCCTTTTGATGACTTTATTTCATTGTCTGGCCAACCTCCGCCCACAGTCTATTTTCGACATCACGGTGGCAGGTCTGGACAGGTTGCTGCAGACCCCTGAGCCAAGGCTGGCCACGGGAGCAAACTTGGGCCACTTTCGTTCGGGAGAAAATGCCCATCCTTTCCCAAGTTTCTTTCCAAACAACTATTTGGTCAGCAGGTAAGTCGAGTTCTGGGTTATAATGAAAATCTTGCAGAATGGAAGGAAATAAACTTTTATTAAATGTCCATTAGGTTTCAGATATGAAACAGATATTTCTTTTATTCTCCATTGTCTAAAAATTCAAAATCCATTCTTGTTCCCATTTTAAAGATTAAATAACCAGGGGCTGAGAGAGGATAAGACACAAATTCATAAGTGGTAGGGTTAGGATTCAGATACAGACCCTTCCCCACCCCCACCCCCATCCCCAATCTTTCAGCAATACCAGTTTCTGTGGGTGTTTTGCTTCCTTTTCATACTGATCAGGGGTCTGAGTAGTTGATGCTGTCACACCCAGTTTTCCTGGAGCAAAGAGGTAAAGCTGACAGCAGCCACGTCTGTCTGTCCAGTGGACCTATGCAGGTCACAGAAGGAGCTGTAGGACACTCCCTCTGCCCAGAACGAAGCAGCCCAGGTGAACAGAGTCAGGGTGAGGGTCACCCCAGTCTGCCCACTGACCTTCAGGGCTCTGAACTCTTCTGGCAGGGGTGCCTGGTGACCCCATTGATGTAGGGATTCTGCTCTAGGTCAAGCTTGCTAGAGGCCTGGGAGACCTCCCAGAGGCGAGTCCCGGACATATGGAATAGATATCTTGGTCCCCAGAATAGAGGGAGAGTTCTTGGAGTCATAAAAGAAACACAAAAATCCTTAGTCTGTATTATTTTGTGCCTGATGAGGCAGTTGTCCTTGTGGGAACCAGAAGACCTACAGGTGGTTGCTCCAGGCAGAACCCAACCAGTGGCGATTTTGCAAAAAAAGGAGTTAGGGAAGGGCCAGGTCAGAAGTTTCAGGAACGCTTTTCAGCTCTCAAAGCACCCACCCATTTGTATGTCCCTGGTTTATTCCAGCAGCCCCTTCCTCGCTGGAGGTTGGGAGGTCTTCCCACGGCCTGGGCTGTAGATCGCTCCCCCTCCTCCCCTTCCAATGTTCCGGCGTCTGGGCCTGGTGACCCAGACTCTGCTGGGCCAGCCAGCCAGGCAGTAAAAGGAGATTGATGCCCTCTCCTCCCAGGAAAATCCATCACTTTCTGGCATGTGGGTCAGATGGCTTCACCAGAGGCAGCTCTGAACAGCACTGCGAGCTAAAAATAAGCTCAAACAGGGTCGCGAACAGACCTGTGGACGTCAGAAATGGAAACGGCTTGCTCCAACCCTTCCCAGGAGCCTGAGCAGAACTTGTTCCTTCCAGACTCTTGCCCCGTCCACACCCACCTCCTCAGGGCTTTGTCTGCTCAGAACGGCCTCCATCGGGGAGCTCCTGCCCTTTCCCTGGGGAAGATGCTGTAATAGAGTCCTGGGATGAACTGGGTAAGAAAAGATGTGCAGAATGTAGAAGAAGAGGGGTGAAGGAAGGTTGAGCCCTTGTGGATGGGATCATCTTGGTGACAATAAAGTAAGAGAGAGCTGAGTGAAGGCAGCCCATGTAATGCAAAGAACACAGCTTGAGAGCCATAAAAAGGAGTGAATCTTTCCTTGAATACTTTTAGCTCTCTGAACATGGGGAAGTTACCCCTGGCCTCAGTTTTCTTATCTGTGAAAGGGGTAAAATAACACTGCTCCCTCAGGGATAGTATACAAGCCAAATGTTGAGCAAATCATAGGTTTGGGACAAAAATGAATAATGCCCCTTTGCCCTTCTGAACCTAGAAAGGTTCAGGGAAAGAAGCTGCTCAGATAGTATTTTTTTTTTTTAGGAGGTAATGGGGATTGAACCCAGGACCTTGTACATGCAAAGCAGGTGCTCAACCACTGAGTTACACCTGCTCCCTCAGATAGTATTTTGCATTCTAGGGTCTTACTGGTGGATGGGGGTCTCCATATGGAAATTATTTACCTTCTGTGTTTTGCTTCAAGCCAGCCTCTCTCTGCCAAAGCAACCTGCTTACCTTGTAGAACCTCTCTTATCCCTTTTCCTAGGAAGAAGTTCTCTCCTGGGGAAGGGTTTATGAGGGACTGGAACCTGTTTTTATTTCCATTCTCTGCTGCCCCACCCCACTTCTCACCACCCCACGATGAATTAACATGGGCATTGGTCTCAAAATGCCATCTCCCTGAAGACAAAGTGAATGAGCCAAGGTTCTTTAATTCTGCACCACTGGATATTTCCATGTCTCTGAAGAAGACCTGTTTGCAGATTTTAGGAAAACACTTTGGCCCACAAGAGGCTTTTGCTAGGTCTTTTCCAAGTGCCTGAATGGAATAGAAGTTTCCAGTAGTGTGGTCTCCTGCCTTCTGCTATGATCAAGGGCACAGCTGTCAAAGCTTCCCTCCCGCGGCCTGGGGCCTACAGCTGCCAGGCCCTCAACCCTTGGGGTGTTGAGGAAGGGTTGGGAAACAGCTCCCTGTATGGTGCGCCCCACTTGGCTTGTCTGACTCTTTTGGGGCCCGTGAGTCTCGCTACAGTGGGAGGATAGGGGAAGGGAGGGGCCCAAGATGTGACCCAGGCCCAGCAGCTGAGAAACAGAGCCTGGCATTTTGTGAAGCTCCTCTGCTCTCTTTTTGCCCTCATTGGAGCTGAGAGTGAGAAGCTCTGAGTCACCCAGGCTGGAGCTGAACTTTGGGACCCAGGAAAATATATAATACTGTTTTTCTTCTGTATAGATGAGTCCAGGGCATTGGCACAGAAGAAGGCAATTGAGGCTTGATCTCCATTGCATGGGCAGGTCACTGAGCTCTGAGAGAGGACATATCCCAGCCCAGGTCACACAGCTAGGGAGCGGAGGAACTCGGAGGTGAGGCATCACTAAGATATTGTCGGCACTGTTACATGTTGAGGCCAGTTTGTAAAGCGAGTCCCCATTCCATCAATGTAGTCTTATTCCAGTGGCTCTGCAGGTGTGGCCCCTGGGCCAGAAGCACCTGAGAACTTGTCAGAAATGCACATTCTCAGACCCCGCAACCAGTATCTTACAGATCAGTGATTTTTAAAAAAAAAATATTTTTTATTACAGAAGTTGTGAACTTGCAAAACCATCACGCGCAAGTGTGGAATTCCTATACAACCCTTCCCCAACACACCACACTGTTGTGGAACATTTGTTATAGATCATGAGATAATATTATCAGACTGTTAATACTATCTATGATCCATAGCTTACATTTGGTATATATATTTTTCCATAACCCTCTATTATTAACACAGTACCTCTTTGGCATTGCTGCAAGAATATTTCAGTTTTGCTGTTAACTATAGTCCATAGGTTACATTAATTGTATTTTTCCCATGCTGCTCCACGTTCTTACCACCCTGCAATAGTGACGTACGTCTGTTCTAGTTCACAGAAGGACACTCTTGCATTTGTACTATTAACAACTCTCATCCACCTCTGGTTTCACTGCATTATTCAGTCCCTAGATTATTCTCTAGCTTTCTTTCAATTGAGATTTACATCCCTAGACTACCCTTTTCAGCCACATTCCCATTTATAAACCAGCTGCTACTTGCTATAATGTGTTCACATCAACCCTATCCATTTCTACACTTTTACAGTAAAGTTAATTAAAACTTCTGCATACATTAAGCATCAGCACTCCTTCACAGCCCTCCTCTTATCTCCTAATAACCTATGCTCTGGGTTTAAACTCCATGTGCTTATTCTTCATATTTATTTCTTATTAGTGAGACCATGCAATATTTGTCCTTTTGTGTCTGGCTTATTTCACTTAGCATAATGTCTTCAAGGTTCATCCATGTTATCCTATGTGTCCCAATTCCATTTCTTCTTACAGCAGCATGGTAGTCTATCACATGTATATACCACATTTTGTTTATCCATTCATTGGTTGATGGGCACTTTTGTTGTTTCCATCTTTTGGCAATTGTTAATAATGCCACTATGAACATCGGTGTGCTAATGTCAGTTTTCAGTTCTTCTCGATATGTTCCTAGTAGAGGAATTGCTGGATCATGGTAGTTCTGTATTTAGCTTCCTGAGGAACTGCTGAACTGTCCTCCACAGGGGCTGCACCATTTTACAAGCCCACCAGCAGTGAAGGAGTGATTCCATTTCCCCACGTCCTTTCCAGCACTTACTGTTTTCTGTATTTTAATAATGGCCATTCTGTGTGGCATGAGATGATATCTCATTGTCATTTTGATTTGCATTTCCCTACTAGCTAGTGATATGGAACATATTTTTATGTGCTTTTTGGCCATTTGTATTTCTTCTTTGGAGAAGTGTCTATTTAAGTCTTTTGCCCATTTTTAAGTTGGATTCCTTGTTCTTTTATTGTTGAATTGTATGATCTCTTTATATAGAATAGAGATCAAACCCCTATTGGACAGGTGGTTTCCAAATATTTTCTCCCACTGAGTGGGCTGCCTTTTCAGCTTCTTGATGAAGTCCTTTGAATCACAAAAGTGTTTAAGTTTGAGGAGATCCCATTTATCCATGTTTTTTTCCATTGCTCATGCTTTCAGTGTACAGTTTAAGAATACAGCACCTACCACCAGGTCTTGAAGATGTTTTCCTACATTTTCCTGTAGGAGCTTTATGGCTCTGGCTTTTATATTTAGGTCTTTGATCCATTTTGAGTTAATTTTTGTATAAGATTTGAGATAGGGGTCCTCTTTCTTTCTTTTGGTTATGAATATCCAGTTCTCCCAGCACCATTTGTGGAATAGATTGTTCTGCCCCAGATAGGTGGGATTGACAGGCTTAGCAAAATCACTTGACCATAGATGTGTGGGTCTATTTCTGAACCATCAATTTGGTTCCATTGGTCTATGTGTCTATCAGTACCATGTTGTTTTTACCATTGTAGCTAGATAATACGATTTAAAGTCTGGAAGAGAGAGTCCTCCAACTTTGCTTTTTCCTTTTTAAGATGTTTCTGGCTATTCAGGGCCCCTTACCCTTTAAATAAATTTGATCATTGTGTTTTCCATTTGTTTAAAAAATGCCAGTGGAATTTTTATCAGGATTGCATTGAATCTGTATATCAATTTGGGTAGAATTAATATCTTAATGATATTTAGTCTTCCAATCCCTGAGCATGGAATGTTCTTCTAATTATATAGGTTTTTAAATTTTCTTTAAGCAATGCATTGTAGTTTTCTGAATATAAGTGCTTTACATCCTTGGTTAAGTTTATTCCTAAATATCTGATTCTTTTAGTTGCTATTGTAAATGGAATTTTTTTTCTTGACTTCCTCCTCAGGTTGCACATTACTAGTGTATAGAAACATCACTGGTTTTTGCATATTTATCTTGTATCCTGGCACTCTACTGAAATTGTGTATTTTTATCTTGCCTGATTGCTCTAGCTAGAACCTCTAGCACTATATTGAGCAATGGGCAAGGTTTCATCTTTCACCATTGAGTACAATGGTAGCTGTGGGCTTTTCATATATGGCCTTTATCACATTGGGAACTTTCCCTTCAATTCCTATCTCTTGTAGTATTAGAGGACGCTGTGGGACTCTGGAAGATAGTAAAACTCCATGTAGAGCATGAAGATAGGTGATATTGCATACATAAGACTGTTTTTACAAGATTTTTTTACAAAATATAAGTACAAATATACTAGAAAAAAGGAAAAAGAATAGCAGCTATGTACAGCGGGGGAAGCATAGAGAGATTGAGAGGTGATGAGTTGTTTGTTTTTTGTTTATTATTATTATTACTGGAATAATGAAAGTGCTCTAAGAATGATTGAAGTGAAGAAGGCACAAATATGTGATTACACTAAATACCATTGTTTGTACACTTTGGATGGATTTATGCCTTATTAATATATATATATCAATAAAAAAATCAATTGATTATAAAAAAAGAAAGGATGCTGTATTTTGTCAAATGCCTTTTCGGTGTCAATTGATAGGATCATGTGACTTTTCTTTTTTGATTTATTAATGTGGTGTATTATGCTGATTGATTCTCTTGTGTTGAACCACCCTTGCGTGCCTGGTGTAAAACCCACTTGATCATGATGAAAAATTCTTTTAATGTGCTGCTGGATTTGATAGCAAGTATTTTGTGAGGATTTTGCATCCATATTCATTAGGGAAATGGGACTGTAATTTTCTTTTTTCATAACATCTATCTGGCTTTGGTATTAGGGTGATATTGGCTTCATAGAATGAGTTTGGTAGTGTTCCTTCTTGTTCAATTTTTTGGAAGAGCTTGTGTAAGATTGGTATTAAATCTTCTTTGAGTGCTTGGTAGAACTCACTTGTGAAACCATCTGGTCCTGGACTTTTCATTTTGGGGAGTTGTTTGATGACTGTTTCAGTCTCTTTACTTGTGATTGGTTTGTTGAGGTCTTCTATTTTTTCCAGGTCAGTGTATGTTGTTCATACACATTAGTTTTAACAAGCACTACAAGTGATTCTGATGCATGCTCAAGTTGGAGAACCACTATCCTATTCCGATGGCGAGGGAGGGTGGAGGTGGCACGGGTCTGGGGCCAAAGGGGGTCCTTCCTCAAGCAGCTCTCCACTCTGGCATGTGTGTGTACACTGAGGAGCCCCTTCCCCTCTCAGCCACCAGTTGGAGATTCCTGACATGGCTCTTGTTTCCATTTCTTGTAAAGTAATATCAATAATAACAAAAGCACCAAAATACAACATTTCCAAGAACTTTAAAGTTAACAACTTTCACATGTATTAACTCATGTAACAGGTAAGTAGAGGAAACTGAGACCCGAGATGTTTTGTGAGAGACACATGCCTATGGTACATGGTGGATAGAGGTATCAAACCATGTGCCTCTGACTTCTCATCCCTCACTGACCCCTGCCCAGGCCTCATTGGGAAGCTCAACTTGCAGGAACCAGGCAGAGCTACCTGGAAATGATTATGCAGCACTGGGCAGACGGCATCCAGGGAGAGGTCCTGACCTCCCATTACCTCTCAGTGGGAGATTCTTTAGCCTTCTCCTTCAAGACAAGTAAATTCCACTCCCCAGAGGCTGGAAATAGAGACGGTGCAGAGAGGACAACCAATTTTTAAACACCTTGTGTCGTAAAGACTAGGGAGGTAGCCAGGAGGATGGACCACCACAGCTGTTAGCCTGCAGCACTGTCTTTCTGGGAGGTGAGAATGGTGGTCTGTAATTCTTCCTCCCATGCCAGGAGGATACCAAGAATGCTGACGGGGGAGAAATGGTTTGGGTAGTCTTTTCTGGAAGGAATTCCAAAGCCAACCAAACACTCACCCAACCCTCCCAGCCAAACTCCTCTGTGCCCATCCCATGTCTTCTCTGATGTGGTCTTCAGTGTCCAGTTTTCACTTTTCGACAAGTTCGTTTGAGACAAGCCTCTCTCCTGGCTCTGCAATGCTCTCCATAACGTTAATACAGGTATTTAATGGGTTTCTGCCCATTGAACAATGTGTCAGTGAATGATCTCCAGGCATGCACCTTTCATCGCCAGCCCCCTGCTTGTACAAGACCTTCGTACCATTCTTTCCAAAGTGATGGGAGGGCTAAAGTAACGTCTTTGCTTTTTCCTGCTAGACTTGAATTAGGAGGCTAAATAAGCAGGGGCAGAGGCAATGCCTCTCTTTGTATCGGCCCTGCTCTCAGCATTCTCTGAACTTTCCTGGCCATGATTTCATGGGTCTCTTCCCTCTGTCTCAGAGGGGAGGGATTTGTCAGATAGAAGCGTCCCCCAAATAATCTCGACTACCACTTAGTGGTCTCTGTTGTGAACCAGGCACTGTGCGGGGTGTGTTATATCCATTATGTAACAATAAGAGCATGTGTGTTGTGTGTGTGTGTAAGTTTGTGTGAGATGCTGGGCCAAGCTCTTCACATGGATTATCTCATTTAATCTTCACAAGAATTAAGTGAGAAAAGCATTGATGTTAATATCATTTTACAGGTAAGAAAACTGGATTAACTTTCCCAAGCTCAAAAAACTAGCAAGGGGGTTGCGGATGTAGCTCAGGTGGTTGAGCATCTGCTTCCCATGTACGAGGTCCTGGGTTAGATCCTAGTACCTTTTAAAAACAAAACAAAACAAACAAACAAAAAAAACTAGCCAGGGATGGAGCCAGGAGTCACACCTGATTCTCAACCATGCCCTAGAGACTTTGCTATTCAAAGTCTAGTCAGTGGACCAACGGGCATGGATATCACCTAGGAGTTTGTTAGAAATGCAGATTCTCCACCCCACTCCAGACCCACTGATTCATCATCTGCATTTGAGCAACTTCTCCAGGTGATTCACATGCATATGGAATTTTGAGGTTGCCCTATACTATCTCCAGAAATTAGAGCTAATTAATACCAGAATCTTGTGCTGTAACCAGTGAGGAAACTGGTTTGGCAAGGCAAAGTTTCTCATCAGGGGCAGAGTGGAAATTTGATTCTGAGTCAGACTTTCCATCCCAACTCGAAGTTGGGATGCTAGAGTCTGCTTTTCCCTGGGGTGGCCTTGGAACCAGGGCTTTCTTCTCTCCACTGCCCTCTCGTGTGTCCTGGGCCCCTACAGGAGGACATTCACCTGGGACTGACTGCTGCTCTCTCTGTACCCCCTACAGACGTGCAGCACATTAAGAGGAGGGACATTGTGCTGAAGCGAGAGCTGGGCGAGGGAGCCTTTGGGAAGGTCTTCTTGGCCGAGTGCTACAACCTCAGCCCCACCAAGGACAAGATGCTCGTGGCGGTGAAGGTAAATCTCAGAGGCCTGTGCACACCAGCAAGGGGCTGGCACTGGGAGGGGGAGGCTCACTCCATCCAGAAGATGGTGCAGAACTGGCTTCCTTGGATGCAATCAGGGACCTTGCTCCACGGCCCTTGACATTTCCTCCTGACCAAAATGAATTCCTTTGGCTTTGGAGGTCCAGAACTGTGGCCTTGTAAAGGGATGTGCCTGGGGTGCTGCTGGGGAAGCGCCCTGCTGTGGTTCTGGAGGCCCTGGGCTGCCCCAGGCTGGGCTCTGCGCCCCCCTCGGTGACGCCTCGGGGTGTGCTGTCCGTGATGGAAGGTCACTTGACCATTTCTCAGGAGTGGAACTGGGTGAAGGGGCTGCTGCTCCAGGAGCTCTCGGAGCCACCCCACAGGGGCAGCAGACATCACAGGGATAGAAGGAGATGGAGGGACACAGAGGGAAGAGTGAGTAAGGGTAGTAGGAATTCTCCAACCCCCCCCCCATGGGATCAGGGGCAGGCCCCAAGGGGCAGCGTGCCTGAGGGCAACTGCCTTCTGGCAGCTACTGATGGTCCCTTACCCACAGGGCTTTGTGCAGCTGGAGCTGGAGGGCTTGGGGCAGTAGAGAAGGGCTTTGCTACCACAAGTTGCCCTCCTCCACCTTTCCTCCAGCAGCTTCTGTAAATCCGTGTTGGACAAATCTGTGAACGTGATTGACCCAAACGAATCAAACAGCCTTGCCGAGGCACCCACTGGTCCCTGGAGCCCTGCTCTGGAGAGCCGAGCACCCTCCTGAGTGCAGCTCGAGCCTCGGGGGCCCTGAGTGCTGTGCTCTGGGAGGCAGACCAACCAAGGGGCTGGAAGTGGGAGTACGGCCCCCAGGGGGCTTCTGTCTTTAGCACGGGGGTCGGACCCTGAGCCTCCAGCATGAAGGCAGTTTCACGTTTCTGCGACTTCTGGGTTTCTGTATTCAAAACCTATGTGTCTGTAGGTCCTCTTTGTTCCAGAAGGCAAACGACCTCCACATATGCAGGCAGTGCAGGTGTCCAAGGTCAGCACCAGAGAGCCTGGGTTTGAAACTTAGCTAGCTGTACCACTCATTAGCTGTGGGACCTTGTGCAAGAAACTTCTCTGTGGGCCTTGATTTCCTTATCTATATAATAGGAGTTATAGCTCCTCATTAGAAGGTCCATGATTAAATTACTTAATATCTGTACATTTCTTAGAATGCTGCTTGGGACAAAGTAAGTGTTCAATGAAGAGTAGCTACAATTGCTTTTATTGTCCTCATTACTGATGTTGATATTACTGAATAGGCTTAGGCTCTTGACAAGCGTGCAGTGACTATCTGGAACAGGGGTTGCCGTTTTGTTTTGTTTTTTTCTCTAGTGGGCCTGATAGTGAATCCCTTTGTCTATGCAGGCCACTACACCAACTCTGTGATATAGTGCAAAAGTGTCGATGGCTATAGACAATGCGGAAATGAATGAGGCTGGCATGTCCTAAGAAAACTGTTTTACAAAACCTGGCATCGTTTGCTGGCCCCAACTTTAGAAAATAAATAAGGAGTTAGCATAGTGCCCCATGAACGGCTAATGATAATGGCCGCACATGCCACGAATAAACTTGATTGGTGTAGGCATGATATGGTCAGACACTGAGGGTGTCTTTAAACAGCTTGGACCAAGGATGTGGAAAAGTTAATAGTCTTGTCCCTAAACTTAGAATCTGTACTGCTCCCTGGCTTTTAATTATAGGACGACACTAACCCACCAGAGTTCCAGCATCTGTGGACCTTGGAAAATGTGTCCCTCTGAGTGGTCTGATAATAAGGGGCAGTACCCAGATTGGGTGATGCAGAAAATGTGTTTCTATTTTCATCCTCATAAGAAGGTTTTCTTCTCTCCCCGGGTCTCGGACTTGAGGAGACGAGTGCGAGTAGGATTTTGTGCCATTTGCCTCCCAGTGCATCCGCCCAGGGGCCCAGCCCCTGAAGGAGATGGCCATTCCCTCCAGAGAACATCTGAGACGTGCAGACCTCCCGCTCTTTCCTCTTTAGGTTTCTCTCCCTTTTACAGGCTCCATCCTCTGGAATTTGTCCTCATGTAGTGCAGAGTAATTTTGTACTTCTAGAGAACACATACAAATATAACCAAGATCAGGCTTTTTCAAAACTGTGGTTTTAAATCAATTGATGAAAATTATTTTTGCTCAGCAGTTGCTGTGGTGGAAATAAAGAATTGGAATCACAGCTTCTGCTCTTAAGGTGCTAGCAGTCTGTTAGGGAGACAAGACAAATACCTGTGACAGAAATGGAGAGTGGCACAAGACAGAGCAGGATTTGTATATTTATGTGTAGTTACATTCAAATAATGCAACTTGTGATTTTTCTAAAATATGTGTTGCAACTTTTAAACAGTCACTTGACAGACAATACACTTGCTTCAAGTATCTCAAAAGTATCTTCTCTGATATCCAAATCACCAATACGTATACAATACATACATGCAAAAGTGCCCTACCTTATTATTGATTGGAAAAATGGAAATTGAAACCATGGAGAGATACCATCATACGCTGCCAGAATGACTAAGTAGCAATGACGATATCAAGTGCTGGCAAGGACATGGAGCAACTTTCATGTGCCGCTAGTGGGAATAGATAATTGTTTTGAAATACAGTTTGGCATTCTAGAACATTGCTATACTCCATGACCCAGCACTTCCACTTCTAGGCTTATACCCAACCAATATACATATGCCGAACGACATGCATTCAAATGTTCACAACAGCATTATTTGTAACAGCTCAAAACTAGAAATGACCCAAATGTTTATCAATAGTAGAATGGCTAAATAAATTGCAGTGCACATATAATGGAAAACTCTTGATATAACTATATTTATATTCTGCCTATCTATCTTGGGTATTTAGTATGTGTCTGGACATGGATGAGGTTCTGGAGACACGAGTAAAGGAGGCATACAGGCCTATGTAGCTTATGTCTTAGAGTCATAGAGTATTAGAGTCCAAGAGGGACATTTAAGGAGGAGATGGTGATGGTGGTGGTGGTGGTGATGATGATGATGATGACGGCATCTAAGAGCAAATGCTTTGCTTACAATATGCCAGGTCCTGCTGTAAGTGATGGGCACATATTAATGTTTAAGTCTCAACAACCTTATGAGGTAGGTGCTATTGGTATCCTCATGTTACAGAAGGGGACACTGAGGCACACAGAGAGAGGTTAAGCAATATGCCCAAGGTCCCTCAGCTAGTCAGTGGTAGAGCAGGGATTCAATCCTGGGCAACCCCTCTACTTTATAGATGAGGAAATAAGGCCCTTAGTGACATTTTGGTGTTTTCCCTTTCTGTTTCTCCAACTCTGTTCTGGGTGAAAACCCCAGCATTCTTCCAATTCATTCATAATTGTGTTGTTGTTTTTTTCTCATCTAGAGTTTGTCCTGTCTATTTTAGTTTGGGTTCTAACTTCAAATGACCATGTGTTTTATTTCCAAGATTTCTACATAGTTTTTAACTCATTTCCACCTATTTTTGCCATATACCTTCTTGTTCTTTTTTATAATTCTTATTTCTTCTTTCTCTTTGAACATTTATTTATTTTAAAATCTTTATCGCGTGTTCTCTAAAATTAATTTTATCTGCAGGAGAGTCATACTCTAGTTATTGCTCATTTAGTTGTTTAGATTTAGCATTAGATTTCTCACAATATGTCTGAACTTAAGTTGTCAGGTGTCAATTGGTTTGGAGAGTTGTTTTGTTTTAGTTTGGGATGTTCATGGGTTCCGGTTTCAGTTACTTTAAATTGGAGAAGGAACTTAGAACATTTGTGAAGCAATCTCAATTTTTAACTCCCGAATCTCAGAGTTGTAGTATTTTCCCAGCTTTTTAATGGGTTTTCCTCCCACTCTTAACATTTTATTTTTAACCACTGACCTTTAGCAGGGCTTTTTAAAGCATTCATCTCAGGTTCCATAAAAACAGCTCACTCTGCATATTTCATCATTTTCCTTAACATTTTATTGCATTCAGCAATTACATTGAAAGGCTTAACCATCTTAAATGAGTTTTCTTCCCTGGGACAGAAATATCTTTCTGGGTGTCCTCATAACCAGGAGGGTATCTTGGGCATCAGTCAGTATGTCCCACACAGGTAATGGGCAGTACCAGCTATTCTAGCCAGTCATATAGATGGAGCTCTGTTGAAAGTCTTGCTGGCTGAGGAAACAGCAAGTGCAAAGGTCCTGAGGCAGGGAAAAACTTGGAGGGTGAACAGGACAGAAAAGCCACTGAGACTGATATGTAGTAAATGAGGGGTGGAGGGTGGGGAAAAAAGAGGCAGATTGAGGAGATAGCAGATATTTAGTTTCCAGAACTGTGGTGAAGAGTTTGGATTTATCCTAAAAAAGAAACCAAAGACCAGTTTTACACAAGGGAGAAAGATGAGGGGTCCATGTGTGTGTTAACGACCCATCTTCCTCCCTAGTATAGTCATTTGATAATCTCAACGAAGGGAAGTGATAAGAGATTTTGAGGGACTATGAATAAAACGGTGATCTTCATAATTAAAAAGGATTGGTGTGTGTATGTGTGTGTGCTTTCCTTCCAAGTTTGAACATTTAGGAGTGTGTGTGTCCCTGGACATGCAATAAAATGGGTTTTGTGTATTAAAGAAATCTGAAACTGACCATCCCTTGAAATATCTCCCATCAACAAAAGAAAAGAAAGATGAAAGGTAGCAGAAGCCCTATGCTGGACAAAGGGAAGATGTGAAGTGACTTGAAGGGGTTGGAAGCTGTTGAGAACTTTGGACACTTGCCATCGAGACCGCTTGTTTCACACCTGGACTATACCGAGGGGCAGAGAATTTATGGCCCAGGTGCTTCTCCTCCTTATTCTCCTCCTATCATCTATGCCCCATTCCCATCCCCAGCCCTGGGGAATGGGTCCACTTGCAGCTCCGGACCCCAATGTCCACACCCCACTCTTTGCCATCTACGTATGATTTGGCCCAGATTCTAGGAAACCCATTTTGAAGGCAGAGAGAGGATGGCTAGCAAAGTCAGGAGAAGTACGGATGGGGGAGGCTCCAAGAGAGAGCGGTTTGCTGGGTGCTCCGTCTCCCAGTCGGGACTTCATATCTGCCTTGCAGGGCAGGGTGCCAGCCTTGAGGGCTGAGGACAGAAATAACCGAAGCTACTGCGTCCAGACTGTGTGAGAGAATGATTTAAAGAGATGGAGAGAGGCCATTTGGCTGGCCCCAAATTTGATCTACTTTTCCCTCTCATAAATCCAGTGTTCACATAAATCTTTATATTCTCCCATCCCACCCATGCTGGGTTCTTTTTCTTTATTCTTCTCTAAGAAAATAAATAAATCACTGGCAGCCATGCTGTAACCACGCCCCAGGCCATTGGCTTGGAGCTGCATCAGGAGCTGGGTCAGCAGGAGAGGTTCTCTCTCAGCATGAGTCTCTGACTTCTGTCACTCACATCAAGGCCTCCTGAATACCTTTGTTCTGGTTGTATGTGGATGCTACAGCCTATTCCTTTATTAAGCGGGAACTTCCCTGAGCAGGTAGCCAGAGCTCAAGTGGAGCAGGACTGGGCCCCATTTTCCTCTTTGTTCTCAGAGCACGTAAAATCAAGGCTGGTACAAATCAGCAGTGGGCCAGTGGATCTCCAGCTTTCCTTCTGTCCTGGGCCTGCTCTAGAGCCTGGCACCCTGGCCAGCCCCAGCCTCTCTGTTGACATCCCCCACTCCTTGCCTTCCCGCCGCTGTCTGCCCACCTCATCCTTGGTGGTCTGCCTAGTGAACAGCTCATCAGGTAAATTAATTGAAGCAGGTGTGCCGGACGGGAGTGTATCCTGAGCCCTGCCCCAAGCACTTACCCTAACCTGTTGTATGATTTTTGAAAAGTCCCCATTCTGGGTCTCAGTTTTCTCATCCATAAAATGGGGGAGGTTACACTCAATAGCTATTAGCATTTTTCTTAGTGTTAGAATCATTTAACCAATTTTTTGGGAAGCCGGGATTTTAGAAAGATTGAAAGATGATGCTGGTTGAAGTTGGGTTTGACCTCGGGTTGAGAGGCCACGGCCCTTTGGTCCTAGAGGCGTCGCTGCTGAGCTCCCGTGCACAGCCTAAGGAGATCCCTGTGGTCATCTAATGCTGAGCTCTTGCAACTTAAGATGTGTAAATGTGGGCTGATTCCAGGACAGAAGTGGGCCTCAGTTTCTCCAACTCTGAAATGAGCAGGTGGTATCGAAGGCCCTTTTAGTGCTCAGAGGCCACCATCTCTAATGTATGCTAATGGCTGGTAGAGGTTGATCAGCCCCAGGTTCATTTTTTCATATCCCCACTGCCACGGTGCCGTAAGCCAAGACAACCCTGTGGATTTCAGGTAATAGAGGCTGGAGCGGAAAGAAGACAGATCTCTGGCCAGGGAGGCCTCTCCACATCTACCTGATCTTCAAGGGAAGCTGTTCTATACAGTGTCTGCTCACACACACAGATAATTTGGCCCCATTTGCCTTCTGACCTTGTGGGGAGGACATGGAGGCAGGAGACAGGTGTGGGGCACACACATGCACAGGCTGCTCCTCCTGCAGGAAAGTTCATGGCTGACAGTGCTTCAGACACTCCTGCTTTGGTCTTGCGGTCCCCTGCTGGTACTGGGAAATCCACCCTGCCTGGCCATCACCCTTCCATTTACCTTCCTGGGCCCTGGGAGTGGCCTCACCTGGCGTGGTGGTGTGCCTTCCCACCCTGCCCTGGAACGCTATGGCACTTTACCAGGTCCTCAGTATCTCAAAGGCTTCTGCCCATCGAACGTGGTTATAGCAGCTGCTGCCCCACTTACCCTGTCTGGTGCTTTCTCCATCCCCCCTATTAGGAGGACACAGTATCTTCTAGGAACCAAACTGTTCACCTTCCTCTGCTGGTACAGACTCCATAACAATCTATAAAGAAGAAAGTAGAGCGGAGCGGATGTGGTTCAAGCAGTTGAGTGCCTGCCTCCCACATGAGAGGTCTCAGATTTGGTTCCCAGTGCCTCCTAAAGAAAAAAACAAACGTTCAATGAGGAGACAACGAGCAAAAAAGCCCAAAAATGAGCAGACAACAAGCAAAAAACGAGCAAACAATGAGTGCAAACAACGAGCAAAAAAAAACAATGAGCAAAAACAAAGAGCAAACAGATGAGGGAGCCATCTCAGGAGGGGAAAGGGAAAAAAAAGAAGGAAGTAGAAAGGGCAAGCAAACTTTGTTGTCTGTCTGCCTGATTTCTTGTAGGCTCTGGGCATATGATAACTCATAAAGTCAAGCCAATTGGGGCAAATTATTTCCACCTGTTTATTTTAGCAGTGGAACCGTTCCTTCAACGGAAACCTCAGGAGAAGAGGCTTTGCCAGGCCTACTGTCTCACCCCACCCCTCCTCTGCTATTCACACCAATCTCTGAGGAACCCGAGGGCTCTGAAATGGGCATGGTTTGGAATCACTGGGCTGGTGCATGGCTCCTGGGTGTCAGCAAAGCTGGCTTCTGTTTCTACAGTGACCAAAGTGCTGAAAGAGGCAGGAGTCAGGTGTGCTATTGTAATTTAGACTCTTTGTCTTTAAACCCCAATTGAAATCTCATTTCTGGGAAACCCGGCAGTGTATGGTGCCAGGTTTATTCCTAGGAGGAGAACCGACAGAGCCCTGAACTCTCGGTTCTAGAGGCCCCTGTCCTGCGTTTTCAGGCCCTGAAGGACCCCACCCTGGCTGCCCGGAAGGACTTCCAGAGGGAGGCCGAGCTGCTCACCAACCTGCAGCACGAACACATTGTCAAGTTCTATGGGGTGTGTGGCGACGGCGACCCCCTCATCATGGTCTTTGAGTACATGAAGCACGGGGACCTCAACAAGTTCCTCAGGTGAGCAAGGATTGCCCCCTCCCCGGCCCCACTGTCCCCTGGGTTTTCTCCGGAGCCAGAGGCCTGCTTCCCTCTCTGAGGACGTAAGTCCTTCACTATTCTACGTCGCCTCCTGAACAGCTGGAGGCGGGCCTTTGCCCTGATTTCTGGGGTGGGAACATTGAGGTTGATATGAAAAGTACCTGGCACTCTCCTTCCTAATTCCAGGGTGCACTGAACAGAAGCGCAGGGTCGGGAATGGGGCCTGGGGGGCGGGGGGGGGGGGAACCCAGAGGGCCAGCCGACTCCAAGTTTATAACACCAAGATTCCCTGATCTTGCAAATAGCTTTCCCCCTTTGTGCCTCAGGTTCCTAGTTTAGTTCTCTAAAAGCTGCTGGGAGCAATATCCCAGAAGTGGGTTGGCTTTTACAGTGGGAATTTCTTAGGCTGTGAAAGTGTGCAAATCAAGGCATCATCAGGAGACCACCCCCCCCACACCAGTCCCGCCTGCAGCCATGGGCAGTCAGGCACACGGCAGCCTCTGCTCCCCTCTCCTCTGTTTGCCTTCAGCTTCTGGCTGGCCATCTATGGCTCTTCCCTCTTCCAGGTTTATTGATTTCAGCTTCTGGAGGCTTCTTTCTGTCTCTATGACCTTTTTATGTGCCTATGGCTTTTTATTCTTCAGTTTATAAAGGACTCCAACAAGAGGATTAAGACCCACCCTGGGTCATGCAACCTAATCAAAGGCCCTTAACCAAAGTACTTTAATCAAAAGGTCCCACCTACAATAGGCTTACATGCACAGGAATGGGTTAGCTTTAAGAACAGGATTTTTGGGGATCCACCCGGCTTCAAACTGCCAAAGTTCCTCATTTGCAAAATGAGATAGTATCTTACACCCCTCTGGAAGCCTTCTGCCTGGGATTTTCTCATGATGAATAAGGTCCAACGTTAGAAGTTCACCAGGAGACAAAGGTAGTTAAATAAAGGTGGGGATGTTTGCTATTTTACTTAGATAAATTCTAGAACTGTGCTGTCCAAAATGGTAGCCACATGTGGCTATTTGTATTTAAGTGTAACTTAGAAAATTAAATTAAAATTTAAAATTTAGTTCCTCAGTTGCACTAGCTGCATTTCTGTTGCTTGGGGGCCACAGGGGGCTAGGGGCTACCATATAGGGGGTACAGATATAGAAGATTTCCACCAACATAGAAAATCCTATTGAATAGCACTGCTCTAGAAAAAGTGGATCTTTTGTAAGGAAGGTTTCCCCAAGCCTGGAAGAAAATCATTTGGTTCCATTGAGAGGTTCTCAATGGAACTGCTAAGAGATTAGGACCCCAGTCAGAAGTTGTGGCTGGAACTGCAAGGGCAGGTCTGCTTTCCCCAGAGAAGGCCTTGCAGCTCACCACTAGAACCGAGTGAGGATGTCTGCCTTCCACTGCTGCCAAGTAACAGCTGGATGGGGAAAGAAGAGCCCAGAGCTATAGGGTAGGCTCTGTGGGATCAGTGACCCAGGAAGCAGGTTAAATGCTCAGGCCGGGACACTTGCCTTGTGTTCTCTGCCCTCATCACCCTTTGCATTCCATGGCTAAGAATGAGAATTTCAGAGTTCAGAGTAGGTTATAGTCGGCTCCAGTCCACTCACCCAATACCGATGAGAACCACTTGAAGGGGAATGTTGTGGTTTTGAGGGGAGGATGGGAAGGAATAGTACTGGCCATGGATGGGAGCTCTGCTTATGAGCTAGATTTCCTGAAAGCAAAACAAAGCAAAAGAGGCCCAGGAGGAATTGAATGTCTCTGTAGGTTGCTTTAAGTCTCTTGAGGCTCATTTCACAATGAAAGGTTCCTTTCCTCAAGAACTCAATCCATAGAGTAAGGCAGACTTGTGTTCAAATCCTGGATTTATCACTTCTTTGTGGTGTAACCTGGAGCAAGTTATAAAAGCTTAGTTTTCCCTCCTAGAAAACAAGACTATTAGCAACTACTAAACAAGACTGTTGTTTTGCGTATTAGTGATTGCATTTGAATAATGCCTGAAATAGGTTTGCGTGCAGCTAGGTGCTCAATCAATGGTAGCTGTTATTTCAATTATTATTATTATTTGATCAGAACTGTGAACAATGATCACTTCTAACCCAGGGGACACCCTTGGTAAATACCCAGGATCTTCTTTTCCCTGTGTTTTCCATGACCCCTACCTGCCACCCCCCTCTGGGGTAGGAGGGACATGCCCCATTTTCCACCACCTCCTCCCCATAGGTTTAGAAGTGCCTTCAGCCCTAAGTGCTGCCAGTAGGGCAACAGAGAGCTCCCGGGTGCCTCCGTGCCACTGTCATGCCCAGTGTAAGGGAGGAGGGAGAAAAGGACTAGAAGGACGAGAGTGGGAGGCAAGAGTAGAGGCCAGGAAAGGTAGAAGCAGAAGATAAGAAAAGGAGAAGGAGAACAAAGGTAAGGTAAAGACCAGCGTCTGTGCTGATGAAGGTGCCTCCTGGAGCTCCCGTGCCTCCTAGTTCTTCATGGCAGGGAACAGGTGAGGAAGGTGCAAGAGTGGGCACCACTCTACAAGGTGGTGCTGACGGGTCCCAAGGCCTCGGGGTCTTTCTATGGGGTCCCTTCATGAAGACAGGACGGGGGGCATCCATCAAAATCAAGCCCCAGCAGTCTTCCTGGAAGCATTGTTTGGAACCCAGTCTGGGCTTTAGCATCTTCTGTTGACCAAATTCCCAACTGCAGCCATCACTCTGTCTTCCTAGGCTGTATCAGCCAAGAGTGAGCTTCTCCTGAAGCCCGGGAGGCGGCTGCCTGGCTGCTTCCACAAGCACAGCCTCTGGGACGCCCTGGCCGGCCCTGCCTGCTCTCACGTGTCTACGTTGGTGATTTTAGGGGCAGGCTGGAGGTTCCTCTCCCAGGAGACGGGAATGGGGCCTTATCTGCTGACCCCCCTTCCTTGCAAGCTGATACAGCAGCTCTGCTCCTGAGGCGTGAGAGAGGCAGAGCCCACAGGAGATAATAAAATGAACGTGTTCATATTTAATGACGCCTTTCAGGGGGAATTGGAGAAGCAGTAAAGCAGGCCGAGACCTCTCTGCACAGGGGCTCCGCGGCCCACCACTTCATAAATAGGAGCCCTGGGTGTGGTTATGGCTCATTGGGTTTTCTGGAGAAAACAGTGAGCACTAAAAGTGAGTGATATGAGAGGGTCGGGTGTTAGGATAACAAATCTGGGCCTCGATTTGGGATGGGAGATGTGGCAGGGCTTCCCAGACCTCTGCTTCCAGTCATAGGGTCTCTCCATCCAGCCCTGTGAGGGCCACATCACCCAGCCATCGGCAGGGTGGGGGAGCACTTAACAGTGTAGCCTCGAGCCTTGCCCCTCCCAGTGTGGGCCGATGCATCAGCACCAGGAGCTCGTTGGAAATGCAAATTAATTGTCCCACTCAGTGGCAGCCGGGTGTCTCCTTCAACAAGCCCTCTTCGTGCTCCTTAAGTTGGAGCCACCTGCAGCTACCTGTCTGGTTTCAAATTCTGCCCCCTGATTACCGTGTGGCCACTCTGCTACCTCTGAGACTTTGGCCAAGTGATTTGATGAGATCATTTAGTGCTGCAGTTCCCTTATCTCAAAGTAGGGGCAGGAGGATTAAATGAATTAATATATTTAGAACCCTAAGAGCAGTGCCTGGCACATAATTAGGGCTATGCAAGAGTTGGTTATTGCTGTTTTATTAATTATTTTATAATGACATCCAGAATCTGGAAAACCTCTGGACATCAGTAAGGTACAAAAAGGAGGCGGCTCATCCCAGTTCACGTGAGTGTGTCTGTGTCTGTTGTTGTCCTATTGGACCAGCGGCTGGGAATCTGGCTGTGCCATTTCGCCCGTTCCCACATTCATGTACTATAATTTTGGATAGACAGAAATAGGCCACTGGCAGACTGAAAAGGCAGGCTTCATTCCTTTTTTGTGGTGCATTCCAGAGAACAGGGAACCAAGGAGATCTTTCCTCTTGATCTCCTGAATTCTCTCTGCTCCCTCCCTCTCCCCGCCCCTGCGCAGGGCCCATGGGCCAGATGCGATGATCCTTGTGGACGGGCAGCCTCGCCAGGCCAAGGGCGAGCTAGGCCTCTCCCAAATGCTCCACATCGCCGGTCAGATCGCCTCGGGCATGGTGTACCTGGCCTCCCAGCACTTTGTGCACCGGGACCTGGCCACCAGGAACTGCCTGGTTGGAGCCAACCTGCTGGTGAAGATTGGAGACTTTGGCATGTCAAGAGATGTCTACAGCACCGATTACTACAGGGTAAGGAGACTTCCCCAGCTACAGGACTCAGAGGCAGAGCTAGCGCCTTGCTCGCATGTCTTTGTCATTGTCCATTAACCTCGCCACTCCAGCGTGCACACATGCACACCCATGCCCAGACACATACTCAATAGTTGACTTCAGGCCACTCCTGCATCTTCACATACATCTTATTATCCTCTCTGTAGCCCCCTCCTCTGTTCCTCTTGGGCATTTAATTGAGCTGTGGCCTTCACTGCAAGGACATGTGCTCTGTGTTCTTACATGCATTAAGGCTCGTCCCTCATGGACACACATAGGCACAGGTGCACATCCAAATGCACACACAGACAAGCCCACTTTGGTGCTACATTTTAATGTCTCCCAGCCCAGGCCCCAATCTAGCCTCACCCATTACACATTTTATCCTTTGAAATGATCTCTTGATGTCATGATTTATCTTGTCTCTAAAAGTAGATCTTGATGCTAAACCAGAACCCAAAGTAAAGCAATAAAAGTAGTGAATGTATTGCTTGAGCAGAGTTATCCAAATGGCTCAGGAAAGATGAGGAGAGGAAGCGTGTTATCTTATTAGCAACTTTGGAGCAAAGTGCAGGTCAGGCCTGAGAAAACCTTTGAGTGTGAAAGGAGACGTCATGTTCAGCTTTACTTCTGTACAATTGCAAATGTATTCCTTAATCCTTGGGAATCTTCTTTCCATGCATCATTTGAGTGGTTCTGACAGTGTGGTTATTGCCAGGGAAGGGCAGGTGGACATGAGTGTCACTTATCCCAGAAAGGGGAAATGTGGTTGCCAACTGAGACACAGAAATGGAATAACTTCTGCAAACGGATTGGGAGGCAGATGCTTCAAAGGGATGGGAGATTTACTTTGGGGACATTAAATGGGAGAGGAGTTTGGATGGGAGATACAAGGAAACAGTGGGGCAATGTTTTGGAGGTGGAGGGGGCATGGCAGCCATTTGTCTCATCTTCTTTGTAGGGAATGAATGGTCGTATTGAGTGTTGACGAGCCCCAGACATGAGTGTCTACTCCCTACTGTTAGCTTGAGCCACGGTGGACCAGACGGCTGGGAGTTTAGGGTTGGCTTCTTTAGATCTCTTCTATCTGTGTGCTCCTGATGGCTTTGCCTAAGAGATTTCTCAGACATTTAAACTAGTCACTTCATTTTAGCAATGACTTGGAGGAAAATGGAATGTTGGGGAGATGCCCTTTGTGGCCAGTAAAACTGACTTGCTCATGGTCCAGTCAGAAGATGGCAGTTGACATACCATTCTGAGGGCCCATGAGGCAAAGTAGACCACACAGTGGGGATAGTAGAGTGTCCACAGTGAACTGGGAGGCTTCTCCAGCCACCTGCCCTATCCAACATCCCCATGTATGGAAGAAAAAGCAAGAATGCAGAGGTCATCTCAGATTGATGGCCAGAGCTGACCTGCCAGGAAATATCCAAGTGGAATCTTTCTTTAGCATCCAGACTGCATGCTTATCAGCCATTTCCAGGAGAGGCGTTTGTGAGGGAGGTACTAAGGGCCATTGGGTCATAGATTCTTGAGACTAGCTGGCGCTGGCACCACTTAATGACCTTTGCCCTCTTTGTAATGGGATTTTCTGGCCTGTCTGGCTGAGCTCAGATTTGTTGGTGTTGATGAAAGCAGCGGGTGGTGTATCAGTTTTTCTGTGCCAGGCAGATGTTTGGTCATGCCAAGCTGGCCTCCCCTGGGTTCACTGGGGCCATGGGAAACTGTCTGACTAGTGTGTGCAAACTGAGCCTTCAAACTTGCTTCAAGGCATGCAGTGAGTGTTTCTTGATTCTGGTTTACAAAAAAAGAAAAAAAGGGAAAAAAAATTACATCTCCAAATGATCCTGCTTTGCCTTTGCTTTTAAAACTGTCAACTGTTGCTATTTGCTTCCCGGAGAGCTGCGAGGAGTGGTAACTCCCCGACCACAATCCATCTCCTTTCTGTGAGTGCCAGGGCAGCCTGGAATTTAAGGAAGGGAGAGGGGGGCAGGAAAATGCCCACGCCCCAGGTGTTCTTTCAATATTTTCACCATGGGTTCTATGCCAGGTGTTAGATGAGGCCAGCTGGTCCCAAAATGTATGCCTTTGATCCCAAGGAAATATGAAACAAAAAAGTTGTAGCTATTGTAGTGAAAACTCAGCACACCATCGGAAAACAGCACCTTCCCCAATGGAGGTAGGTTTTACACTCTCGGTATGCAAAGAGCAGCCTGTGTGGTATCTTCACCTTCATTCCGAATTTCTGAATGTAGACACAGCTCTCCTCTCCCACTCTTCCGCAGAATCCAAAGCGGAAGTAGATTTGTCTGAGATCATATCAGCAGTGAACGCTGAAGACTTGTCACCCATGTTGGGAGACGTCAAGGTCTGGGAATTCTTGGATTTTAAGCCTAACCTTATCTGTGCGTGCATCCTAACGCCAACATTTAGCAGCCCTGTGACCTCCATGCCCTTTCCCTGATTTCTCATGTGTGAAATGGGGACAGAAATATTCAGTCAACAGAGTTATTTTGCTATTAAACAAGTTAATTTCTGTAAACAGTCTGGAATATAATAGTTACTGAACTGATTTTGGCATTATCCTACTTGGTCATCCTCTCATTCAGTGCAAGAAAATCTCAGAGATACTTTTATTTCCAGATGTAATTCTGGGGTCAAATAAAGGGACAACCTGAACACTGGCTGGGGGTAGGGTTCGGGGGGGGGGCAGTGCTGGGATCATGCAGCTGTCCCTAAACGAGTAAGAGCTTTAAATGGACCACCCCGTGGAAATTTCCTTCCCAAGATGTCGACCTAGATAGAAATACAGAGCCCGCAGCACCTGCCAGTTCCTCTGGTCAGGGTTTATATGGTGCTGCTCATGAACTTCAGAGGTAAGTCCAGGTTCGGGTGATTTAGGTAAGATTTTATGGTGGTTTTGTGTAATCCCGCTGAGGCCCTCGGGGATGGAATGATTTATCAGATAATGAGAACACGGTGAAGGATTCTCTCTGCACGCTGACACCTGAGGACTTGGCTGCTCATGCCCCACACAAACAACAGTTTTTTTTTCAGGCCTGTGAGTGTGTGTGTCTGTCTGTCTGTGCCTGCCTGTCTAGCACTTACTGCACAATGGGGGGAGCGGGGAGATAAACTCCTCCTTAAATTCTTTCTTCTTCATTTTCAATTTCTTAAAACAAAGAGGTACCATCTGGCTCAGCCTAAGTGGTATGCAAACAATTTGCAAAGGTGAACTGCTTAATTTCCTGTTACACATTTAGAGAAAACAAACCTAACCGCACCGGAGCCCCAGAGCCATTTGTTCTTCTCTCCTCTAAAGATAGTGCCCAAGACAGACAGGGGTGTGGGGGGAATTGTGTCCCCTAAAAAGACAGAGTCATGTCCTGACCCCGGTCCTGCGAATGTGACCTTATTTGGAGACAGGGTTTGTGAAGACGATGAATTAAAATGAGGCCACACAGGCTTAGGGCGGGCCCTCGTCCTATAACGGGCGTCCTCATAAGAAGAGATGTGGGCACGTAGAGACAGGAGCAGAGGAGACCATGAGGGAACAGGCCCAGAGGCCCAGCTGGAAGTGCTGCAGCTGCAGCAGGGACACCAGGGAGTGCTGGCCAGCCTCCCGCAGCTGGAAGAGGCCAGGAAGGGGCTGCCCTGCAGCTTAGCTGCAGACCTCGAGCTCCAGACCTGGGGGGCAGCGAGACGCCTGCTGCCTTAAGCCACCCGGTTTGGGGTGCTTTGCACTGGTAGCCCCAGGAAGCTGACAGGCACCTTTTTCCTCCTGTGGGTCACTGACTGGCTGCTTCTGAGGTGGCCTTTAAAATGGCTTTGGCAGGTTTTTGTTCCCGTCATACTTTTCTCAGAACAGCAGAGACCACTTAAGAAATTGGAGGTCATATCTGGAGCTGAAGGACGTTTGAGAGTCCTGAAGAGGAGGCTGGGAATCCTGAAATTGCTGTCCTGTTTTGAGCTGCTTTGATTAGTGGGGTGTGTGTGTGATGTGATGAGATGTGGGGAGGAGTCAGTGCTCTGGTTCCACTGACCCACAGGGTTAGGAAGAAGGGCGCTTTCTTTGTACACCCCTGTGTTCTTTGCACATCTGTACCCAGCATCCTCCTTGACTCTTGGTGGACACCCAGTAAGAATACGGATGGATGAAGCCAGAATGGGAATGCAAAGTCAGGCAGGAAGTGGATCTGGGCCAGACCACTGGATGGGCAAGTGGATGGCCCCCGAGGTCAGGCGTGCCTTTGGAGGTGATGTGGGGACTCCAGCAGCAGGTGGCAGGAGAAAGTCTTGTCGAAGCAGGTGGGCTCAGTATCTGGGGAGAATGTCTTCAGGAGGCAAGTGAGTGATGGTCTGCATCAAGGATGACCCATTCAAGGTCAGAAGTGGGGTCCCAGAAGGAGATGGAGCTGAGTGTCAAGGACAAGGGGAGGAAAACTGCTGAAATCCGGCCAGACACACCTATCCAAGCAGGGGCATAAGGCAGGCCCAGCAGCTGGTGTCCAGTTCCTAGGTTCCCAGCTCGGGTTCTGGGTCAGGGTTCTCTGTGCCCCCTGGGAAGGAAGACAATAGTCATTCTTAGGATACAGGATTATTTTAGAAGACGCTGATACGGCTGGCAGACCCTTTGATTTTATCGATGCCGGGGTGCACGCATGGCAGAGTGATTCAAAGTGCAGGCTCTCGGACCCACACTGCCTGGGTTTGGACCCGCTCCCATAATTAGAGACTGTGTGACCCAGGGCCTGTTACTTAAACTTTCTGTGCACTGTAAAATGGGGCTAATAAGAGGCCCTCTCTTTTGCACTTGCTGTGAGGATGAAAAGCTAATAAATATAAAGCCCTTAGGACAACGATGTGTGATAAATGTTAACTGTCGTTGGTATTACTGGAGCAGTGCCTTCCTCATTCCAAAATGGACATCTGAGCAGGGCTTACATCCATGTACTGTTTGAGGTGGGCCAAGCACGACAACAAATAGAGGCAAAAACACGTAGCGGTTCAAGCACAAATAGAAGCTTATTTCTAGGTCACGTAACAGTGTGAGCGAGTGAACACGCTGAGCAGCGGCCCTCTTCCATGCGCCGACTCAGGCTCACGGAATCTCTGCCCTCTTCCTCGTGTGGTTTCCTAGGTCACCTTCGGTGTTTGCCCCCATCCCAGACAGCTGGAAGGGGAAACGAGAGCATGAAGGGATGCCTGTGGGATGTTGTTAATGGGCCAGACCTGGAGACGGTGCTGGTCACCTCCCCTCGCCACTCACCTGGCCTCACCTATCTGTAAGGGAGCCTGAGAAATGGAATGTGTAAGGGAGAAGAGAAGAATGTGGGTTGTATTGAGCAGCTGGTAATCTCTGCCTGGGTAAGGATGAAGGAAAACTCCTTTTTCTTCTGAAATCCCATCCCAACAGCACGTCATCCCACTCTGAAGGCTTTCCTAAAGATGGGACAAAACATCCTTGCTCTCTACTGCTCTTCCTTTCCTGACTCATCCTAGATGTGGAAATCGCTATCCTGAGAGGCCCCCTCTTTTGCTTGCGAAACTCTTGGTGTCCAATGCAGGAGCTTGTCCCCTCCAGCCATCTTGCTGCTTTGCTCTGCCCCTTGGAGAGCAGAAAAGGCAGATGTGCAAATAAACCCATCGTAGGGGTTAGGTGGAGTCGAGGGTGGGCATTCTAAATCAAAAGGAGTCTAATTTATGACTGCGTAACTCTTTCATAGATAAAAAAAAAACTGACACCCCGGAGAATAATGGAGAAGGGATTCAAACTAGAGTAGCTTCAATGCAGAGCCATGGCACTTAAGAAGGAATTCAGAATATGCCCCAAATTCTAACTCAGGCCATCCAATACTGTCTAGAGCAGGGTTAGTCCCTTGACTTAAAGCCCAAGTTAGTCCCTTGACATAAAACCCAAGTTTTCAGTTGTAGCAGGTCCAAGGACAGGCCTCAGGAACTCTAAAAATCCCCTGAAATTGTATGAACAATGTTGCATGTGGGGAGTTTCTTTTCTTTTCTTTTCTTTTCTTTTTAGGGCTCAGAGCTTTCAAGAATTCCAAAGGTGTGTATGGCCTGGTGACTTACTAGGCGTGTGTTTCCTAGAGGTAGATCACCATGCCAGGTCCTGGAGAACAAGATAGGGACCCAGGAAATGCAGCAACCTGAAGGCTGAGAAGCCCATCATTAGTTGAATTAGGTCCTGAGGTCCAAGAAGGGCTGAACTATTATCAGAGCTCAGACTCCTCCAAGTTTATGACCAGCTAGAATGTTGAGCTGAAAGCCTGGGATTCCTGAAAGTCTCCTTAACTTAGTTGATCTTTGGCTTAGAGTGGGGAAGGGTCTAAAGATGGGAGCCAAGTGATCGGCAATGTGTTGAGGAGACCCAGTGTCAATGAAATAACTTATATTTTATTTTTACCTTTAAAAGCTGGTGATGGCAACATAGATCAAGTGACTTTCAGGACCACAGGGTGCAAACATGCTCTTGGCTCTTTGCTGGGGGTGCAGGAGTCTCAGTAACTAGCAGTCCTCTCTCCTGCCTGCGTGCTGAGTTCTGAGCCCATGGAGACAGAGAAGCCAAGAAGATGGAACTCGGAATGTGCACTTGAATACTGATAGAACAGTCGGAGATGGCGGCCTTGCTGTGCAACCACAGGTTTCCTCATCCTGAATTCCAGATTAGACCTGCCAGCCCAGTCTCGGCAGCCTAGGAATCTTGGAAGCCTTGCCCTAAAAGGGCATAATTTGTACTGCTCGTTTCTGCTCTCTGCAGACAGGCAGAGCCCCATCAGAAGGGGGAAGAGGCTGTGGCTGCCGTCTGACCCTCACCCATCAGGCAAGTCATTCCTCCCTAGGGACAGGATTAGGGCCAGAGAACGGCCTGGATTTCTACTCCAGTGGATGTCCCTTCAGCTGAAGGCCTGCAACAGCGCAAAAGGGGAAGAGTTTCTCACGGCTCCATGCACCCACCACCACCTCAGAATCATGGCTCCTTCCTCGGACAGCAGGAGTACGGAGACCTGACTCCTGCTTACCTGGCTGAGAAAAGATCAACAGCTGGGCAAACTGGTCCTTAAGAGACACTGGGCCAGACTCAACCCTGTGGTTTCAGCTGTTAGGTTTTCCTGAGTAGACTCAGGTCCATGGAAGGAAAAGTGATGCTGAGAGTCAGAGGAGGAAGGGGCTCATGCAGGATATCCTGCAGCCAGGACCCCAGCTACTGGGTCTGAGCATTCCCTTGCCATTGTTTTTTTTCTTCTTTTTTTTTTTTTGTTGTTGTTGTTGTTCTTTATTTCTTTAGTAGAGAAGTTGTGCGTTTACAGAACAATCGTGCAGAAAATATGGAATTCCCATATACCACTCCCCACTCCCACCTTGCATTGGTCTGGAACATTTGCTACAATTGATGACAGCACATTTTAATAATTGTACTATTAATTAAAGTCTATGGTTTAACTTGGGGTTTACTGTTTGTGTTCCATGGATTTTTGAAGATTTTTATTCTGTCACCTTATATACTTAACATTTCCCTTTTTGATCATATTCATATATGTATTTCAGTTATAACTTGTTACTTGTGGTCCTTATTTATGCAAAGGACAGCAACGGGGAAGATTTGTAATCCATTCGCGAGGCACATGATTTTCCTAATTCTTTTTTTTTTTAAATGCATTTTTATTTTGGAGTAATTTTAGATTTACTGAACCATTGCACAATAGTACAGACAGTTGCCTTGTACCCGGCATCCAGCTCCCTTTAATGCTGACAGCATGTATAACCGTGGTATATTTGTCAAGACTAAGAAATTCACATTGGCATAACATGATTAAACTACAGACTTCATTTGGGTTTCACCAGTTTTCTACTATTGTCCTTTTTACTGTTCTGGAATCTGCCCCAGGATACCACATTGCAATTAGCCAAGTCCTCGTTAATGACAGGTGAATTGCCTTGGCTGAAGACGGGGTCAGGTTTCCTCTTGACCCTTCATCCCCCCATGGCTACCCTTGATGCACCTTCATAAGACCCCAGGTCCCCATTGTTCACTGTTTTCTAGAAGCGGGTAGGTGAGCTTTAAGAAGCCCTCCTCCAACACCAAAGTCCAGAGCTGCCAAGGAACCCGGTTTCCTGAGCAACTTCAAACTCGACTCTGCAGGAATCCTTTGGAACTGTTCTTTCTCAGGAGGTCATCTTTGTACTGCCAAAGGGCAGTGCTGGAGTTAATTTTCCCTGATGGAGCTTAGAGGAGGAGGCTCGAGGGAGGCCTGGGATCTCCTTAGATTCCCATTCCTGAAACCTCGTTCTTGCTCATTTCTCCAGCTTTGGGGAAGGGTGCCCGGTGCTGACCACAGTGCAGACACCTGGAGGACGCTCAGAGCTTTCGCAACCTGAGTGTCTGCTGTAGGACTGGACACCACAGGACATGCACCTTGAGTGAATTGTGAAAAACAGTGGAAATGCTAAGACCTATTAAGCTGTACAAAGCTGCAGAGGGAATGAAAATGTTGGAAAGTGTGTGGGATTGATTTATGCTGATTGTAGGTATTACAACCTTGTTTCCTTGATTAAAGCCAAAGGATTTGCACACCAATTATTTATAAAACATCAAACATTTTGGGATGTAAAATCTGTTCAGAGACAGGGCTGATGTTCAGGACACCATGGCCTCAGTGGCAGCTCCACATCTGTGTTGCCAAATAGAGAGTGCACTTCTGTTTGTAGAACCTGGGGTTTGGATTCCAGTTCTATGGCGTCTTTCAGGTTTTACCTTCTGTGGGACTAAGTTCCATGCGCCGTGATGAGCGAGCAGGAGGCTTCGTCTCCATGGGTCAGGAGGGAGACAGGGCAGAGCGAAGCCAGCTCAAGCAGCCTCTAGTACCGCTCTGACCCCAGACCAAGGCTGTTCCTGGCCCAGCTCTTCTCCTTCACTCCCTGATAAATGAGGCACCAACCTTCAGTTTTGAAACAGGCTCTTCCCATTTTATCCTGGATCTAGTTTAGTGACAGAAGTCTTCTTGCTGCTGTCCTTCTCTCTTCTTCCTCTTGGAGGGCATTCGGTCCAAAATCAGCCTGGCAGGCAGAATTTCTTGATATTTTTTCAGTGATGGGGACTATGGGCATCCCTCAAAGGACAGAAGTGAATACGGGGCAGGATCTGGTGTTTCAGCCAAGGGACGCTCCAGCAATGTGGTATGAAGATGGTCCGCCAGAGGACAAGATGACTTGCGGGTTGAGATGCAAACAATCCAACGCTGACAATGAGGTGAGCAAATTGTTTTGAGCGTTCCTCTCCCCTGCGCCCTGATGGCTTGGGAATCCTAGTTCTGGGAAGCACCCCTCATGTCTTTGCTTCTTGAATAATGTGGTGACTAGAATTTAGGAGTAGAAGCCAGAAAGCCCAGGTTCAAATCCTGCCAGTTCCACTGAGACAGAACAAACTTCTTTCTTGCCTAGGACTTGAGTTTATCATATGCCAAGTGGGCAACTCCCATCCCTCTTCTTCGTTGTGTTGAGACATTTCGTCTCTTCAGAGGTGCTGGCCATACCACAAATAGCTTGTGTTCTGTCACTTCATAGAAACCCTGGTGTTAAGAATTTGAGGGATAAACTGAAGTTTCATCTTTTAATGTATTGAGGACTTTATTGCTCCTTTTCCTGGACTGGGACTTATCGGACTGGGGTCTGTTTCCATCACTCACTCACTTTGGTGACATTGACTTTAGACCAGGGTTCCTGACTCTCAACTCATAAGGTTGTATGAGAAGTACAATTTTCCCAACCATTTTTTTTTTTTTTTTACAACTGTGAAACTTTCTCTTCAAAAGGAACCTTATAAAACAGGCCAACATATAAAATAGATAAATCCAGCTGTGTGGTTGAAGTGAGAGAGCGGCCATCTGTCGACGTGCCCCACCCCCATGGCTCTTGCACCAGTTTTGCTTTGCAGAGGGCTTCTGTGCCCTGTGGGGCTGAGTATGGAAGGAAATGTTTGTAAAGCAAGGATGACGCCGAACCATGGCAGCCTTTGAAAGGCCAAGCGTTCTGACGTGGGTAGTTGATGGACAATAGTGTTGAAGTGTTGATGAGAAAGGAGCCTGTGGGTGAGGACGAGTCATAGGCAGTGGCTTGTGGATAGACTTCTGGAAGCAGAGACCACCAAGGCAGGGCACTGCAGTGTCCAGGCTGTGAGGCAACGAGGCTCAAGGCCACAGTGGTAGATGTGGAGGATGGGAGAGGAGTCGCCGGAGTCACTGGGGTCTAGAACGGTGACGGGAAGGCCAAGGCCAGGGACACTTGCTGTTTTGGGTTGTGACATTGAAAAGGAGTAACAGTGAAATTGAGGGTCAGGATGGATTTTTAAAAATGCATCTTCTAGGCCACCCAGTCCATTTTGAATCTCTAGACTGTTAGAAACAGATGAGCAAATGCCAGATCATTTGATTTTAAAGAAACATGAAGCTGGAAGGAGCTTTAAATGTCATCTAATTCACCTCTGTGGCCCCAGACAGAATGGCATCAAAATCATCCCAGATGGATGGTTTGCTTGCTCTATTCCTGTGCATCTCCTGAGAGTCCACAGGTTTCCCCTTATTCCTTCCAGCAGTGACAGAGGGAAGCTATTATCAATGAGAGATTTATCTTTTTCATCCTAACTCATAATACCTTTTAGAGAGTGGGAAGTTCTCAGATATATCTAGCCAGAATCCTACCTGCTGCAAGGTAAGTCTATTTCATCCTATATCCTTAGTGGCGATAAATGTGATTTATATCATAAAATAGACATTCTAACGCTCAGGTAAATGCTAAGAAGCAGCTCAGTGTGACCAAAATAGCCTTGAGCTTTACATAGATAAATGGATTGATTGCTTGTAGTTTTGATTTGTTGATTGTATCTTGATTGGTGGGGTACCAATGGAATAAAAATATATCTCTCCCCTGCAAAAAAAAAAAAAAAAAAAAAATCCTCTTTCTGAGAGCAATTTCCAGCGAGTGGTCTCCTAAACTTGGTCTTGTCTCCCTGTGACTTTGAAATGCCGTTGCTTTAGTGTGTCAATGAGGGTGGGCAGGTATGGGACTGATGTTCTAGTTGTCAGCCTTATCTCCACTGGGACAGATAGTGGGGAAAAAGCCAGAGAAGATACTCCATCAGAAAAATGCCAAAGAGTGGAGGCACGTTTAAACTGGAGCCTATCCTCAAGAAAGGAGGGGGCGCGGCAGCTGTGGACTCCCTTTTTGAGGATGGTACGGGGACTCTCCTCTCCACAGGGTGCTCTTGACAGCGCCTTCATCACTGGCAAGAGGGTATATTACAAACGGGCCCTGTTTTTGGTGCCTCAAGTGTAAAAGGCCTTTTTTCTTCTCTGAGAGTCAAACGGAATATATAACATATAAAGATACATAAATTTCCATACAAAAATCTTCTTTACCAGCTGTAATTAAGATATTTGCATGGAAAAAGAACATTTGTATTCCCTTGACTTCTTCCTGGTCGAAAATTGATTTTCTCCCGTAAGCCTCAGAGCAGAAGACTTGTCATCTCTCTGGGACTAAACAGAAGGAGGAGAGGGCAGCCGTAGACTGGGTCAATACAACTTGGAGAGTCGAGGATTTTAAATATGCTCTTTACCTCTGGCTTTCCCCCTTCCCCACCCCCATGTTTTGCTAAACCCAGTAGACAAAGCTGGAGGTGAGGAGTGGGGAAGGCCAGAGAATGTGGGTGGGTCTGAGGGACTCTGGGCAGGGCACTTGATTACTAGTCAGGCAGATGTTCCTTCAAATCCCCCAGCGTCTGCTTACTCGCTACATCTCCTGAAGAAACTTACTTAAATTGTCTAAGTCTTAGATTTCTCATCTGAAAAAAATTGAGAACAGTTTCTTCTTTTGTGTGCCTTAAATAAGATAATATATGCAAATTGCCTGGTACCTATTAGGCACTCTATAGATGGTTATTATTATTCTATGTAAGTGAAGAAGTAAAAATTATACATAAGAAATTTTAAATAATTTTGTGTTACAAACGAAGGTATTTCCTCGGGTGAGTCTTTGGTGCTGCATATGAAAATTGAGAGGCGAGGTGGCTAATTAACTTACTTGGGAATAAAAACAAGCCTGTACTGCTCCCTGCTCCAGGACTGGGTTAGACATCCGAATTGTTCTGTTGGGAGCCCAGGGGAAAAAGAAGGCACTTCTCAGTTGACCATAGCGAGAGATTTTCCATTGTGAAATTAGCAGCTCTTAACAGGAGCTGACATTTGATAATGGTGGACCGTGAATTTTGCAGTGGATGAAGGTCTTCAGTTGAGAGCTCCGCTTCCCGATGCCTCCTAAGGGCGTGCCACCTGGTGCTCTCTTGTAGGAAGATCTCAAGGTCACGTACCCTGGAGCCTTGGGGATGGAGACCTGGCTGGCTTAAAGTCCAGCCCTCCCTCTTTTCTCTCTCCTATCTTTAGAAATGATTAGTGATGATCAGCTGCTCATTGTCACTCTTGACATGAGATAATGGATATGCAATTGCTTCGTAAGCGCTTAGCTTCGGGTACCGTTGGTTTTGTCATCAGCACCAGGACCACCATTGCTCCTGGTGCTTAGCAAATGACTGGTGTGTGCTTGGGAGAAAAGGATCCCAAAGTTGGTTGGCAGGGGAGGTCAGTGCGCCATTTCTCCCAACCTGCCAATCACTGCCACACCTTGGCTACCTCTCCTTCACTGAGTCATACTCTCCAACCTCCCGGGTAGGTTGGGTCTTTGAATTGTAGCCCAACTTACTCTTGAAGTTGATCCTTTCCTTACCCAAAGACCAACCACCAATTCCTTGATCTTTGTATTTAATTTTTTTATTCCCTTGAATCACTTGTGTACATTCTGTTCTATGAGTCTCTACAGCATAAGTTCCCTTGAAGGCAGGGGAACCCCTTTTTCAGCACAATGATTTTCACATAGGAAATGCTTGATAAAAATACATTAACTTTAAACTATATAATACCATGTTGTTTGCTAAGGAATAGTGCCCTCACTGGCTTCCGCATTCTTAAGTAGATCCTCATGGGTCCCCAATTGCCAGTCTCCAAGGATGAGTGCATGGGAGCTCTGGATATATTCATCTGGAAGATAAAATAGTGTCACCTAAGGGAGAGCCAGCTGGGTCTGTTTCCCAACCGAGGGCCCAAACATCTGCTTCTCAGTGAAGAGTTCCTAGAGAATGTCCACAATAATTAAAATGCCTGTGAGACTGGAGTTAACACCAGAAGGACCATTTACTGATGCACACAGCACCAGCTTATTCAAAGGCTATAGGCTTAAAGTATTCACTCCCAGGAAGCCAGCCTATGTGGGAAGCCTGAACATAGTGAGATGGTTGCTGGAGAGGAAGACATCAAAGCAATAAAGTCCAATGAATCAAATGATTAATGGCCACCTGTTAAGAGAGCCTGACACATCCTTTTCATCACAGGGATTCCTTAACTTGCCAGTAGGTCCGGAAATACTCCACATCTTTTCCTAAATTCCCCTATCGAAGCCCGGGTGGGATGAACATTTCCACCATCCAGTTCTGTGATGATCCTTTTTCCAGGCCTCTGTGACCAGCCAGTGCTCCTTTGAAAAGACATATTCTAAAACAAAACAAAACAAAAACAAAAAAAGAAAGAAAGAAAGAAAGAAAGAAAGAAAGAAAGAAAGAAAAGAAAGAAAGAAAGAAAGAAAGAAAAGAAAAGACATATTCTTTGTTCCTCTATGTCAATCAGGATTGGGAGCCACTTGGACTTTTTCAGACAACTTGAAATGCATGTCCATGGCCGCATCCCTTTTATTCTGATCTTAAAGAGACCAATCTTATTTTCTTCATTTTCAAATACTTGGGAGTCACTTTATCATAGTCCCCAGTGCTTTCCACTCCAAGTCACCGTCATACATTTTGCTGTTGGTAAATCTAATTGCCTTGATACCAAGTATTATAAGCTCTAGGGATGTCAAGTAGATTTTCTCTCAGGAACCAGTTCTGAGTGACTGGTAGTGGTTACCTGGTGTGGAGTGAAGAGAAGAATTTGGTGACTCCATGTAGGTTCAGTGGGAAAGTGTACAGTGATCAACAGGTGATATCTGCCATGAGTATAGGAAGGGGAATTGGTGAAAAATGTGCTCTGTTGTTTCCAGTTCTGGCACATGCCATCCAAATCAATGCTCTCATTTCAGGATTTCTATTGGACCCTTTACAGTGTGCTCTGACCTTGGTGTCCCACAAATGGAAGGATTCTAATGTGGCATAGATATGAGTTTATTGAATGCACCTGTGTTGAAGGATCATCCACAGGGATAAGGTTTTGCCATAGTTTGCCTCGTGGGTAACTGAGTTTAATTTAGGTTTGTTTGCCCAACCTCTCATAAATTATCATCTTCTGGCCAAAGCATCTCTTAAGCTGTTGTGTTTTAGTACTTAGGTCTAGCAAAAATGCCTCTTACTTGGTCTGTTTGGTTCCCTTTTCCAGTCTGCTGAGGATTTCAGGGGCCCAGGTGCAGCGATCCCTTCCAGCTTTGTGCCATGTGCAACTTTTATCAACGCATCAGCAGCGCCTTTAAGCACACTTTTCAGTTAAACAGCCCAAGGTTTGGGTTTGTAGTTGGGATCCTGCTCCCAGGTGAATGTCGATTTAATTATCAGCATCCTTTGGATCTAGTCATTCCATGGTTATGACTCTTCCTAATGGGTCTCTTTTCCTACATAGAGTAGCTCTTTTGGTTCATAAGTATTTTATGAGAGGCCTGTGTAAAAACGTGGCTGAAGTTTGGATAAGCAATCTAGAGTGGTAAAATCATGAATTCCTGGGTGGAAATGAACTTGGACATCTTCGTGGTACTTATTTGACGGAGGAGGACACTGCACCTCTGAGCGGGAGCAGATGTTTCTGAAGTTCACGCATCTGGTTTGTGGTGGCGCCAAGACGAGAATCTGAGTGTCCCGACTCGTAGGTCCAGCGCTCCTCTCTCACCATCGTGCAAGTACTGTGAGTCAGCCAGGCAGGCTTTATTTTTCCCATTTACAGACTAGCAAGCCTAGCCTCTGAGAGTAATTGGTATTCCTCAGATTGCACAATAAAATGAGAGTCGGAGTTGGAGTTGGTGTTCTGACTTTAAACTTTTTTTTTTTTTTTTTAATGGGATGTTAGGTTATTTGTGAATAGGATTTGTTAATAGGTTACTGGAATCGTACTTTCTCCACAAGATTAGGTAAAGTGTGAACTTATAATGAGCTACATCTGTGAATTTTTTTCTAGTAGTGCTTTGCGGCAAGGACGTTTAAGTTAAATGAGGCAGGTATCGGGGTTATGCAGGGATGGCCCTACAGCATGAAAGGAGACCCTAATTCAGGAGGTTTGGGGTCTCTGGGGGTGCAGTAAAGTGAACAGCAGCAAGGTGATTTGAGCCAGGTATAAGGCCCTGAAATGTAACAGAGTCAGCGAAACTGAAGGGCGAGGAAGGGATGCTATAAGCTGAGGAGGTGGTGATCAGAGATGAGGAATGCTGCCATAGAATCTCTAAATGCGTTGCAGGAAGGGATTTGTAAAATATTCTTGTGAAAATATATTCTCAAGGACTCTGTCAAAACATATTTATTCGTAGTAGTGTGGGATTTCCATAAGGGCGGTATCCACACATTATTTCACCAGGTACGTACTGCCCAAGCCTAACACCCTGCCTGGCATATGGTAGGCATTACATAAATGCATGTTAGATGAGATAAACAAGGAGACAGGGGCATTTCCTGGTGAGTAGCTGATCTGGGATGTGCTCACAGGTGTTGAAGTTGGGTACAATCGGAAATCACAAAACCACGTTTCAATACAGAGATACTCTGAGGAATTTGTCTTCACCATTTTGGTCTGGTGAATGACTCTGCAACAAGTTCCCTTAGACCCAGGGGATGCAAAAATAGAAAACTCTAAGAATACTTCAAATCCTAGGGTGGGAAGCATGGTGCCACAGGCAGTTAGCCAAATTATTTGAAAATGGGATGGACACCCTCTAAGATAGTGGCTTCTCCATCCCCCGTGGTTTTCCAGAAAGTCCTGATAACCACATTTTAGAGATGTTATAGACACACAGGCATTGGGCATGAGGTTGTGGTAGATGATCACAAAACTTTACTTTTTTTCCAGTTCTGAAATTCTAAGTGTCAAATGTCAAATTCTGTAATAGAGCGTGCTTTGGTACGTGCAAAGAGGAACTGTAATTTAAGGAATCGTTATTGTGCATGGGCAAGGAACAGTATCAAGTAGCTATTTCTGCGATGCTGCAGAATATTAGGCCATCTCCACCCTCTCCCAGATGTGCTAGTGCACACATCCTTTTCCCTCCATAAAGGAGATCCTTTATCCCAGGACTCACCTCTTCCCTCGTACCTCATCATCAGTCACCTGCCCTCCTCTAGCCCACCTCCCTTTGTGACTATGTTTCTTTCACTCTATCTTCAAGCCTTTCTCCCTCCTTTCTACTTAAAAAACCCACACTCTCTTCTACATTAATGAAAACTCTTCATTTGACATCTTTGCCCCTTCCAAATTCTGTTTCCTTCCTGAGCTACTGAAATAGGTAGTTTTCATCTTCTGTGGTAATTTTAATCCTTCTGATCTTACCACTTCATTGAATCTGCATTTTGGGGGGGTCACTAATTACCTCATCAGGGACACTCTCAAATGTCTTTCCTCAAGCCTCTTCCTTTTTGAACTACCTGTCGAATGACCTCAGTGGTAACCAGGGCATTCCTTCACCCCACTGCTGGATATTCTTATTCAGGACCTTAGTGATGCCTCGCCCCATGGTTTATTCCGCTTTCCAGCCTCTTTTACCTGTCTCATGGGTTTCTCTTCTTTCTTCTCAAAGTCCTGGTGCTGTGGTTTTTAGACCTCTACTTTGAAAACCTCAGGCACTCACGTGATTATAACCACTTGTTGCTTTTACGCAGAGGCTGTCTGAATTTGCATTTGTAGCCACCATCTCTTCTCACTTTGGTGGCTTGATCTGTGAACCTCCCCTGAAGACTTCATTGAAACTTGGCATGTTGGAAGGAAAACACACCATGGCTGACTCCTGCTCCTCAGCAGCCCATTAGCGTCAACAGAAACTCTCTTAGGATATTGGCAAACGTGGAGTCATTGTTGAAACTCTCTCTTCATCATCTATACCTACCTCCTCACCGAATCCTGCTAAGTCTTTTCTTTACAGAACCCCGGCTTCCCTTTATTTTTTCCAGTGTTGGTAGAAAGTACCCTAGAGACACCCAAATCACACCGACACCTGGTTCAATGCACACACCTCCAGGTTCAAAGCCGTTCCCCCACCCCCCAGACTCCCCAACCTTTCCATTGTTCCACCTGCTTCTTTAAAAAAGCCCTGAGTGATTCTTCATTTCTCAAAAATGTAAAATTCTCACTCTGGCCTGCAGGACCCTCGAGCACCCTGACAGTCTCCCCCCCTGGCCCCTCCCACAGGAAGCCCCCTCAGCTCCACCCCAGCCAATACGTCTCCTATTACACAATGCCACCCGTGCATGTCCACCATCGCACGAGGCCGTCTCTTCCCAGCTCCCCACACTGCTCTCTCTTTCATCTCCCTCTTCGCCCTTTCCCTCTGTCTGTTCCTCACTGCCATCAAAACCCAGCAACCCCATTTCACCGCCTTCGTTGCAAGTTCTCCTAAGCATCGCGGTATTGATGTGCGCGTGGATGTGTCGCTTTGTGAACACGCTCTCGGGTCGTTCCTGTGCTCCTCCTCTGCCTCTGGCTTGGGTGAGAGCCAGGGCTGTGTCTCACGTCTTTTGCACACAGCTCTTGACCCAGGCTGGGAAAGGCCATTGCTAAGTTACTGATTGTTCCTCCTCTGAGGCAGCGCCTCACACCACCACCTCTGACTTCTCCGGAAGCCCTCCAGGGGAAGCAAGCTTTCTCTGAGCAGTAAGTAATGGGAACCATAAACACTGACTCTGTTGACAGCAAGGAGGGGGTGTGCTGTGGTCCCTCGCCCATGGCATCCAGCTAGCAAACCTCCTTTCCACATCAGAAAGGCAGGGAAGGAGATCTAGAAAGCCCTCAGGTAGTGGTGGATGCAGGGAAACAGTAAGGCCAAGTATTCCCTCAGAAGCTCTGGAGACGTACTATTTCTTTGATGTAAGAGGTTGAAAATTTCAGATAAAATTCATTTCCTTTCAGAGTGGTGCGGTGGCTGGGAGGCTCATCCTGTGAGGAGCAGGAGTGAGCTCTTGGCGGAAAGCCAGCTGCATCTTGGTGGCTCAGATGGGAAGACAACTGGGTGTCATGCACAAGGCGTGGTGCCATGGTGTGTCTGCTGAGTGGCGAGTGAGTTTGGCTCTGGGCGCACTCCTGAGTGAGAGCCCTGGAGGCGGACAGTCCGTGGCTGGTCTCCCTGGTATTGATGGGGAGAGATATTTGGAGCCTGTGGCCAGGAGAGATGTACTATTCAGTTAAAGAGATACCTGCTTGCCTTCTCCTCCCTGCTTTCATCCTCCCATCCTTCCTTCCTCTCTCTTCATCCCTTTTCTTCTCTCTCCCCCCATCCCGCTCTCTTCCTCTATTCACTGTCAGGAAGGGCCATGCCAGAAGGCCCCATTCAGCGTGTCGTGGCAGCGGCAGAGGCTAGCAGAACCAGCAGCTTCCACAGTGAGTTTGGATTTGGATTTCATTTCTGGGGCCAGGGGCCTGGGCAAGGTCTTCCACACACAGACCCACAGCTTGCAGGCTTTGGAGAGGAACTTCCATGGCCCAGGGGGCTGCTTCTGGCCTCTTTCCCTGCTTGCCACCATGGTGGCATTATTTAACTTCCATGGAAGTTTCCAGACAAAGCTGTTGTTGCAGTGCTTGGGATGTCTCACTGGGAGGCAGCATGGTGGGGGTGGAGGGGCCATGATCTGCTCAAATTAGGAGCACTGCTGGGAGAGCTGCAGAATCAAACCGGCTGCCAGGGATCTGGCCCAGGCCTGTGCGTGTGGTGGTAGCTGGAGGCTCTCTGCATGGACGATGGTTTGGCTGCTTTCTTGCATTCCAGGAGGTGTGACCTTTAGTTATGAGTATATTTGGGTGCCTACACTCTGTCAGGGACTCCCTTTAAGAAGTTAAGAATACCACATAGATTAAAGGGTCTGTAGATCCAGAAGTCTCCCCACTGACCTCAGATTAAGGCCTGTCTAGAAATTTGGGGATCAGAGCAGTTACTGCAGAACCTCAGCACTGAGTCATATCCCCGAGTGTTTGGGGGGAGGCTTGGATTCTGCCCATTTTAATTTCTAGCATGAAGATGCACATACGGCTGCATCAGTCCAAGGCCCCCCTGTCTTGCCTTGATAGACTGAATTGGATGCCTTCTTTTCAAAAGTCGTCACTGTGCCGAGGGGCTTTTTCCTTCTGCTTAGGGTATGGTACGCTTGGGAAAACAGAATCACACAATTTACCCACCTGGTCTTAAAAATCCAGGGCAGTCTAGGAAGACTGAAGTCCTGCTTGCCTTCTTGAGATGCTTCCTCACAGGCCAGACGTTGTTCCGAACACTGACTGGGTATGTTGAGATGAGTTAAGTTTGAAGTGCAGAACCTCTGGTTTTAATACATGCTATTACCCTAATGCTGCAGTCTTATCAGCAGGTGTCTGGGAATGCTTTGACAATTTCATTCATTGCTCTCATGATTTGGTTAAGGAAGTAGATTAAGCAGAGCTCTCCAAGTTCTCTCAGGATCACATTTTTATAGGTATCTCATCTTGGCACTGCTAGTAATAACAGCACTAAAGTTTAGGACTTTTCAATGCTAACAGCTTTATGTAGCTAGGGTAGATCAGAAAATAAAAATATGCTTTCTGAACGATCAAAAATATTGAAAGCAGGAGCTTTATAAGAGATTAATCACTCTCTTCTCATGCTTTTAAAATATCATGTGGGTTTCAGTCACATCAGGGTTGCATCTTGGTTTCCAAAGCTATTTCATTAAAGTATCAACTTTGTTAAATTTATTAATTAAAATCAACAAATATTTATTATTAATCATTAATAAACTTTGGCACACCTAAGAATGAAAGGTGAGGCTATTCCTAATTAAATAGGAATTGCAGGCATAAACCTGGACCTTCTTGAGTAAATTGGGATATATGCTCACTTTATCCGGATACCATGAACTACGTAAGGATATGACTGTGAATCAAATAGGCAAAAATCCCTGGCCTTAATAAGGCAGATAGAAAGTAAAGATAAACAAAATAAAATATATAGTATGCCAGAGAGTAATAGGTCCTTAGAGGAAAAGTACAGCAGAGAGGAAAAAAAGAAGTGTGAGTTGCTTGTGCCGCTGCTGCTGCTGTGTGTGTGTGTGTGTGTGTGTGTGTGAGAGAGAGAGAGAGAGAGAGAGAGAGAGAGTATGTGCGGGTGTGTGTGTGCATGTAATTTTAGACAGGGAGGCCAAAGCAATTGAGTTGCCTAGAGAATATAATGCATTTTGGTTTATTTAATGAAGCTAAGGAGGGCTTTCATGACTTAGCTAAAACTTTCTGAAACAAGTCATATCTGGAAAATCTTAGTCAAATCAAGATATACTCAGAAACTTCAGAATGGCAGAAGTCGAGGCTGGAGAGTCAGGTAGCCGTGACACTGGATGTCTAAGGCCTTTGCCTGATGGATGGTTAGCACAGTTTCATTTCATACTGACCTCACTGAGAGAGTTATCAGAAACGGAATAAAGCTGTAGATCTATCCATTTTAGGGAGCTTCTTTGTAGAAAGTCCTCCAATCTTTGACTTGCACTGGCCACTCAGGGTATCTTAAAGCCCTTCTATCTTCCATCTGAAATCCTCTGCAGTGGTGGTGATTGGGGAAGACAACCTACATTTTCTGAGTATCTACTATAAGCACTTTGCTAGGGGTTTTGTAATTTTATCCACACTGAACCCATGAAAAAGTTATAGTCCCACTTTATGGATGCACACACTGAGGGTTAAAAGGGGAACTAGAAAAATGGCGGAGCCAGGCGTTAAGCCCAGGTTGAGCTAAGTCTGGAATCCTGCTTTTATCAAGTACTCTCGGCATCCATCCATAGATACCAGTCTTTAGGTAGAGATAGTAAGAAAAGAGGGATAGGGCTCACTGGGTCACCCAGAGGTCATGCGCAGGGCTGAGGTGCATGGCTGGATGAGGAGCAGTGGATGTGTTGGGGTGGCTGTTAATGTCCTTGCTGATTGTGCATGAAGGTACAGCAACGTCTGCTGCTTCTCCATGTGTTGTTGTCATAGGGAATGGGGACAGGCATGGAAACTTTTCGGGGCATGAGAGCAAGCCTTCCTGTTTGTGGCCTCCATCCCAGGTAGGAGGCAGAGGCTTGACTTCAGCGCGTTGGAAGGAGGGATGGTGCATGGGGTCTGTGGAGCGATAACAGGGGGTGGGGGAAATGCATGCAGATTATGAGCCTGGAAAAAGGTTTTCTGACACGGGTCTGAGTGAAGGGTTAAGTTGGACAGTGATCCTAAATTTCATGTCTGCCTTTGTGAATGGAACCCACAGATTGACCTCATCCAGTCTTGGGACTGTTACTAGCAAGAAGCAGGATGTCTCTGGACTGCAACTCAGATACTGTGGCTATCTTTAATACATGGTATCTTTAATACATGGTATCACCTTGTATTTATTTGTGGTGTACATTTTTATGCTTCTCAGAAAAAAAATAATTAGGGAGCCTCTTGCTTTATGCTTGAGGTGGGTTCCTGAAAGTTGTGTGGCAAGCAAACCACCATGTAGATGCCATCAGAGAGACCAGCTACAGACAAGGGAAGAATTATTTTGGGATGTCAATGACCTTCTCCAGTTCTCATTTGATGTCACAGTAGGATCTTTCCACCTGCAATGCTGTTATTTCCTTGGACTTCTATAACATATTTATCCAGGCATCTCAATGCCCCTCAGGGCAATGTCTCTTTTACTTTCATGGATATGTGTCATACGGATAGAGAGAAGTTATTATTCTGTCATTTACCCAGAATTTTCTTCACCGTCACAATGTCAGCATCAGCCAGGAATGTAGTCCAGGCCCTTGAGTGCCCCTCACTGTGGTTTTCTGACTATTGGATTATGGCTCCCTATCAATTCCTAGTTATTTACTGCTTGTGGCCTGAGGTCTGCTTTTCCTTCCCCACTTTGCGATACTTAAGTACTAAGGAACAAAAGACATCCCTCTTCTTCCTCCATATGATACGCCTTCTTGACTTCTTCCCCTGAACCCCATCCTGGTAAAAACAAACAAGCAAGCAAACCACCTTGTCTTTCCGCCCATCTCGGCATCGTCTGGCTTCTCCTTTTGCCTGCGTGTGCTCTGTTGAGTCTTAATTGAGGACAGGAGGAAAGATGCATAATGTCTGATGCTATCACAAGCTGACAAGGCGAGCCCTACTCTTGCTGCTTGTCCGAGGCCCATAAATTGCCCCTACCAAGTGCAGTGACCTTATGTTCATGGGGCACAGGGTCACCAGTGTGCCCCAGTCCAGGAACCTGCTGAGGAGCCAGATCCTAGGCACACTCTTCCCACCAGCACGTTGGAGCCCAAGATGTATCTCCCAGTACTTCTAAGGAACCCGAGAACACATACCTGTCTTTTCACATGCCCAGTCATACCAGGAGAACTCCAGATGTGCTCCTTTCACTGCCTGCCGGATGTCAGCACCTTCCAGCCACGTCTGAGGCTGTGGGTGGGCCTGCTGGCAGTGAAGTTGTCTAGGAGCTTGAGAGCATTACAGAATACCCTGGGACTTGGATGGGGTCAAGCTCCTGTGGAATGTGATTCCTACCTTCTCATTGTTATTCCCAGTCTTGCAATTCAAGATAGTTTAAGATTGGCCTTTTGGGAAACCCAATGCATTCTCTTGTGCCAGTTGTCTCTCAATTGCCTGGCACCTCATGCCCTTAACACTTCAGGAAAATCAGTTGTTTGTTCCCAGGCCCAGTCCTCTGGGCTTTCACGTGGAAATTTATCCACAGAAAGGAACTCTGCCCATTAAATGGTACTTAGCCTCTGAATTCTTAGTTCCCTTAGCGTGATGACCTGAAGAAATAGAATGTCTCAGAGCAGAGCAAGTCCCCGCAACAGGATGGGAAAAGATTTCTGGAATGAAGTGGAGGCTCAGGTCCTTATGTCCAGGGGCTGTGGGAATCAAAGGGAAGGTGACAGAGAAGGGGGCCTTCCAGTAGGAAATGTGCCCTAGTCTTTGTGATAGAATTAACTCCTTCTTCTGGGTCTTACCTTCAAAGTTGATTGAGCCCATTTGTTCCCGCAATTCTTTTGGGACAAATGACTCATGAGAAATTAATGCCCCTGGAAGAACTGTGGCCCGACCTCCTGTCTGAGTGTGCTGGTGGGATGACGTCTCCTTTGCCCAGGTCTGCTGGGCTGGTGCCCGCCTCTCTTGATCATTAGCTATTTCCTCCGATTTTCATCACCTTCTCCCATCTTGCCACTAGAGGCTAACGCTAATGGAAAGTGGACGTCTGATGTGACCTCCAGCCAAATGCAGCCAGTTAAAGAAGCCTGGCATCCGGGTGGAGGCAGCCATACAATGAAAGCTTCCTGTTTGGATGCCGGTCTCAGGGACACACTCAGAGCCATCTGTGTCTCTGTGATGCTCTGTGGCTGGAGAAGCCCTGGGATTTGGGTGCTGCCCAGCAGGGCAGAGAAGGAAAAGTGGCACACCGCAGGTGAGAGAAGGACTTGTGTAGTTCCACCTTACCTTGGCAAGTTGTTTTGCTCTGGGGGTCTCTGGTTTCTCTGTCTTTCTTCTTAGGTTTATTTCTAGAAATAGATATTTGATTTCTAGAAATAGAGACTAACTTGAGAGTTGAATTTTCTGGTAGTATATCAGAATTCTTTTCACTGCAAGTGACAGGAAACGTAACCCAATCTACCGTACGCAAAAAAGGGAATTTATTGTCTTAGTAATGAAAAATGATCCAGGTTGAGGACCGATTTCTGGCATGACTTAATTCTGGGACCCAAATGATGTCACCAGGCTTGACATCTGTTGCTTCCTTTCCCCCCGCGCTCCTTCTTGTCTCCACTCAGCCTTCTTCCTGTGATCCTCTGCCCCACTCTGCCCTCCTCTTATTTCTGTCCCAGACAATGATCTTACAGAAAGAGACATTAATGGGACATAGATTTCCACACAACCAAGGCTAATGTATTTTGAAAATTATGATGATAGATGCTGCAGCAGTTGAATGGGTTACCTGGCACCTAGACCCTCAGTACCAAAGAGCTGTCTGCATCATGGGGGCCGTTCCATCGGGAGCACGGCTGACCGGGCATGAAATAATTGGCATCATTTCTGCAGGAGCTGGGTTGGGCGATAGGCAGAGAAAAACAGCAAGGGAAAGTCCAAGGAAGCAAAGCCCATGGTCGGCTGTGATTTCCTTCTGTCTCTGAGGAACGTGTGATGTGTTCTGGTGTCATTTTTACGAGCGATCTCTGGGCTGATAGAGGCTCTTATTTTCTGGCATTGATTTAAGTGTTTTTGAATGAAAATCCCCCCTCGGCTTTTATGTATGTTTACCTAAAACGTTTATAGAAATCAAATTCCGGGATTTCTATTACACTTTGCCAAATTCTGCCACCCCGCAACCTTTCGATTTATATGCCCTCAAGTGCCTTTATTTGTAAATCTTCCTTCAATTTGGAGGGCGAGTGTGCCACGATGCCTAAGAACATTGGTTTTGGAATCAGAATAATTCAGATACGAGGCTTGGATCTTCCACTTTTCAGCCTCTTGAACTCTCGTAAGTTGCTCAACCTCTTCCTTTCTGAGTCTGGGCAATGCCAATAGTAATAAGAGTCTAGCGCCTAGGCATGTGGGGAGGATTGAATGAAGCAGTGCATTTTGAATCATTTAGCATAGATCCTGCACAGTGCAGGCAGGCAATAAGTTGTTATATATCCCTGTTCACTGGAGGCAAGCCATCCGCCCCTCACCCCACCCTGGGAACGCTGAAAGCATCTCCTACTTCTAGAATGGTGGAGGCCAGGGTTCTAGATAAATTAGGACAGGGGCTCTACTTTGGAGATTACTTACCCCAGCCCTTAGCTTGGCTTCATCTCTTGGGAACTCATTAGGTAACCCTGAGAAAAATACTTCCTCCAGTTTCACTAACCTGGGAATGAGAAGCCCAGTTTCTCTCATCTTCCTTCTCTGCTTTTAGAAACATGAATGCATATAAAAGACTGGGAATGCTTTTGAATAGCCCAACTGGACTGCTGGCTTAGCATTTAAGACTTTCTCCTGGGTTCATCTCCAGTGCAGTCTTCCCTGCCTTTTGACCTTGAAGGCGAAGCCAAGGGTAGGGCTTGTTTATAAAGGGAGAAGGAGCAGCCCACAGCTGCAGGCCCCAGGTCACAGCCTGGGATGCCAGATGCTGTGTAGAGGTGCAGCCTCCTCCCTTTCATCTGAGCTGGCCTGGGGTCCACGCCCTTTACTGCAAAGAGGTTCCCTGGGACCCAGTTGTAGAGCAGCAGGCCGTGTGGCAATAAGCTTCTCACAGGGCTGGGAGGGGCATCCAGAGGTTATCTGGGCCCCATGTCACCGAATCATAGCGTGTTGGAACCAGATGATACCTACAGGTCAACTGGCCCAGCCTTTCCCTCACCCCACCGATATAATAAATGAGGACATGGGGCCCTAAGGATGAGCCAGGTGCTATGACGTAAACTCGAGGCAGGGCCCTGGAGCTCCTGCGTCCTCACCCGGTGCTCTCGTTGGCCTGCCCGTAGCACACACAAACACTGCTCTGGAAAGTCAGGCTGCTGGTGCTGCAGATGCTGGGAAGGGCTTTGAGCTGAGCTGTGGTTCCGTGCTCCTGGTGTATGGACTCAGAGAGGAAAACAGTGCTCGGGACGATCTCATGCAATTTCCAAGCAGAGAAGAACATTGCCAGTTCTCTAGTCCAGCTGTGCCATTATTACAGATGTGGGTGCTGAGACCAAAGCCACAGAGTGGCACATCTGGGTAGCACTGGGACGCGAGCTCGGGTCGCCTGACTCTCACACCAGGGCTCTTTCCACTCCAGCCCCAGCTTTCCTGGGTGTCAGACGCCTCACCTCCCAGGGTGCTGGAGGTGTCTCTGGTCACCTTCGGGGCCATGTGGCCGGGTCCTGGAATTTCCAGGAAATTCCTTTTCCTGGAATTTCTCACGGGATGGGCTAACTAGGAACCTGTGATGCCCAGAAATAGTGGTGATACTAGCCTACCTTGCTTCATCGTTTGCAGGTCAGAGTGACTCCCCTGAGAATTACACCCTATTATTTTTTTCTGAGTTGATTCCCACCCTTAAGTGGAAAAGATGTTATCCCCTATCTCCTGTCTGTGGTCCTGCCAGAGATGTAGCAAGTGAGCTGAGGCTCCTTCCAAATGTGCTTTTTTTAGAATTAAACGGTCTTGCCTCTACATTAGAGGAGAGTCTCACTCCCTGTTAGGTGAAGAGGTGGAATTGATTCTCAAGAAAACTTTAGGTGCATGAAAAGTCTGATTTTATCCACCTTCTCCTTGCCCTAGTCAGCACCTGGGTCGGTGGATAGTTTGGATGTTCTGCTCCAGCTCAAAGGAGCTAGATAAGGCAGCCTCTAGTCTAGGGAGGAATTGTGCATTTTTACATCATTTCCATGTTGCTTCTCCAACTTCCTTTTGCCTGGGGATGTAGCCATGGATGGTAGGTTTCTGCTGTGGCATATATTGTTTCTAGAAGTAATTAAAATATGTAAAGTGTTCCCTGTCCCCCATTTCACACTTCTTCCCCAATACTTCTGGCATTTTTAGTTGGCAGCTAATAAAACAAAAGAGGGGTCCAAAAGCCCAAGCCTCCCTCCAGCTAGAGTGATTAATTCGGAGTGGTTTGGAAGGAACAGATTTTACCTCAAGCTATAGCCTCGCCTTTCTGCTCATCTGTGGGACCTACTATAAGCACCAGAAATGACTGTGAATGCTTCCTAAGGGCAGGGAAACTCCTGGGAGGGAGGAGACAGGCAGCTAGGGCCTGGGTGGCTTGTTATAGCAGCCCAGAACCAGAAAGGACTTCTCGTCTCTCCCCAGGGTTGCCTGATGTTGAAAGAATCAATAGACTTCCAAAACCAGCCTAAAGCTTTCCTACCCCTCACCACCAAACACCCCCATCTACCTGCACACATTATGTTACCTAAAGCCTGGGCTTCGAAAATGTTTCTCAGGAACACTGCTGGCTCTACCACACTGTTTTGTGATTGCTACCTGCTGCTATCCATCGTGGCTTACCATTAGCTGGGCACTGATGAACGATTTATGTGGATTATTTTGTTTAATCCTTGCTCTTGTCCCAGGAGGTGAATATCAGGTGATGTTTACCAAATGGGGAAACTGAGGCTTAAAGCGGTTGATTTCCCGCGTACCATGCTGTGAACCTGTGCCTGTGTGTCTGGCTGAATCATGCAGTTCCACTGCTTCTGCCTTCAGGGCTGCTCAAGGCTCTCCTCTCCTCCCATCCTGGGGACCCTTAGCATTCTCAGGGGAGCTCTTAGCCCTGCAGCTCTGAGCAGCAGGTGCAGGGCACTGAGTTTGCAGGACCTTCAGGTCTCGCTTCTGGTTGCCTCTCCCCAGCCCCCAGGCTCACACAATGAGACTCGAGACTCGCTGCCTCCCAGCCTGTCCCACCTCCAGAAGCTCCTGGCTCTGAGAGAGGAAAGGAGCATGAGCCGTAGCCTGTGCTGGGAGTTGTCACAACAAGGAATATGGGCAAATCTTTCAGAGGCAGTTTGGAAGCAGTCCCTAATTTTAACAGGTGTCACATCGGCATTGCAGGAAATCCTACTGCACCTTACACTTGCATGGGTAGTTTCATGCTGCCGGCCAGGCTTTATAAACAGTCCCTCATTAGTCCTCACAAGCTGTGTCTGAGATAAGTGAAGATAAGGAGGCAGCCAATGGATGCTGTTTTCAGCAGTCTACCTCTAGGGCAGCCAGTTTGGGGCTCTGGAAGTGGATGTGCAAGGTTGTCCCAGGATCCCAGACGTGGGATCTGCTTAGCAGACTGTACAGCCGGCAGGGCGAGCGCTCTAGGCTGCTGGGGTCTTGGGATTAGAAAAACTCTTTGAGGAAGAAGGCAACTTCGTCTAGCCTCTCCTCCAAAGTGCAAGAGGCGGCCTCCCAGGGCCTCACTTAGAGTCAGGGGTCTTGCTGGCTTGTGAGGAAGAAGAGTCCACGAATTATTAGGGAACCTCTTCTCGAGCGCCACTGGTACATATCTGCCCTCTGCTTACCATTGCAGTCAGACTGGAAGTTCAGGCTCATAAGATTATGGAATAAAACTAGAATCGCGATTAAAGAAACCGCTGTCCTCATCTGTAAGGCTTCCGGGGTATTCAATCAACAGGAAGTATTAGTGTTTGTTATCGTTAGTGGGGACGGTAAGAGGACCATTTGGGGGATGCGATTCCTAGCCAAGTTTGCCTTTTGAGGAAAGAGACCCATCTCACAGTCTGCTTTATGAAATCCAAATCAGCTTGCTCTTCCTTCTTTTCTTCCATGAGGACTCCCTCACGGGATGCACAGCAGTTGAGCCTCAGCATACTCTGACCAGCCCGAGCTTGTCTTCCTGGGATTTGCTGTAGCTGGCCTTCCTGAATGGCTGGACCCTGCTTTGGTAAACAGCCAAATATTCCAGGGATTCAGGTTGGCAGCTGCTCTGATCCCGGAAGGCCCTTCAGCTGCTCCTGGAGCATGTAGGCGGAATTGTCATGAACCCACAAAGCACGTAATGAGAGGGACTTGAAGAGTGGCAATGGATTAGCTTCTAGCTTGGGCTCTATCAAGGACTTGCTGGTATTTCATCCCAGCGCTGGTTTCTCCGTTCACAGTGTGGAACAATTGCCTCGTTGTTGCAAGGATCGCTGGGCAGAGTGTAAGAGTCCCTGGAGAACTTGGGAAGTGCTGTACAATACACATAAACATTACGATGGAGAAATTAGCATCTTCTGAGGAAGTCATATGCATGTGCCAGGGTATTGAAATCCTGCAATGCCTTTGTTTTACCAAGAATCTCATTTAATTTCCAGACATGTTCTGAGTAGGTGTATTATTATCCCCATTTTATACATGAGGAAGCTGAGTCTTACAGAGGAGAAATAAATTCCCTAAGGTTACTTAGCTCATAAATGGCATCAACTAAATTACACATTATCTTTTAGTTCCTTTGGACCTTCTGTTTCCCCAACCTGTATACATGTTGTCAATATCATAATATTTAGATTTTACTTTTTGGCATCTGTATATTTGGTGAAGTCAGTCTTGTTTGTAAAGAATTGTCTTATTTTCACTAAATAAGTGTGACTCTAACCTGGAATCTAACAATTGGTGCCTGAGCTGTACAGGGTAAAATCTAGGTTTATACCAATGAGGAATTATTCTCCTGCCTTTTTTTACATTAGTCTTTAGCAAATATTCTAGATCTAGGTGGATCAGTTTGAATCCTGTGTGATCCATGGATCTGAGCTGAATTGAGATTTCCAATTTTCTTCAATGAACTGAGCTCTTTTAAACAACATCCCTAAAGTTTGTTTCCACTAAAGATTTTGTGCAGACAAAAGGTTCCAAGTCTAGGTATTTGGGAAAAAAAATAGGGGGGGAGGGGGGAGTTATTTTTCAACTCACATATTTAGACTTGCAATGTCTGCTCCATAAAAAATATTACTTGGGGGTAGTAAAGGACAGTGAGGTCTCAGAATGAGCGCCAGTGTTTAGGCAGGATTTAGAAAGAGGCAAACAAAAGGACAAGTTATAAAAGGTGTGTGTTCCTGGGGCTTCCATCTGAAATTGCTCCTGGCAGTTGCAGCTGTAGGTAAGATTGCTGGGTAGAATCACAATGGACCTATTTATCCTCTAGGCTCCCACCACTTGGCTCTTAAACTCCTTGTCTTTTTGGAAGACTCCAAGGGTTTTTCTTAATCCTGAGGCTAGAGGCTCAGCCTGAGACAACCATTCCACTGAGGAGCTGTTAAATGGCTGCCTGCCACTGTCTCTGCTGCAGCCAAGGCTTCCATAGCTAGAGGTGGTCTAGGCAATTTTCAAGATTCCTTCTAACCCTGTGTGCTCATGAGCTCCAGCTTTAGTGTTCAGTGTCTGCCGATGAAGTTTGGATTTAAGGGGCTGGAGTGGGTGCAGGACTGGTCCAAGGAAGCACCAGGATTCCAGATGGCATCTGCAGGAAATGTAGGCTCAGGCACCAAAGAGGCATGCCCAGTGCGTGACCCAGTGGGCAGAGAGGTGAAACACTGGTTCAAACTACAGCACTCACAACTCAGAGCAGCCAAGTGGAGAAAGTGGGGGGAGAGGGCGGGGAGGGAAGGAAGAGAGAAGGTAGAACTGGGGGAGAGATTCTCAAGGGCAGCCTCCATTTCTATAGCTCTGGTGGCCTCCCATATATGGGGGAAGGGAGCTATTAAGAATACCCAGAAGTTGGAGGGGGCAGGCCATAGGAATGGTAAATTCCAGGAAGCGGGGCTATGCCACTCTGGAAAGCAAAGCTATTCAACCAGTTTATAGAGAAACCATTTATTTTTATTTTCTTGGCGATAGGGCACTTTAGGAAAGTGCTTTGGACCTTTCCTCCTGCAGGGTGCTTAGAAGTATTTCAGGAAACATCCAAGGGAGATTTCCCCAAGCCCATGTGATCAGGACATGATCCACTGGTCCGTGTTTGTATCTGAGACTGAACACGAAGCATGTGAGTTTCCATGCACATATGTTCATCTCAACAGTCTCCTCCAGATGTATAGATGCATGTACTCCTACTATAGGTAGCTAATACTGATGTACATCCCGTATGTGTGAAATCCCCAAACCCTCTGGGACAAAGGTGGCAATGGTCTCAAAGACTGTAGGTGTGGCTGCTGTGAATACTCCTGGGGTCAGGTTCAAGGTAACTGCCACCCCTAGCTGATGCAGAGCACGGTGGGAGAGACAGAGCTCACTGGGGCCCATGGGAACCAGGAGACTTTGCAAGAGGTGAAGAAGGCATCTGCTAAGCCTTTAGATTTTTCCTTAATGCACACGGAGACTCTTCTATTTGCTGAGCCATGCAATTAAGAAAGATTAAACTTGAATAAATAAAAAATTATGGTGCTTACCATCCATGGTAGTCTTTATGATTGTCTCCTGATTAAACCGCTTTGTCATTAATATCTGTTGCAAAGCCTTGGGTTTTTTCAACTCCTTAGAAAGCCACTGCCTTATCATCTGTTTCAGAAGGTTCTGGCTCGGCTCATGAAGATTAGTGCATGCAGGGAAAGCTTGAATCCTTCCACTGGTCCCAGAAGTGTCTTGCCTTGTCAATCCATGTTTGTGCACCTTTGTGGGTTACGGAGTTTTTTTATCTGCAATATCAGTCATTTTTTTTCTCCTCTATACCTTATCACAGTTGTGTGAGGATAGACGTTTTGAAGCTCTGGGGGGATTGCAGGCTTCTCTGTGTCCTTTTGACTCCACCAGCTGACTCTTTTTCTGTGCAACGAGCCACAGAAGATTGAGAACTTTCTAGAGCCCAGCTGAGTTTCTCTTTAACCCAGAGCAAGTGGGCTCCCTCTGACTTCAGGAAAATCAGAGTCACACAGTGGGAATGAGCAAACACATATTCCTTGTTCAGGAAAGTGTGTATGGATAGGGAAAGTAGATATGGGAACGGGAGGTCCATGGAGAAGAATCCTCTGCAAAGGAGAGCCTTTTCCCCCCAGTGGTAATTGGAGCCAGTGAGCTGCAGCCCCTCCACTTCCAACACGTTCTGTTTCACTTCTGGGAGTGAGGGTTGCTGCACTCCAATACCTGGACAAGACAAATGGGGTTTGGTGCTTTTAAGCAGGGGTGTGTGGCTGGAGACTGCTGCTCCTGCTTCCCTCCTTTCCCATCCTGTCCTCTTATGCTGCAGATGGCCTGAGGAATGGTTGGGACTCAGCCTTGGGGAATGATTGAATTAGCGTGAGAGACAAGACCCCAGGATTTGCACATTTGGTGCTCAATCTCTAGACCTGAGGTCTTCAAACTTTTATGCCCCTGAAAGGATTTTGAAAAACCATGTACCCCTTTTGCACATTTAGTTGCTATGAAGTCTTCAGCGTAATTTTAAATGGTCGCCAACTGTGCCATTTCCAGGACATTGTAAATATTGACATTAAAAATAAATATATCTCCTCTTTAGTGCATCTAATGAACTTTAAATGCCAGAGCAATTTGATACATCATCTCTTAAACACATGAACAAGCCCATAAACAGTCAGCTTTACATGATTCGTTTTTCTTCTTGAATTTATACTTTCATTCCACTTACCCCACGGAATTTTAATATATTTTTATGCATGAAAGCCTTTTATTGGTCACTCTATCATAATTTATTGCAATAAAAATATGGATGAAGATTTAAAGTTGATTTTTAATGTCCAAAGGCCATAAGTTTTCAGATGGTAAAAGTTCTTCTGGATTGAGTCATCATTACAATTATTAGTAATACATGGAAGCATACAGTTGATCAAAGCAACATGAATGCATTACAACTTTTGATGAACATGAAAGATAAAAAGTAAAATATTGCTAGAAATGCATCTTTTATGTTTTTCAATTAGTCCACTTATTCACTAATGGATATTATTTATTGCTAAAGTAAGGAAGGCACAGTATCAATTCTTTTTTTAATTTTCATTTTTATAGATGTAAGAACTGAGAAATGTTATTACATAAACGGATAGGAGAGGAAAGAATTTTGTTACAGCAACGTGACTGAATTCTTTGAATCATTACCTAGTCACTTGCCCAAAATTACATATGGGTCTCTGATCAAAAATTATTTTTAATCATCTTTCACCTGATGGTTTGGTCTTTTTAAAAAAAATTTTAAAAAAAGAATTGGCAACTACCTGAATTACAAAAGAATTGGTTTTCCAGTCAATCGAGACATTTATTTTTTGATAGCCACGCCAACATTTCATTTGTACTCTGTAGGTTTTTCCTCCTAAGACTTAGAGAGAGAGAGAGGTCTGCCTTTCCTTTTAAACACGAACACCTGGGACAGGGATTGCAGGACCAGAGGGGATAGTCAGATCAATTGTAGAATAAAACTCCATATGAGAGTTGATGTTCTGCAACCCCCTTCAAAACTATCATGACTTGAGTACAAGCTGGAAAGACTTCATGTATCCTCAAAGCAATGGAGACCCCAGTTTAAAATCACTGTCATGGACGCTGTGCTCTATATCGAGCAAACTGAGTGGAGATTGGAAGCCTTGTCCTATGGAATGCAGGCTCTCACTCTTTAGGCTGCGTAAGAATCACCTGGGCTCCATGTGAAAAGTGCACTTCCCTGTTGACAATAGCCAAAGACTGGAAATGACACAAATGTCCATCAGTAGGGAACTGATGGAACAAACTGGCTTAGCCACACAGTGGAGACCTATACAGCTATAAAATAAATGAGTGAGACCCACGGTACAGTAAATGAGAAACAAAGTATAGAACAAGTATGCAATGTTGCCTTTTATCAAAGAAAATGAGGGAAATGATTATAAATCCAAATTCACTGATATTAAAAATAACAAAAGAATAAAAACAAATCAAGGTGGTTAGCTATGGGGAGTGAATGGGCAGGAGGTAAACTTTACTTGAATGTATCTTGCTTTGTAGTTTTGACTTTCGAACCAGGTAACTTTTTTACACAATTATAAAGCAACATTAAATAAAATGGAAAAGAAAAAGCAAAGCAAGTCCTAAAAATAAAAAGCAAAATGAAACAAAAAAGCCTGTATATTTAGTTAGTGGCTTTACCACACAGGAATCATTTCAAGTGACTCTATGTTCCTAATAGGTATATCCTAAGGAGAGAAAGAACTGCTGAGATTGTACGCTGCTTTCAGTAATCATATTGTTAAGTAATAGTATTTGAACTGCTATTTTGAAGTGTTCTCTCTATAACATATATTAGGATAAAGCAAATAAGTAATATTAATGTTGTAAGAATCAAGATTTTCAGTATAAGAGAAAAGAATACAATTATAAAATCAAAGAAATTTAAGTAAAAGCCCTGTTTTCCTAAATTTGAGTTGGAAAAATCCATATGAATTCAAGATGTACTTTCTCATTAAAAAAAAGTTTTTCCTAGCTATTCCACTGAAAAGACCTAGAAATAATGACCAATGTGGGAGCAATGAGCACTCTTAGCACTTGTGTTGTGGTCTCTAAATCCATTACCAACAAAAGGATCCAGGGTTCCTCAGAGAAATGGCTGCTTCCAGATCTGGGGCAGGAACTGTACAAAAGGAGCTTAGAATATTTGTTTTCACCTTGGAAAGCAAAGACGCCGCCAAGGGCTGCTGGGATTGTGGGGGAGAACAAAGGCATCTACGTTAAGAGGTTCCACTGGCCAAAGATGGCACATTGGCTATCAAAAGGAATAATGACTATAATAGATTGAAGCACTTCAAATGTACTAAAAATCAACCAACCAGTCAAATGAACACAAACTAAGAGTTCCTATTTCTTTTCGAAAACAAAACAAACCTCTCATTGATCATCTTTGGAGGATGCTAAGGAACCAATTCATTATTCTGAAAACTGGTAAATGAAAGGAAAGGATCAAACATTTATCCTGCCTTTCCTGTATAAACTGTACCTCAAGATAACCAAACAGTCGATGTAGGAAAATTTTTCTTTATGAAAGATTTCCGGCTAATATGATGTAGGAAGGCTAGAATTAGAATTTCACCTCTTTGCAGCCACTAATGGAATAATAGATCTGGGCAATGATTGTCAAAAGCTGCTAAAATCACTAGGTGAAAGGGAACTTGTGATGGATGAGTCCACTGATCACTCTTAACATCACGTAACAGTGAGACAACCAGGTATCGTTTGCCTCCTGTTGTGATGCAGAAGGAAGCACCATCTATGATCCTGGATCAGACCTAGATCACTGATCAGGTGTAAGCAGGTAGTACCTGACTATAGAAGAGGCAGTGTGTAGAGGGAATGCATGAAATAACACCACAAGTATATAATGAGCAACCTCGAATGTGAGAAATTCTAGGGAACAATTGACCCAATTTCTTCAATCGATAAAAAAAAAAAAAAAAGATGGTAGGAGTGATCTTATAGATTAAAAGGTTTGAAAAGGCTTAAAAACACATCACTAAGTGCAATGCATATTTTTGGCTCAAATTTTCGAAAAGCATTTGAGACGACTGGGAAAATTTTAGCCCTGAATGGTAAATCAGTGGTAAATAATCAAGGCATTAGTGGTGTGTAGGGCATCCTACAACATTATGAAAAGTCATTATCTTTATTATTGTTTTAAAATATGCAGTGTGTGGCTGTCCTATCCCTTGAGTGGAATTCAGGGGTCATCAAACTTTCTTGGTAAAGGGCCAGAGAGTAAATATTTTAGGCTTTGTGGGTGGGCCCTGCCTCAACCACTCAACCCTACCATTGCAGTATAAAACCACCATAGGCAATTTGGAAATGAAGAGACATGGCTGTGTTCCAATAAAACTTTATTCTGATAAATAGGTGGGCTGGCCATAGTTTGCTGATCCCTGATCTAATTCATTGGATCTGGGGTAAAACCTAGGAATGTGCATTTTTAACAAGTGTGCTCAAGCACAAGCATCCCTGGGAGGCAATTAGTCCCTTTTTCAGATGAGAAAATTGAGGCTTAGACAGGTGAAGTGATTTGCCCAGGGATCCACTGCCAGAAAGGTGGCAGAGCTGTGTTTCTAGACTAAAACCCAGGCTGCCATGCCCTGTCTCTGTCACACTGGATCCCAGGAAGACGTTAAAGAGAAATAGGGAGAAAAGGCTGAGGAGCGCACAGGAGAGGAAGAAGGAAGTGTTTATACTGCACAGGGAACTCAGCAGTCTCTGTTAGAATAGGGAAGAGGACAAAAGGACGAAAAGAGTCAGATGCACATATAACACCCCACAAATAAAAAGTGGGTGCCTTGGGCATAATGTCAACTTCCCTACCTGGGTCTGAAATCTAGGGTTGCCAGATTTAGCAAGTAAAAATGTAGGACACCCAGTTACATTTGATTTTCAGATAAATGCATAATTTTTTTTTGTATAACTATGCCCCATGAAATATGTGGGGCATAATTAAAATAAAAATTATTCATTTTATCTGAAATTCAAATTTAACTGGACATTCAGTATTTTCTCTGGCAGCCCTTCTAACGTGAAATTCCTGAAATCAATGAAAGCATTTGGCAAAATATTGGCAGGCAAGAGTCAAGGGCACTCCTGCCAAGGGACAGTGAGTGTCAACAGGAAGCTGCTTGGAGACGGGGTGCAGGGGTCCCAGAGACTGGACTTCCCTGATCTATTTGAAAGAGTCCCTTGACCTTCACCTACAGTTCCTTGGTCTGCACTTGAACTTGGGACAGATTTAAAGCCTGAAACAACCAGGTATCTCTGATGTCACTGTGTGAAATCCAGAACCATTGAAAATCCATCTGGCTGCATGTAAAGGGAATTTTATGGGGATAGTGGCACCCTCACTCTGTTACAGCTCGATCCCCTAAATGTACCAGGAGTGAACTTTTTCTGAGAAACAGACTCCGTAAGGCTAATAGCAGGATTGCACTCTCACATTTACATGGGAATTCAAAGGAACAAAGATCCTGGCCAAAAGGGGAGCGTATCCCGGGATATTATGACCTCCAAATCCTCCAGACTGACATCTGAACAACCCCGGCATCCTGACCCCTACTAAATCTCCCATAAGCAATTCCAGCCTCTCAGCGTTTCCTAATTCCCATCCTCCTTGCCTGTGCGTATGTGTGAAGGGCAGAGAAAGACTACGGTTGGCATGGTGGAAGGGAGGTTATCATCCAAGAAAGGCACGTGCCTCTTCCCTCCAACTACTTGTTTTATTTCCAGGATCACTTCTCATGGACTTTTCTGTGCCTTACTACTATACGTCTCCCGTTTCAAGGCTCAATCTTAATCCTTAATGTATTTCATTGAGAGCTTGGACCATTGGCTAATATTTCTCATGCAATGCTTGGGCAATTTACCTAATCTACATCTGAGAAATGGGCATAATAAGGGTTTCTTTCACATAGGATGGGAGAGAGGATTAATGAGGAATGTATGTAATACACAGTGGCTGGTACTCAGTGTATATTAGAATCATTCTTATCATTAAGATGGTTATTTCAACCCATCGCTTGCCTGCCTAGGTTTTATCAGGAGAATGTTTGCCAATAATTTTTACCAGGAAAGGATCTAACTACTACCTTTCCTAGACTGTGTCTCTCCAATGTGGGGAAAAGGCTGTAGATCCTGGAGGAAAATCAGCTGAGTGTCGATGGCATTTCGTGGGAAATATGGCAAGTCCAGGAGATTAGGTTCATTCTGCTGCACATAAGAGGGTAAACAGTTATTGTAGCTTATGTCTCCCTTTAGCACTTCATGATATTCAGTGTCTTTTAGGTATATGGCCTCCCCTTAGGCGGCATAGTTGTTAAACTGCTATTTTGAAGATGAGGAAATTGTAGCTGAAGAGCTTGTCAAAAGTCACTTCGGAGCTCAGGGCTTCTGCCTTCCATTTCATTGTTCTTTTTGTTACACCACAGGCCTCTAGAAATATTCGAGGTCCACTTGGAGGGATACAGCTTTAATTTATCCCACATTGGTGGCGTTGCCCAGTGAGAATCTTGATAAGATATTCCTTAATGAGTATTTATTTGGTACTAAATACTTTTAGTATTTAATACTTTCCTGCCCAAACACTTAAACTCATGGCAGTTTATACCCATCACCTCTTCTGGATTGCGTATAAAATCATCAAATGAGACAAATACCAGCATTAATTTGGAGGATTCTATTACTGAAATGTCTTTATTAAGAAAAATGCCCCTATATTCCTGACTTCTATTTGTTTTCATCAATAAAGAGGTACCACAAACCATTCCACCAGATCCTTATAACCAACTTAATTTTTCCTTTAATAAATATCTTTTGCTGGAGAACATAAATAAATTACTTCCACCAGTTTCCCTTTATTCATGTCTATTTGTTCCTTTTATTTTTTTAAATTTTCAAATGTAAGACATGATCATGATGAAATTCCAAACGATATGGAAACACATATAGTGAAAAATGGAATTTTCTCTCTGTTCACAACCACCCTCACTTCCTGCTCTAAAGGAAACCACTCATTCCATGGCTATCTTTCTGGGCCTTTTTCTATGCATTTACGAAGTTAGCCATTGCTCTATGCTTGTGTATACACATGTACATTTTTACATGAATGAGAATGCTAATATCTATTTTCCAATTTCTTACTGTTTCATTTGTCATAGCCTACATGCCTTTACATATCAGTTCACATAGGTATGCTCTAGTCTATCTAGCCACTGCATATTTTGCCCTTTAAAATGAGTGAAATGTCTTGACCTAAAATATCTTTGTTTACACAGACAAGTATTTTTCTAAGACTCCTAGACGTGAAATTGCTGAGTTGAAAGGCACTTGCATGTTTGGGTGGTCAGAATCTGCCAAACTGTCTTCAGACAATGTTGCCCTGATCTTAGCCATGACATTTGACAGTAACTCTTTCTTCACACCCTCTCCAACACTGGGTAGGATTAATCTTTTGCAATTTTTCCCAAGTGACATTGATAAATGTGTCTCTTGTTTTGATTGGCATCTCTTCATATAATTGTGAACATTTATAGTTCTTTTGTGGCTCATCTGTTCTTATCCTTTATTCACTTTTCTATTGGATTGCTTTTTGTAACTAATTTGAAGGAGCACTGTGCATTGTCTGGGGTTTTCACTCTTTTTCTGTTACCTTTATTGCAAACATTTTCTCTATTTGTCTTAAATATGCTTAGTTTGTATTTTGCCATATAGAAGTATGTGATTTTTATAAGTTGTATCTTTAAATCTTATCCTTTATGGATGCTTGGACATGTGTTATTTAGGAAAGCCTTCTTCCCCTGAGGTTATACAAATACTTTTCTAAGTTTTCTTCTAATATGATTATTGTTTTGTTTTTACGTTTAGCTCTTTAATCCATCTGGAAATGATTTTTGTATATGGTGTGAGGTAGGTATCTAAGTGTATGTATTTTTTAAATGAATAGTCCATTGTCCCAACACTCTAATTACTAACCCATCATTTCATATATTAAATTCCAATATTTACACACGGGTCTGCTTCTGGACTCTCTATTTTGTTCCATTGACAAATTTGTCTATTCCTATACCAATAACACAGTGTGGTCATTAACTGTAGTTTTATAATATGTTCTGTTACCTGATAGAGCAAATCTCCCTTGTCATTCTATTTCCAATATATCTCAGCTTTTATCAACAATGTCCTCCTCCAGATGAATTTTAGAATCATCTAGTGAATTTTCATACAACATTCCATTGGGGTTTTCATTTAGATTGTGTTGAATTTTTAGATTAATTTGAGAGGGGGGTGAGAGATTTATAATAATTGAGTCTTTCTATCCAAGGAAATGGTGTGTCTTTCTATTTATGCAGATCTTCTTTTTTAATACCTTTCTTTAAATAGACTTTATGCATTTTCTGCTGAAGTTTATGCCTAGGAGTTGTAAACAGTTTTGTAACTATTGTACAAACAATCTTCCTTTCTTTCCATCATATTTCAAAGTCATTGCTGCGGGTATTTGAGAGTAGTTTGATTTTTATATGCTAATCTTACAGCTGAGCATCTTACTGAATCGTATAATAGGTTCTAATTGCATTTTAGTTACTTACCTTGAACTTTTTAGGTAATCATATCATATGCAAATAATGACAGTTTTGACTCTTCCTTTTCACTATCTCTCCACATTTTTACTCTTGCTTTCTTGCATTGGCTAGGACCTCCTGAACAGCTGGTTGCATCAAATCAGTGATAGAAGGTGTCTTTTATCTGGTTCTTGATTTTAATTGTGATGTTTCTAATGTTTTATAAAGGGATATGATATTTAGTGTGTGGAATAAAGAAAGTAATCTCTATTGCTAATAGGTTAAGGCTTTTGATCAGGAAAGGGTGTTAAAATTTTTAGCATCTTTTGAAAGGATAATATGGTGTTTCTTCTTTTATCTTTTAATATAGTAAATTAAACAGATTTCTTCAGGCTGAAGCATTCTTGCATTTATAGTAATGACCTTATTGAGTTATTATATAGAATTCTTGTAGTATATTGCACACTCAAAATGATAATATTTCATTCTGATTTTGAAACTGTAGTCATAGCAGGGATAGTTTTATACATACAGATCTCTTTAGCTGAATTTGTATATTTAAGGCTATATGCCAAGTTTGACTGGTTTTTTCCTCAGAGACACTTAAGCCACAGAGAATGGCTTGGGACAGACCATCATTTTTTGCTTCAGAAAAATACAGCTAGCATAGAAAACTTTAGTAGAGCTCACCCTCAAAAGTCTGAACCATGTATCTTTTTCATGGACAGATTCTTTACCACAAATATTAATTGTTTTTGCATTCAAGTTTTCTTAAAAATTTTTTTTTTGCTCATTACCATTTCCTGGTAAATCAATTATTGCATCTATATTTTCAAATTTATTGTTTCAATATTCTTAATATTTTAATTTGTCTCCTCTACATTCCTTATGAAATTTGCTAGAAGTTTACATAACTTTTGAAAGAATTAACAATTGATTGCACAGATCAAATCTATTTTTTTTTGTTTCATTGTCTGTTTTGCTTTCTTTTGTTTTATACCAATTCTTTATTTTATCTTTATTATTTGTCTCCTCTGGAGTTCTTTAGATTTGCTTTGTATTTCTTTACTACCTTTTTTGTTGAATACCTATTTACTTTAATCATATTATTTATTTTAATAAATGCTTAAATTCTGTAATTGTTTTTTCCAAAAAATTACTTTAGCTATATTCCACAGGTTTCCATGAATAGACCTTTCACTATTATTGAATTGCTTTAAATTTTATTTTTAATTTCTTATCTTAACACATATTTTTATAAATTTCTCAAAGAGAGCCTTTTACATTTTAAAGATTTGTTGTTAATTTCCATTTAACTTTCTTTGGTACAGAAAATGTTTCTTATTTTTACTCTTAAAATCTGAGATTTTCTTTGAGCTCTCATGATTTTTTGCTAAGTTTTTTAGGTATTTTTAAAAGGATGCAACTCTTTAGGGAGGATGAAAGGCACACATGATCCCACACATTCATATCTGTCAATCCACTCATTTGCATTTTAAAAGTGTATCTTTAGTTATTTATGTTGTCTTCTTGATCCGCAATTTGTGAAACAGGTGTTTTCATTTCCCATTATAATTGTAGCTTTGTCAGTTTCCTTTTATTCATGACCTGTTTTCAATCTTTACATATTTTTGTTGCTATTTTGATTGGTGCATAAACGTCCATGATTATCATAAGGGCTAATTTTGTCATCTTAATATATTATATAGACCTCCTTGTCTCCAGTTAATTCTTGGCATTCTGAATGCTTTTTCCCTCTTGTGTTACTATGGCCAGTTAGATTTTCCTCTTACTATTGGTTGTATTTCTCCATCCTTTCATTTTGAGCACTTTCTGCTATTTTGCTTTAGATACGTCTTTTATAAATAATCCACACCTATTTTTGAGGTAGTGTAACCATTTGTGTTTATTGTTTATGGTAATATTATTTTAACTTCTATCTCATTTTGTATTTTCTAGTCACTGTGATCCCTTCTTGCTCTTTTTGTAGTGCCTTTGGCATTGGTTAAGGATTTTTGGTTCTTTTTTCCCTGAAAAATGGCTTGGAAGCTGTATGTTCTAGTTCTATTCTTCTAGGCACTATTTTAAAATTTACCAAACATACTCAAATTTAAATGGTTATGATGAAAAATTGATTAGTCTGTAATCTTTCTTTCTCTTCTTTCTAAAAGGAAAACTCTTTTCAGGCTGTTAATTATTTCTTTACCTACTCTTCCGTGCTCTTATAGTTGAAATTATCTGGAATTTTCATTCCAGATGAGTATTGCTAGTAGTACTAGTATTAGTAATATTAGCATGACTAGAATTATTACTTACTTTATATCTCTATTTTACTGGAAGATTTTATTAGTAATTGCATTACAATTTACTACAAAATTAGCAACAATTATTTACATTTAAATTGCCTTTTCCTAGCTTATTTTCTCTGCTTTGTTAGGCTTCAAGTTCTGGTATATCTTGGATTCTTTTTTTTCCAGTTTTTTCTAGACTACATCCACAATTGCTTTTTGCTTCTTTATCATCATCTGAAAGCCTGTGAATGGTAAACTTTAGGAGTCCTTGCTTGCCTGAAGAAACATCTTCATTTGTCTTTACACTTGATACAGAGCTAGCTTGGTTATACCATTCTAGATTGAAAATAATTTCTCTGAAAATCCATATTATCTTCTACCTCCTAAAAATATTTCAAATGGAGAAGTCAAACATGATTTCCCTTTTTAGAGAGGTTACCCATCTCCCAATTAGTCATTCTTTCTTAAGTGCTCATTATCCCTCCCCCCCCCCCCCCCCAACCGGCCGCCTACTGAAGAAATGAGTACTTCAGGTTGATCATTCATTCGGACATTTTAGAGAATGCAGCAACAGAAACTGGAACTTTAAACCAATCCGAGTATTTTGTAACAACAAATTCCATGTATTGGTCAAAAGTTCCAGTTTCTGTTGCTTTATTTACAAACAAGTCCATTTGTTCCTAGCTTTAAAACGTGTTGCGGATTTCCTTTCACTTGTGCTAGCACCTCTCACTTGCCAGGCAGTGAGGATTTCCCTAATGTCTTCTCTGTCAGTCTCTTCTCTTGGCTGTCAGCTCAGCAAACCCTCTGATGCCTGGAGGTCCTCCTTCGACTATTTTTAGACTCTCTTATTCTAGACCCTTGAGACCTTGCTAAGAGCGATCGTGGATTCTCTTTGGGCCACCTGATTTCCTTTCAGCACATGGCCTTCCATGCTTTGGGGATTTCCTTGTCCCCTTCACTTGAAACTCAGAGTCCTAAGTCATGATAAGAAGTTCAGGATTGTCAGGTAGGGGACGAAGATATAGTTTTACAGATAAGATGCAGATGGAATATATTGTGCTTTAGCAACCTTGGAAAAAGTTTCTAAATCTGACATCTACAAATACTCTGATACTCGACGGTCTCTCTCAGTGATTCTGCCAACTTCCCTCTGGACTCCCTCTCAAGATTAAGTTTCACTGTTGTGCCAGATTCTGAAAACCTTCTCTCCTATTTCATCAACCATCTTGTGGTCTTTCTTCACACTCAGTGTCAAGGAACCTGCCACCCCTCAGGTGTTATCCCATCTCCCCACAGCGCTGTGGGTGTCAGTCATCGTGGCCTCTCGGCCTCTGATATGAGTTGCTTAAGTGGTGGCGGAGTCAGACGAGGATGCATCTACATAGGAAGCGTGCGGGGAGACGGGACTGAGTCTGGCTTTCTGGTCACTCTGTGGACGCCTCTGCTTGTCCCCTTTTAGGTGGGAGGACACACCATGCTCCCCATCCGTTGGATGCCTCCTGAAAGCATCATGTATCGGAAATTCACTACAGAGAGTGACGTGTGGAGCTTTGGGGTGATCCTTTGGGAGATCTTCACTTACGGAAAGCAGCCGTGGTTCCAGCTCTCAAACACAGAGGTAAAGGGGGTGGGGATGGGAAACCTGATTTTGGGGAAGGCTGATAAGAGATATTCCAGGACATGTGTTGTGCCTGGTGTACAAAACCTTAGGTGGGGTTTAGAGCCAGCAGAGCAAGTGAGTGTAAGCAGTGTGCCAGTGGGGAGAACTTCTGTGTACGAAAAAAAAGGTAACTGTGGGAAATGTGGCAAAATTGTCAAAAAAGCTTGAAATCGGATATCTAAATGGAGATGCAAGCCATGGTTCTATTTGTTCGGCTACACTTTAAAATCACAAATGTTTCACTAAGGTAGAATATGGAAACAAAAAAAACACTATGAGCCTGTCAATTGTGCCGTCTGCGGATCACCTGCTGCTTAGTGTGCCCAAAAAATCTGAGTCCCCAAAGGTTTTAGACATGACAGGCCCAGAGATGTAGAGGAGGGTGATTTAGGAAGGTGAATTTCAGGTAATTGATAGAGCTACACAAAGTTCCATAAGTCCAATGAAACGTGACAGTAAACACATTAAAAATAAACATAAAGAACAATAAGCACATTTCTATATGTTCAATATTTTATATTATAACTAATTTTAATTTGCAATAATAAAAATAACCATAAATAAATTTTAATAGTAGCTAACACTTAGTGCCAGGCATTTTTTCTAAGCACATTAGCAATTAACTCATAAATTCTCACAAAAGCACTGGTTAATATTGAGGACAAAAGAAAGGGAGCTCTTTGGATTCTTGCAGGGGACTTGCCAAGAGCTCAGAGGCTAGGCTTGCAGGGGTTCTTAACGTTTTTTCTTCCACGGACCCCTTTGTCAGTCAAGTGAAAACCATGGACCCCTTACTAAGTCCACACTACACTGTGTACTATTTAATAAATATATCACACCCGCACCAACACGTCCCCAAAAGAATAATGTTTTTTTGAATTTCAATTCAAGCTCACGGACTCCTGGTTAAAAACCCCTGGGGAGGCTCCTAGGTAGGGAGACTATTTGGCCTGGCCACGTGATTCCTCGGCCTTCAAAGCCAGACAAGATGCTGCTCGGTTATGTCTGGATAAGAGTGACCTTGGCCCAGAGAATTCCCTACCGTTTGTAGAATGTAAAGGGTTGGGCTTCCCAATCCAGCAGACCAGTAGGAAATCACAATTCTTTTTTATGGTCTCCTGTGTTCTGGGAAAATGTGAGCAGAAGGGACTTTTCATATTGGAATCTTATCAAAATATTCAAGACAGTCTTTTTCTTCTAGGAACTTGTGCTCATCTCTGCCCTTCAATGCCTTGACTGCTTAATTAAGTGAATTTCAAAGTCTGAAAAGAAGTCTTTAAATCTGTACTCTCTTACCATTCACATGCTCCATAGGGCCTGACCACATTACCTGAAGTAGCACAAGACATTTTAGCAACCTTTTAAAAAATGACAGTTTATGTCAGAACCCCATTGATTCAGAAATAATATTTTTTAAAAATTGTTCCTGTCTTCCTGGGGGGTGGGAGTGGCGATAAGCACACACATGCACGCACAGGCACACATGGCCACACACCCCTGAGCACAGCCTCCCTGTATTTTGGTGGCCCCAGTAAAGAGAGGATCTGGCCCGAGGGAGCCATTGGTCTTGGCAGAAGACTTGTCCTGGACATCCAGGCTGACCCATTGTAGTTAACAGGGCGTTTAACTTCTAAGTTCTCCTAAGCCTGCCTGGGGAGGCAGTGGCCTTGAAGGCAGGGCTCCTGTCCCAGCCACCTCTCCCCCCACATCCACCCCAGCACACAAGTACAGGTAGTTACCGATGATAGGTTCCTCTTTGGAAATTGACAAACTGAATAGTCCCCCATTGAAGGAGATGCTACAGACCCTCTATGGAAATTGACAATTGGAAATTCCAAATTGACATCGGAAAAGACACTACAGATCACACGACTGATGTTAGTTAGCATCAGCAGCTGCAAATGCAGTTTGAGCTGGATCCCTTTTCATGGAGGTGAAGGTAATGGAGGGCAGAAATGGGGCTCTAATATGAACTGGGAATATGAGCAGCTGGAAACTAAGAGTATGACAAATAAATGAGCCTAGCGGGCCATTCCAGGCTCTGGAGTGAGTGTGACCAGGGAGAAGCTCTGTTGCAGGGATGGTCTAACCAGCCCATCCCAGGGCTGGGGTGACATGGGGTAACACCCTCGGCAAGGTGCTTCTGGGGGTGGCATAGGGAGGTACGGGGAGAAAAAAGGCAGGTCTCCTGCCCAACTAAATGCCAACTAATGGAGACAGAGAGGAGAAATAACATTTGTTCAGGTACTACTCTAGAGACTATTCTCTGTATTTTTTTATCATCATGAACAATTTTCAAAGGAGGAAACTGAAGTTCGGGCTAAGTAACTTACTGAGTACACAGTGGTAGAATTAGGAAGAGTTGAGACTAACCTGAAACTGGAACATGAAACCTTGAAAACGCACCTATTCCCTGTTAGCTAAGAAGTGCCTGTGAGGAAATGGAAATGAACTGCGGTAGTGGAAATGAGCCCCAATTCATTTCCAGTGCTTTGGTGCAGGCAGGCTTTATTGGTTCTCCTCCTACTTCTCCTTATTGCCTCCGCTTCAATATGGTGGGCAGTAGAGCCCCTTTCTCTGATCTCTTTTGGTCCTTACAACTCCCAGGAGGCGAGCAAGACAGACATTTCATCCCCATCTTACAGATGGGAATGCTGAGACCCTGCGAACCTAGCTGACCTGCGCTACCTGTTCCGCTAGGCAGTGTGAATCAAGCAGTTAATCCCAGGGTTAAGAAGGACTTTCAGAGAAAGAGAATACACGGTTTAGTGTGAAGAGCAGGGGAGCATGGGCCTTGCTGAAAAAGGGTCCTACAGGATACCCAGAGTGTGGCGATGTGGACACAGAGATACTGTGACTGAGAGGGGAGCCTGCAAGAAGTGGATGCTAAGGCAGAATAGGTAGGGAGGGCCAGTGGTGCAGAGTTCATTTCAGGGGGGTTGAAAGTCATGCAGGTTCTTGAGATCAGGAAGCCAATCCCCACTATCAAGTGGAAAAAGAATGCAGCTCTGGCTCTGGGGTGGAGTTCAGGACGTGAGAGGAAGAGTGAAGTAAGAGGAAGAGTATCACTGGGAGTCAGCTATAGTGGGAGTCTATGAAGGCCTGACCCAAGAGGTGGAGTCAAAAGGGCAGTATTGGGCTTGACCAGCCACGGCTGCCCATTGCCCTTGTCACCCATGCACAGAACAGTCAAGAACATCGGTGTTGTGTCCAGACTGGCCATCAGCCTGTGCTTGTGGCTACCCCAGCTCTGCATTGCAGCTCACCAATAAAATTGTTGCCTTTTGCTGAGTATGAGCCACAAGGCCAAGACTGGACTTTGGTTGTAACTTCCTTGCTCTCCTCCTGCTCTTCTTTAGGTCATCGAGTGCATTACACAAGGTCGCGTTTTGGAGCGGCCTCGAGTCTGCCCCAAGGAGGTCTACGACATCATGCTGGGGTGCTGGCAGAGGGAGCCACAGCAGCGGCTGAACATCAAGGAGATCTATAAAATCCTCCATGCTTTGGGGAAGGCCACGCCAATCTACCTGGACATCCTTGGCTAGTGGTGGCCAGTGACCAAGAGCCCCTACTCAGTTGCCTCTTCTCTCCCTGCCTCTCATATCCCTCTACCACCTCACAACTCTTTTCTTCCATCCTTGACTGAAACGAACATCTTCATATAAACTCAAGTGCCTGCTACACATACAACACTGAAAAGAAAAAAAAGAAAGAAAAACCCGTAAGGCAGTTTGGCATATACATATATATATATATTTATATATATCTAACTATCTATCTATCTATATCTACAGAGAGATATGTTCTTCACTAATACAGAGAGAAGCTGCTGATAACAGAAAACTACAAGACTTTAGCAACAACTCAGTAAATCTTAAATATAATGAATGCAAATGAAAACTCCCTTGGACTTAAGCTGTGGCCTGTGCTTCTTCAGCTCCGGCTTCTCGGAGAAGAAGACCTTGACAATTCAGAGAGACAATCTTCTTGTTAGGTCGGGATGACCTGGGTGGGCTGCAATTCAATGTTGCACATGGGTGATCCCTACTTTGGAAGCTCCGCAGGTGCGCTGGGCAAGGAAATGACCCCGGAACAGTTCGTCTGGGAAGCCGTGGTGCTTCTCCTGCCCATTGCCTCCCTGTCCTTCCCCTTTCCTCCACTCGAAGACTGTTTTCTAATTCGCCCACTCTTCAAATTGAAGACTTGATGCATTGCGGGACACAGTGATGGCGCCTATGGGTAAATGCTGAACAAACAACAAAACTCCAAACCCTGACTGCAGCCACCTGCATCCTCTGGGGTGTCAACCTCGCTCTAGTTCCTTGCTGAATTTAAGAGGGGTGTGCCATCTCACCTCTGAACTTAAAGAACTGGACTTTGTGAACTTAAAGAAGCGCCGAAGAAACAGCAGCTGAAACCTGACCCTGACAAGGCACTGCCACCATCTTTCCATCACTGGAAAGATCCCTTGACCGCACCTCCCATTTTCAGACCCCGGGGCATGGCAGGGAGACGGAGCAGCTGCCCTTCCCCGTTCTGTTCTGTGCCGGTGGACACAGCAGGCTTCAGGGCTCCAGCAGAAGGAGACATAGTTGCTTGTAGGTCCTTATGAGGCATGGCCCTCGGGGTCCTCTCCATTTCACGTCCTGCTCTCCCAGTTCCAAGCCCCCACTTCCTGGCCACCTCACCCCCTACTCCAGGGGAGGGATCCAGGCCTACTGAGAGGCTGGGGCAGCTTCTGTTTCAGGGAACGAGGCAGGGAGTGGACAGGAGCCAGCAGGCGAGAGCAAATCTGGCACCTGCACTGGACCCCTTGGCATTCTCCTCACGTTTCCCGCCCCTGGAAGGATTGATGCATCTGCCTTTGAGCTGTTGTGAAAATGCAGGGGGTTGCGGAATGGCTTTTTGTGGGCTGGGGATGGGGGGAGGGGCTGAGGCTTCCCTGGGAGATGTCCAATGAGTGGCCGCTGCCGCAGGCTTGGTATGTTAATGAGGACCAAGCCCTGCCCAGGGAAAGAGAATAAAGCATCAGGGCTGGGGCCAGCTCCCTCCACCCTGGCACCCGGGAAAGCACGGCCTTCCCAGCCACTGCCAAGGACAGCAACAGGGTCAGATCTCTGGCCCTTGACAATGGAATGCCTGCGGAAGCCAGCAGCCAGACCTCTGCTGGGGAGGAGAGGAAATGCCCCTTGCAGGCCGCCCAGCCCCTCCACCTCACCTAAGCACAGAGCTACCTAACGGGCGGACTGGCCTTGGCCTAGCTGGAGCCCCTTGGGGGCTCCTAACCTGCCCCCTTCCTTGCCTGTGGGACTGTCGGCAGCCTGGATGTCCTGATCAGCTGGAGGCAGCTGAAGCATTGGCCTCCCTGTGTGGGACTCAGGACTGAATGATGTGTATGTGGTTTTACTTCTTTTTTAGACCAAGAAATGTTTTTATTCAAATAGGAAAGAGCTGTGCTCAGATCGTTGGCCACGTTGGAGATTCTGGGATCAGCAAGGCTGCCCAGCTGGTCTGGGAGGGCAGGGAGGGGAGCTGGGGGCTCGTGGGGTCTTCTCACTATGCTATGCTGCAGTCCCTCAGGACTTTTGGGGCAGGCTCTTTGGACTGACCACATCAAGAGAACCCTTTGCCATCCCATGGCAATTCCGTCTCTTGCCTCTCCACCTAGAGGTCTTTGCTTGGCCTATTCTGGGGCTGAAATTGCTGGGCAACAACACAGTCTGGTTTTGATCTGGGTAATGAAGGGAAAGGTGCTCAGGGAGGAAACGAATTGGAGGGGCCTGAAGGAAAAGTGTTTTCCAGTCAGATGTGAGATTCCAAGGCTCCAGTTGCTATCCCTCTCCCATATCCTCCCCCCAGACAGACACTGCGTGGCTTCTGTCTGTTTAGCTGTGTGTTTCTAGAACTTCATAGTCATAGGGGGAGTGGGGGGGCTGGGAAGAAGGGGAGTGGATGGGGGTTGGAGGCTGGTGTGACAAATGGGAATGAGGAATGTGCTAGGGCCTGAGTCAGGACACTGAGTCACCACAGCTTGATGGAAGAAGGCAGCACCCTTGGGGACATGATGCACTGAAAGAGACTGAAGTTGTCAGGTGGCCTTAGCCTTAGCCCCACAGGTCTCCGTGTTGGCCTTGGGGTCATTTCTTCATCGTACCCATTGTAAGTAGCTGCCTGTGGAAGAGTACAAGAAAGTGGGTTTCAGAGTAAGGAGGATTAGAGAAGGAGGACCTGCTTTCTCACTGCCCTTACTATAAGCTTGTGTGGAGTTTACTTTGCATGTTGACTTATTCACCTGGGCAGGTGAAAAATATGAACATTTTTTGGAAAGTGAAGGTGGCAGCGAATGATGGGGTGTTCTAGGGCTTGGTGGGTGAGGATACTGGAATGTGTTATTCCTCCTACACTAAGACAGTACAAGACTCACTCAATGCCTCAGTTTCTCCATCAGCCAACTGAGAGGTGCACTTCCTAATCTCTGACCCCTTTCAGCTCTGACATTTTTCAATTCTAAGAACGTTGTGTCCCTGTGTCATTTTCCTCAGCACCAGTCTGGTTTGCTAAGAGAGCCCTCCTTGGGCCTGGCGTGGGTTGGGGGAAATAGACCTGGGCAGGGGTGGGTTCCAATAAGATACTTCTCTCCTCCTTTGCACTTATGTCACAACAATTCAGGGGCTCAAGTGTCTGAAACTACTCTAGGCTCATCCTAGCCTTCCTCCACTTGTGAAGCATTGATGAAAGTTTATTTATTGATTGATTTTTTAAAAGAACCCAATGTGGTTAAATGAGTCTTGAAATTCAGCCCAGTAGCCAATATGGCCACCCAAGTCCACTCCGCCCTCATGCCTCCTATACCATAATCTACATTTTGATAGACTATGCCAGAGAAACTGTGACAATGTAGCTTGAAGCCAGCTCCAACGTGACTGTTGGTGAATGCTCGGGGCACACAGGCTGATCTTCATCCTCACCTGGTCCCTGGGCGAAAGTGACTTGCTATTGGCTGCTCACCTTGGAGCAGGGTGCCATGGTCAAGGATCCTCTCAGTTCTTCTTTGCTTTGGATGTGAACCAAATGCTGTCCTCTAATATATCCCTGACCCTGAGTGGACTTGGGGGCCACTAAGCCTGGTCTAGTCAATAGACAAGGACCTTGGTTCATCCTCTACTCAGCAGATCATGCACAAATTATGGCTGGAGAGACACTTCCCACTGGAGGCAAAGGTGGACGGATCCTTCCAGGTTCAGGTTGAGCTTTACTCTTCTTCTCTGGTGATGCTAACTCTACAGAACACACTAGTGCAAGTATCTTTGGTGCTAAATACTATGGAAACTGACACCAACAAGGGAGTTGTCAGCCAATGTCTGAGCCTGCATGAAATTCAACTCAGAAGCATGTCAGTAAAACACAGGGAAGTACAGGACGCATCAGAAATTTGGTAGGGTGTGGAGTGGTGGAAAGCCCATCGGATATCCTGACTTTGCTCTTAATTATCCAGGTGATCTTGGTCATGTCAGTTAATCTCTTAGATTATCAGCTACAGCATCTGAGACATTTAAGAGGTTGGAATAGATAGCCTTAGGGTCCCTTTCCATTCTAAAAAACAAAACAAAAACAGTCTGTTCTATTCCTACCTGTTTTTAAACGTGCTCGTTAGAAGTAAGAGAGAAAATGGAATATTAAGTGAGGAGGATGGGGAGGAAGAGTTATCAATGCCAAGGATCTCATTACAGAAGGCAAGTAAGGAAGGCTTAGTGATTGTCAGTTTGAGGGCTACTCATGGGGGCAGCCAGGGAGGCAAGCCATGGACCCCATTTTTGAACTCTGTAAGGGAGGCCGCCTGCCTGGCCCCATGACTGACTTTCACCAAACTATCCTACTAACTGACTATCCTGTCCAATTAACCATGCTGCCCCATTCAACATGGACATGCCCACAGCTGGCAAGGGCTATTCCAAGAGATGGAGACAGGCCTGGGCCCCTGTCATGCAGGCCACTGGCAATCTGAATCCAGCTCCAAAGCAAGAAATATTTCTCTTGAGCTGCTAATTGTAAGGAGCTATAATATCGGAAAGAGGGTAGCATTTTAAATTGCAGGCTATTCACATACATCCTTTTCAGTTCAGGGATGATTATGAGCTTCCTTGCTCCCCTTCTCCAAACCAAACAGCAGCAATATTATCTTGACTCTGGTGGTGAAGTTATTGCAATGGGCAGTGCTGAGATTTGGGGTCTTCCTGGTGCTTTGCCCAGAGTCTGGAGCAAAAAAACACCTGCAGATATTTGTTGAATGAGCCCATGTGCCAGCAGTCCAGAGAGCTGTCCTCAAATGCCCTTGACGTGTCTAGTGTCAACTTTGGTTGGGAGCCTACCTGCTAGAACACTAGATGGCATTTGCCTTTTTTATAATGTTCCCCTAACTTAGCATAAAATGTGGCACTTTCAGTCCAGAGCTTGGCGCTTAGCCACTGTGTTTTTGGTCCCTGAGCTCCACCTTCTTTGATACCAAATAAATTGGTTTGGCCAACATTTAATAGGTTTTAAAGGAAAATTCCAAGTTCTTGTATCATTATTAAGACATCAATGTAAGCTTCAGAAAATGTTTTGAGATTGCTTAACATCCCTGGGAGTGTCATCCTAAGTAAGGAATAGACATATGTACATTGTATGTTTATATCTATATATTTTATTGGAAGGACTTTAGTGCTAGTGAATCAATTCTATAAATGCTTGGGGTTTTCTTTGAGCCTTAAGCTTTTGGGGGATGAGAAATCCTGAGATGGGCTGGCCTAAGAGACATTCAGAAAGGTACTGATGGGACATCTGTCATCTTGTAAAGGTTTGATTGTTTGGTGCTCCCTGAATTAAATTATCCTGATGATAGCATTCTGAGCATCTGAAAATCACTCTTCCTGTTTCTCTGATAGAGCCCCTTGCTTTCTCAGTTCACCACACAGGGATCATTTCGACCACATCCTGTTTGGGGGGATGGTACTGAAGTCATAAGGACCATAGTTGAATCTACCCCCCAGGAGGGATGGGATGGAAAAATGTGAGATCATGACCATGGCTGCATCTTTCTGAGAGGTGTTTCTGATGATGGAAGATGCAGTGAATTTTTATATCATTGCTTTCACTGGTAGGACTTGTTCTCTCCTTATGGGCTGCTTCTCTCTAAGGACCTGTGGACAGGATCTCTGTGTATGGTGCCCTCTCTCCAAGCATAGATTCCTTGAATGTCTATAAATATTCTATTCTTGCAAAAGAAGATGTCTCTGGCCCAAGTCTCAGTGTGCTGACATAGACACATTTCTATTTTACAAGGAAATCTGTGGAAATAAGTACTTGGAATTCTTCATCAACATAAGGAAACTCAGATTCCCCTTTCTCTTGAACTAACTACTGAGTTCCAAATATCTTCAACCAGTGAGCTGGACTCTTCCATCTGACAGAGGCAGGACAGCAAGCTCTGTTAATATTTCTTAATCACCAAGATAAATGTTGCTTGGAGTAGGGTGCCAGGGAACAAGCATGTAGCTTGCAAAAGATACTTGCAGACAACAAAACTAGAAGTTTCTAATAGAAGATGTATCAAGATAACATAGACAAGGAAACACCTATTGGACTTCTATTTCTCAGAAGTGCCTAGGAACTCAGTTCTTGCTTTTTAGTTTAACATCTTTTGAGAGGAATTTGTTTCTTCTTACTTTAGGCAATGAGAAATTTAGCCTTCTTACATGGGAAGCCAAGTTAGATTGAGAGCCCAGATATCTCCTGTGTACTCTGACATTCCTCTAGATGCAACATCCCTAAAAGTCAATGAGAAATGTGAACATTTCTATACCTAAGTATGGTAGTTATTTCTTCACTTAAGAAGGGTACATGGGCACCATAAATAAATTAATTTTGTAATATGTAAGCTGGTAGGACATACTCAAATGAATAGCTTAAGTATTTTCTGTTTTCTCTTTTGTGACCTGTCCATATTCCATCTCCACGTAACAGCTGCCCGACTTGTAGTTGAATCTTATGAGCCCACCTCTGAAGTGAAAAAAATAAACCTGGTCTAGGTGCTGTGATGTCTGCTGTCCTCAGTAAAGAAGTTTCTTTTTTCTTTCTTTTTTTTTTTTTTTTTCATTTTTCTTCTCTGAACTTTTTCTGTTGGCTTCTATCCTCTTGCTTCTGTGGGACTGACAATACAGCTTCTCAAACTCCATGAAAGTCTTAATACGAGGTGAATCCCAAGACCACAAACAGTTTGGACTTCAAACAGTGAGAAAATTGGTGCTGAATGATTCGGCACACAAAGCAGAAAACTTTCATTTCCTGCAGGCAGGATGGAATTGACTGTTATATTAAGACTTCTGAGGGAGCCCTGCCCTGGAGTAATTTCAGTGCTGTCAGACAATGTTGACATCTAGATTAACCTCCGTGCAGCGAATTCGACTGCAAAGCTCATTGACATGCATGTGGCGTGTCTCTGCAAATCCCATCTGGAATCTTTGGTGGCCTACCCTCAGCAACCCCCTTCTCCCTTCCCATCCGCTACTCTCTCTCTCCGTGAACTCTCAGCCTCCAGGAGCAGAAGACCTGCAGCTGGGATACGACCCCCGGGACAAGAGTTTTGACCTCTCTCTGGCCACAGTGCTGAGGCAGGCTTTCTGCTCAATAAGAGTGCCAAGTGTTGTCATCGTATTGGTTGTCCCCCTGAGGGGAGAGAAGATCAAGATGAGAGCCACTCTGCTGATGGCAGTTCTGCAGTGTATTTTGATGCCGCGCGAAGTGAAATGGCTTAGAATTAGTGTGCCCTGCGTCACCGAGCCCTGTCCTGGACCCCCCAATCCTGCAAGGCTTCAAGGTCCAGTGCAACAAGGTAATGGCTGCAGTAGGGGGTGAGGTGGGGTGGGGAGGTGGATTCTAATGAACAAAGGACCTGTCTTCTGTTTGTGCAGGGGCTTTATATGGTCCTTACAAGTCAGGCAGCCCCCAACTCCTTTTTCTCCTCGTTGGGCAGAAGATGTAGCTGTCCTCCAAGACCCTGCTTGTCAGCACCCTCCCTAAGGGATGGTGGACTCCAGAATGAACCAATAACTTGACTCACTGTGAGATGCCGCATGGCGGTGCAGCAGCCGGCTGAAACCTCAAAGCTAAAACCACAACTTCTCTGCAGAGGAGGGCAATTAATTGCATCAGAAGTTTCAAGAAAAGGCTTCCAGCTCAGATTCACCTACCTTCAGAGTCCAAGGAGCTGCTCCATGTCATCGTAGGAGATTTGGGGAACTTACCTCAGGATTTTAGACTATTTTACCCTAAAGCCTAGAGAACAAAATTCTGTGTGGTTTTACTGATTCTGATTTTCTTTGAAATTGTTGCACTTACTTTGCCTATTGTCTCTAACATGAGTCATAAGGGTCTCTTCGTATATTCTTGGATATTTCCTTAAGAGAAATGAAAATTTCCAGCCCAGGACATTGTGCTAATTGTGGCTTTCTGGGCTCCGTCACATAACCATCATACGTACAGAGGCACTTGATGACCTTATCTATTAACAATTACTGGTGGTGTATTTTGTTCTAGATGCTCTAGCTCACATAGTAAAGAATTCATTCTTCTTCCTTTTTAATGATTTCTATTAAGATTCCTGTTCACATGCACACTTATGTACACACATGCACACAAACGCCTCACCTGTAAACAAGCCCATATGTGCCCATTTGTTTTGCTTGCATTGGCCTCTGTGTGCATGCATGTGCAAATAAGCGTGCAACTTTGTTTCTTACACACATCTATAGCTCACATTTTCTTTAATTATCAACATGTAGCCTTTGACTTTCTGCACTGTGGATCATTTATGAAGTTAGAACTTTTACAAGGAAGACTAAATCTTGAGCTTGTCAGAAACTTCACATTAAAAAGTTGGACTAGTTTTCTAAGACAATCAAAAACCAAACTGACCCTTGATTCAAATTTTACTTAATTAATATTCTGGAGAAAATCCCACTGGGCTTGGGCAAATTTGAATGAGAACTAGTTCAAGCAGATTATCAAAACTTTTTGTGCTGAAACAATTAGATATAAAACTAAAGCATTCAAATTGTATCTGAATATGCAGTGAAATTAGCAGAGTGACATAGGAAGAGCCTGGCTGGCAGTGAGCAGGGTTGGACAGGATGTTACTTGGCTGGGTGACTGTACACAAGTCACTTCAATTATCTGGGCCTAGAAAGACATGGCCTTAATTTAAACTGAGTTCCTGGCCTCTTACCAACTCTGATTCCAGTGATGGGGCAATCCACTCAATTTCTCATCTATTGCTCACATCAGCTGTCATTATAATATATCTTCTCAAGATCTCACCTAGAACAAATTTGTAAACCTCATCCTCAAGAGTTGGCTCCATTTTTGTCTTAATCTCTTAGAGCTGCTCTCCTTTGCATGCTCTCCAAATTCTGAACCCTTGCTCTCCATCCTCTGCTTCCTACCCAACCCCTTAAAGGCTGGATTCTATCTTGGGAAAGTCAAGGAAAGCCCTCGTGGCTCATCTCCCTCTTCACTAGCCTAAGCATCAACTGAGCTTGTGCTTTAGCTGAGGTTTCTGGAGGAGAAAATAAGCGCGTTCTCCCAGCCATCCATCAGGCTCTTTCCAGTTCCCTGGACCAAGTGATTAGCTCCTCATTAGCACCTCATCAGTTGCCCCTGCACAAGGGACTCTGAAACAACAAGCCTATTTTAATGCTGCATTCTGTCAACTTGAAGTCTTCTCATCTTTCTGGCTTGGTTAGGAAAGGCAAGCTTTCCTACAAACATGTTTACCTTCTAAATTCCCTCTGCTATTTTCTGGCTGTTAAATATACTGATCAATGGTAAACCATGGTTTTCATTTTTTTCTAGACCCTGATCAGGGTGATATATTATATCCCTATGGATTAGGAGAACAACATATCAGTGAAGCATTTATTTATTTAGTGGCATGGCTATAATATTGACACACAGATTTGTAGCAGCATCCAAATCTTGAGGGGGAGCAAATAGCCTTTCTCAATCAAATGGGATCTTTACTTTGCTGGCACTGGAAAAATTTATACCTTAGGAACAGAGCTGAACCTGATAACATGCTCCTTCTCTAGTGAACACTGAGGTGGACGAAATTACCCAGGGACCTGGGAAAACAGACCCTATTTCTCCAAACAAGTTCCGCATGTTTTAAATAGTAAACTGGCTCAAACCAATCCCTTATTTTCTAAAGATTTTTTTTTTTCTTATAGCTCTGGGGATAGTTTAATTTTTTCTTTATTCTCCTAATATTTTCAATGAGATTTCTAAAAACTGCTATTTCTATCTCTTTGGGAAAGACTTGAGGTCTATTTTGAATCCTGCATAGGATAGAATGGCAAGGCAGTTAGACAGTGAGAGGGGTCAGATAAGGCATTAGGAAGCAGAAGACTTCTAAGTTCTAATTTCCTGCTGCTGATGTGATGGCAAGGGAACTCAGTCACCCCAGATTTCATCACCTTGGAAAAGGCATTATCTCTTCTGTGCCTCAGTTTCCTTATCTACAAAAAAGAACTATCAGCCCCCTTCCTTCCACAGAGGGCTGTTATGAGCAACAAATAAGAAAATAGCTGTCAAAGTGCTCTGTGGGCTGTACAACTCCACAATAAAAGTCCCCCGTCAGGGTGGTGGGTGCTGCAAACTGCCTTGCTGGTGATGAATTAGAGCCCTGCCTGTGTGGTTTGAACTGCCCCTTCTTTGAACCCCTCCTGGCATCTGGGTTCTAGAGGTTTTGCCATTGGCATTTTCCTTTTTGAATCACTCCTGAGGATTTAGTGATGGATGATACCTTAAAACAATCCATACAAGCAGAAATAGGATGTTTCATCTGTTTGGCAATTTCAGTGAAAAGGGATTGGTGGTAGATTTTGTTTTCAGGCCTCGAACCCAGAACATTTGGTAGCAAAATGTTGGAATAACTCCTTCTATGTATTTAAATGTAGTATTTTGTTATGTACGACTATGTGACGCTTCCTCTAAAAATTGGGTGGGGTCCGTAATTCTGCGGGGAGCACCCAAAGTGAAAGTGATTCTGAAGCAGTATCACCTTCATTCTAGGGGCAGAATATACATGGGAAAGTAACTTTAAGCTGAAAAGAACTGCTCTTGGAAAGACCAAATATTAAACCACACTTCTAACAGCCTGAGCGACAACAAACAGGCGTGAGTGGGATTCCCGCTGAGAAATGTGTCTGACTGAAAATGAAACTTCCGACGATGAATCCTGAAGCCAGATTGCCAAGGTTACCACAGTGATGTCATTAACAACCCTTAAAAAAATTCCCAGTTGTTTGTGATGCCAGCCACTATTTTTGAAGTAGTTTGCAACCGTGACTACTTAGAAAACTAAATGTTGCAAATGTTATTTCCCTTAGATCTCCAAGCAAAGATCAGGTGTGATGCAAGGGACTAAATACAGTGCATGGCTAAAAGAAGAAAAAGCAACAACTAGGATTTTGACCACTCTAGAGAGAAATCGGGATAAAGCTGAGTACCTGAAACCCTAAGAAATATACACGTTTTGCTCAAGTTGGACTATCTCAGCTTCCCTTTCTTCTTTTTACCTTGGGTTTGATTTTGTTTATTTTATATAGAAGACAACAACTTTATTCTGAGCATCTATCTCTCCAGACTCGATTCTCCCTGCAGATGTCCAGCAGACAGAAAGAATCCCAGCTTTCTTTGAAATGAGAGTCCATATTGGGTTATGACTAGGATTTTAAATTATGGTGTGAAATTGGAGAAGGCAAGCTGATTCGGGATGCTGTTTCGTAATTCATCCTGACAATCCCAGGCAGATGACCTCCCTCACAGAAGTGTCACATCCTGCCTCAAACATTTCCCTGTATAACTTCTTAGTGACAAGACTGATTATTTAAGGATTTCGAAGACATCCTTGGAGACATAACTCATTGGAGCTGGAAAATTTGATCTAAGATATTAACAGAAACAACAAGAATTTATTTCAGTTTTTTCTTTCCCTGCTCTGAGAGTGTAGCCTTTCTTGGAAGCCTTTGGGATATTTCCTTTCCAAGGCCAGAAAAGATTGATTATAGTCCACATCTAACAGCAAAGGCTCTTCCAAGTGCACCTGAGTTTGTGGCAAACAAAAGTGACACATGTTGATCTTTTACCAGCCCACAGCATCAAAGTCCCTGTTTGATGACATCTGTGGTCAAGGAGGGTGAGCTCAAGGGGATTGTCAAAATAAAATGAAAAGAAAGCAAGTTGGAGCAAGAAAATTTTCACTTTGTGAGAGAAAAACAGGACTCCTATTCTCTCTGGCAAAGTTTTGCATACTGTTAAGAGAATAATTGTGTTCTTTCTCAAGTAGGCTTTACATTCTGAGACTTATTGTGTGTGTGTTGGCTGGGGGTGGTGTGTGGGTGGAGGAGATAGGAAGTAGTTTATGAGTGTATACTTTCTCTTGAGCATGGTCAAAGCTCTGCCCAGTTTCTCAGAATGTGAAAATAAAATGAGGGATGCAGTGGAATTCAGAAGCCCGTGTTTCGGGATTAGGTATAGCTTTATGTCTGCAGTAGGTATCAGGAAGAATAAATCAGCAGGTGGCATCTGCAGACCCTAATGCTGCATCAGTTTAATTCATATGAAGGAATATACCAATAGAATTTGAGTGGGGAGATGATTTGGATGAACTACCCTATCAGTTATTTGGCATTGCATTAACTCTGGCCTACAGGAAAACTAGGGGCACTTTAGAACTGCTTTAAAAAAAAAAAGGCACAAAAAGAAGCTATTGAAACATGTTTTGAGGCCTGTCACCTAAGGTCAACCACTGCTGAAAGAGGTTGCAGCTTGATAGTCAGGGTTGCTTCCTTCTTCTATCGTCAAGTGTTAATTCTGCCAGTGAATCATGGGTCTCTCTTTTCAGCACCAAGGACAGCAAACAGCTCCCTCCATAGCACCAAGGTCCACTATACTGAATGTCCTTCCTAAGGAGGAAGGGTGGATTTTTCTTTTACTATTAATCCACTGGGGCCTCAGCTGGAAAGACTTCATTTTTAAGTTCTGGTGCTTGCATATTTTATTTGTTTCCAAACCTGATAGCTCAGCTGTTTCTCTCATGTGCTCAGCCTGCTGACAAATGGTGGGGACTATACTAACACTCAGGTCTCCTGGCTCAGAGGCATGGAAAGAAAGACACACATTGTGGGAGACATGTCTTGACATGGACATCCTCCTGCAAGGACCCTTTACCAGGCACCGTTGACACGTGAACCCCCAAATGGTGGACTACTTATTGGCAGGAACTCTTTTTTCAAATTCTGTACATTTCCCACAATGTATGTCTATATTTGACTCAGTGTGCTTTTGGAGACAGTACTAAAAATCACAGTAAGAGTGCAGCAGATGGCTTCTATGGCCTCCAATAGGCCAGACTGAAGGAATACCCTGAGAAAATACAGGGTAGCAGAAGCACATGTTGCCACTTTGCTTGGTGATTGGGCAGCTGCCATGCAGCACAAAAATGGGCGTCATCTTGGAGGCAGTGTCTTCCCTTAATTAATTGGTAGCACTGTGCCCACTCATGTCTGGATGGCTCTTGTGATGGCAAGGCAACTCAGTCACCCCAGATTTCATCTTCAATACGTTCTTCTGTTTCACAGATGTTAGCTAAACTCCCGTAAACTGCATCTGAGCCATCCATGACATGATGTTCTCCTCCCACTCCCTCCATGCCCTCTATGTTGCTTATCATAATTCATAACATTTAGTGGTCTAAGACCATAAGGATTTCTTTTTAACTATAAATGAGATGGTAGAAGCAGGTCAGTGCCAGATCTCAGAGGACAAAGTTCAGTGGAACTGTGAATTTTAACCTTGGATTGGGTCTAAGGAGAAGCCATCCATTCCTGCCATTTCTCATCCTCTTGAGTGAATCCCGTTGCAATGCTCACACTTGCCATTGAATACAGGCCATTGCACAAGTTCCTTTAGATCATTTACACGAGGATTTGGAGAAGGCAGGGTCAACTTTTCTGTATCAGAGTCCTTTTGAATAGGGGGGCTTTGTTTTATATTTAAATTAAAAAATAGTGTTTAGACAGAATATGTATATAAAGGACCAAGATCTAGAGGAGAGCCTAATAGGAGAAATTCTTTTCCCTTGGAACAGAGAGGAGTTGCAAAATGACTCATTGAGAACAAATACTCTGCTGGCCAGGAGAGAAGATGGTATGAAACTGGGTATGCAGTGCAGGCATCTTTAGAATTAGGGGTGATACAATTCCATAAAGGTTCTCAGTATTTTTTTCTGGAAAATGGCTACAATTTTCAAGGGTACTTCTAGCCCTCTGCCTCTTCATAGGTGAGCTCAGCGCTACTTCTGGGTTCTTAAGGCAAATGCCCTACAACACCAAAGTCTTGTATTTTCCACTCTCAGCCAGCATTGGCTACCATGAGTGGGATTTTTACCCCCTTCCCTATGTGAAAGGGTCTTGTTTTCAGGAGAAGTGTCCTTTAAACATCCAGCTAAAACTGGAGATAATTTTTTTGCATGAATGGCTTTTTACAGCTAGGTCTAAAGCAGAACAAAACTTGTATTAAACTAAGTGCTACTTTACATATCTTATTTCAAGGGAAATGAAGGATATATTGCCGGTGTAAATAATGTACACAGATTTGTTTCCTACTGGACATTACATGTCCCTTTATCTTTAGGCTGATATTGTGCAGCAAACTTTCAATATCTGGAAAATCAGCTGGTACCTACTTCACTGCACTACTAGGATAATATGTTCTCAGAAAGCAACTTTGCAAATGAAGTTTAGGTGCTGCTGTAACTGATTTCCACACCCCAATCCCTGAGATTTCTGTACTAAATATATGTAAAGTGATTATAGCTCGTCTGATCCTGTGTGTTTGTGTGTGCTTCCCAATGTTTATATAAATATATTGGCCATCTGAAAGGTTAATTGGATTATGGCAACCACTGGACAGTGGTGTATACAGTACGTGGTAAATATGTGGTACCTGTGCACATTTCTTCTGAGGCCACATCAATCTTACTCAAGAAGTTTAGAACAAAACAACATGGATTGGCTTGGGAAGAAGTTTAACAATGGACGTTGTGTTGTCATGCCAGGATTCATAGGTGTAGAACTTGACAGCATCAGGGTTGAGGTGTGTTTAACTTGTTTTGTGTTATTTTAATCTCAATTGATTGTTCCTCAATTCTAATTTATGGCTTAGAAATATTCCTCCCTGATATTTGTTTGCTTTCTCCAGTCCACTGAGAAGTGATGGTCATACTTGCTTCCCATCATTTGGATTCCAAAGTTAACTTTTGATCGGTGACTGAGGTTTTAGTAAAACCGGGTTTTCTGCCTCTTCCTGGAGCTTCTATTTCTTCCTTTCCTTTGTGACAAATGAATCCGTAGGCTATGTTAAGTTAATTTGCATCCTGGCCAGTCTGGGAGAATCAATTTGGTTAAAATAATGACTGCATTTGTCTTTAGAGAAGAGGCTTATTGTCTAAGCAAAATTCTTCTGTAAAGGTTCTTTTATGTGAAAAACATACAAATTCCAACTTGGTAAGATGGCCTCAAGGGTAGGGGGGAAGTGTTCTCTAGTTGATATAAAGGGATGTGTTGAAAAGGCAAGTGCCCACCCTTTCTCTATTCTTGACCCCACTCTTCCTTCCTCCTCAACCACAAAAGAAAACAGAAAATTATTTTTTTAAACTGTATTAATAATTTATGTTTAATACAAAAGGATGATTTGATGATGTCACCAAAGGCCATTTCTCCCATTGTGCATGTCCTTTACTCTCAGCCTCTTCCCCATCACCCCATTCTTCACCCTTATGCTTCCATCCCAAAGCAAACATGTGTCTTCATTGGAATCTATCAGTGTTGGAGTAAAATGTGGGGGCGGAGATTTAATACCATGACACTAATGAAAACCAATGTTCTTCACTTTCAAATGGTTAATTGCTTCAAGAAGGCAAACTCTTGTCTTGGTTTTTGTTTAAAAACATTTTATACATATATATGTATATATGTGTGTGTATGTATGGCTATATGTATGTATATGCACATGTACATGTATATATGTATATATCCATCTCTAATATAAATATATCATATATGAGAGTTGTAAATACTCCTTGGTCATATGTCTGTCTTCCTCATAGCATCATATCTTCAGTGTTATGTTAACAACTCCATTTATTGATTGATGAAATCGTGTGTAGACCTGTATCCTTCTGACATAGTTTATGTAGGGTCTCTTCTCAAATAAAGTATAAAACAACAATGTTCTGGTTTTATTTGGATTCATTCTTTAGTAGGGAAGTGTGTTGAATCTGAGGGTAGGCTGAAGTTTGGGAAAGTCTGAATGTGGGCAAAGACTGTGAGATCCAACATTGTCTTGAAAGCTGTGATCTTGATTTGCTGAGGGTAAAGTAGCTTGCACAATTTTTAAGGTAGCCCAGAGTTGAATATTGAACTGAGATGAGTGCTTCAAGATGAATATACACTTATGATTCAAGGCAGGGGATCAAGTAAATGTTTGAATACCTCCAACTCTGTGTCGTGGTGATGTCCTGTCATTTCACATTTTATTATTCACCTTGCCACTTACAGTCATTTAAGTGAGCTCCCAAAGTAAGGCTCAGAAGAAATATGTTACCCCAAATATTTTATAATTTTTTTACATAATTACTTTGAAAGCCCTTCTTTCTTTCTTTTCTGTTTTCTTTCCAATCTCCCTTCCTTTCTCTACTTCTTGCTTTTTTTTACTTCCTATCTTGTGTTTCCTTTAATGAACTTTCAAGATTTATTTTCATTAATATTTTTTCCAAAAGCATTGATGGGTTGTAGGGAAAGAGTGTGGGAGAGACAGAAAGGCACTGGTTGTAATTTCATTCATAAGAGTTCAACAGCTGTAGAAAAGTTTAAGGCAGTGTTTTTCAACCTCAGTACTATTGACATTTGGGGTTGGATAATTCTTTGTTTGGGGGAGCTGTCCTATGCCTTGCAGAGTGTTTAGTATTATCCCTATTAGATGCGAGTAACCCTCTCTTGCCCACTTGTGACAACCAAAAATGTCTCCAAGCATTGCCAAACATCCCTTGGTGGACAATATTGTTCCAGATGAGAACCCCTGGAGGGGTTTTATATCTTACCGCACAGAATCACACAGTATTAAAAGATGGATCAAATTCAGGAAATGTGAGCACCCCAATTTGTGCTCCATCTGTTTCTAAACCAGCTACTGGTCTATAACACTTGGGAAACTTGACACATTTTTTTCTAAACACATCTCCCTTAAACACCGATTGCTGAGGATCAACTTGTAACACCACCTTTGAAATTTAGACAGCAACAGAAATACCTCCCCCATCCTTGTATATCAAAAATATCTTCATCCCTAGGACATCTATTCATACCACTTAAAAAAAAAATCTATGATTAGTATGTGGTTAAACCAAATGAAAATGCCCTTTCAAAGGAAATGTCCCTCTGAAAGAAACTGGCAGTGTAAGGGACTGAAATTTTGTCCATCATGTTTTTCACTGAACCTTTGTTACATAAATTACAAGGCCAGAACTTGGTTCCTTTTAGACCTTAGACAAAAGCGTCTAGTGCTTAAACTCTTTTTAATGAGTAAGTAGAACTTGCATTGTCTTTCCAGCCAAGGGCTAAGTTTCTTGCATAGTGATAGGTGCATAGTACATGTTTAATGGATGCTTGTTGAGTTGAACTGGATTAATCATTCTACAAGACCTGGGATCCTTTGTATAGCACTCAAAAGTGCTACCCTTACACTGGTGAGCATCACTGATGGAAACACTCAGGATCCAGAATTTTGAATGGCCTGATAAGCTGGAGGCCTAACAACTACTTCTTCACACCAGCACGTGGCTGCCTTTGTATCAGTGGCTTCTTATTAGAGCATTGATAGCAGAATTGAGCTGCCTGAATACAAAAGTAGATGTTTCTTAAAGTAGAGTGGATGTCCCCTGAAGTCTAGCCCTGGTAGCTTTGCCTTTCCACACCCTAAGCTGGTGACAGCACATAACTAAAGTGTAGTGAAAGACAGCTGGTCCATCCCACCCACCTGAAATCCTCAAACTCATCCTTCTCCATAGAGTCTTTCTTACTCCCCACAAAGGCCAAGGAGGCTTTGGGAGTTCTCATATATACTTTAGAACATCCTCATGCTGTGGCAAACTATTATTTGGAGTCTTGTCACTTATTTTGAAATGACAATCCAAGGGCTGCTTAAGGTCATGGACTTCTAAGTCTGGAAAAGCCTTGACAATCTCATTCAACTACTTGTCTGTAGCCAGGATTGTCAGATAAACAAAAATGGAGACGACCTCCCAAGTGAAAGCATCTTTCAATGCTGGAAAGCATGGATAATACAACTGTGTTATAAAGATAGCATGGTCCTGCAAAATTGTGACACAAGGAAGTAATGGTCTAACAGAGACACTTCAGAAAGAGCAGCTGGCCATTCCTAAGCCTCAACCTGGAGGCTGTCCATCACAGCATCAATAGCAGCTGAGTCGGGAAGGTATACTTATTAGAGCAGGGATACAATTAATCTGAAAGCTGAGGTCCAAGGTTGGGTCATTCTTGGTATGGATCTCTGACATATATAGGAGTGAACTTCTAGGAATACCATTTAATCCTCGGAACATTTTCCCTCATGTTTCAATGCATGGTGGGGTCACTTGACCTGCATTGTGCCCTGTTCCTTGCCTGGGTAAGGATGCTCATGGTTACTTAGCTACTAACCAGGGATATGTTCTGTTTTAGCCACTCTTTTTCCTCCATCACCAACATTTGCAATGTTCTCAATTATTCAAATCTCTAGTGCAGGACTCAGCAGTGGGTCTAACTACTGCCCTGCTTATCACTTGCTGATGAGCTGCAAAGGCCAGGGATTAACTTTAAAGCAGTTGAATGGGGTGGGGAAGCTTCTTTGGAAAGTTCTCTGAGAGTCTCTGTCTTACCAGGGAAAGTTAGATGGTATTGCCTGGGATAGTTTGCTGGATAATGCCAACTTCTGACTACAGATCAGTGTCAGACACCCATGACTCAGTATAAAACACTGTCCCTGGGCTAAATCAGTGAGTCTTTATGAGTGTCCTAGTTATAGTTCTTTTCTCCTCAGAATTTGGAGAACACCCACGCATCCCTTTTGTCACTCAAGTTAAAGTAGTCATAGCTTAGAAATGTTAAAATATAATGGAAAAATGTCATGAAAGGGGGAAGTACCAGGACATGGTAATGAGCATCTGAATTTAAGTCAATCATCACTATTTGCTAAGCTCTCCACATAGTGCTCTACTATGTGAGTTAAATCTTTTCACAGGGACAGGTACTATTAATATTCCCATTGTATAGATGTGCTAAAGAAGGCTCAAGACAAGTTGTCCAAAGCTACCCAGTTACTTGAGGCAGAATCAGGATTTGAACTAAGCATTGAGTTTAATACACATAATCACCACTCTATACCTCTTGCCACATGGGAGAAGCTTCTGCCCAAAACCACAGTGGAGGAGTCTAAGTCAAAGCAAATAGAAGTAGGGTGCAGATTGGAAGATATCTCCTTTAAGATCATCCTTCCTTCATTCACATGATACATTTAGAGCATTTTTATGTTAAACACTGTGCTAGACCCTGGAAATGTAGAGGGGATTGAGATTCCCATTCCCCCGACACCATACCGCTCAGTGCTCTACATTCTGGAGACAACAGTGCACAAAACCTGTCTAGGTTGCTAAGAGCAAGGGGATATTATGCAAACAGAGGGAAAAGGAGGATGGTATTTCAGCCCCAACCTCCTAAGATGATGTCTAAGAGAAGACTGTTTGATGAGACACTCCTAGGATTCTCCTAGAACAGAACCAAATTTTCCCTCCCTGTGTTCTTGTACTTTGTAAGGTAAGTAGTAGGACTTTGAGATGCACCTAACAAGAATTCAGTGGGAACCTTGTCCTTCTCCTGGATTTTACTCAAGGTGGGAAGGCAGAAACTATCTCCCAAGCCCTTATTCACACATTGACCTAGAGAGCAAGGCAATGGCTCAATCATGATCTGACACCCTTAAGTCACTGCTCCAGGGACACACTGGCACTGCTCATTTCCCAACTCTGTGAGATACAACAAGCTGCTGTCTCCTTCTACATAATGGAAAGCCCCACTGGCTGAGTTATGTGTAAAGGGGCTGATCATAAATATGATTTATGGAGTTAGTTCATTTACTACCTCCAATGCTAGCCCCAGCTGCCAGGAGTTTGACTGACAATTCCTGTTTATTTATTTCTCACTATATAATATTTGACTTCACATTATAAATTCTTCTGATTGGAATTTCATGGCATCTTCTCAGGTATTTATTGATGACATGCTCACCAGGGGCTCTGTCCTCCTTCAGACTAAGCTGTGCTCTGAACCCCTAGTTCTATCACCGTGTGTCTACCAGGGTGAAGTGAGGGCCCTGACATCCCCACAGTGAGAGGGCTTTACTGTTAGCTCTCATGACTTGTGGCAGACACTTATCCATATATTAGAGATATGGCCACTTGTAATGGATTGTTCTTGTGATTTAGAGCCAGTGGAAATAAATGGCAAAGAGTAACTCAGAGTCAGAGCTGTGTTTGATCACTTGGAAGAGGTCTGATGAAGCAGGGTATGGCATGCAAGTTTTTGCCTAGATGGTGGCTACTGTGTCCTCATTCCTCCCTTTCCTGTCCACAGATGGAACCAAATGACCACTAGTCTTCAACCCTTAGATGGGGCTTAGGGGAAGCCCAAGCTTAATGCAGAGTAAAGAGAGTTGGATTTACTGATCTTTAGCTGATGTTCTCACCATGTTTGTTTCCATCATTCAAACAAAACCAGAGGAGTGGGGGTGAGAAAGTCATTCTGAAATGTCCAAGAGGATTCACACACTTAATCAGGAGAGACTGGATGTTATCCAAAAACCCCTGGAGTTAAAATTCTGTTTATTTTTTCTCATACCACAAATGTAGGGCCTCTGATTCAGAAAAAAGAGATCAGCAAATCTTCCTGAGACAAAATGGTGATTTTTAAAAAATGTCTGCATCTCTCTCCATGGGAACTTTCCATTTTCTCCAGGGAAATGAGGACACTTTTCATTATGCTGTTTGTGTTTTTCTCCAGTGTCACACCCACAGTTTGAATTCTCCTCAGTTTCACTCTCTATCAGCCCTGGTTGCCCCAACTCCTATGGTCCAGCCACAGCCCTGACCCTGAGCTTTCCCTGCTCTGGCTCCTCCTCTGTGTCCTTGAGAAGGAAACTAAAGTTCACTGAGCTCCTACCATGCACCAGACAGAGACCTCAGTAAACCCTCACTGAGTCATTATAACCACCCACTGTGAGTTATGCATTCTTATCTTCACTTTTTTTCAGATGGAGAAACTGAGGTTTGAGGAGACTGAGTCTCAGAAAGATGAATTTCTTTGCCAGGGCAAAAAGCACATTTTGTTTCTACTGGTACTACCTGTGAGGATTTTTCAAGGCAAACGTCTGATTCCTTCATCACCACTTTGACCCCCAACCAAGTATAAAGGAAAAACACTCCTCATTGCCTCAGCATCTTCCTCATCCACTAACCAATTGTGGGACCTTGGGAAAGTCACTTGATTTCTCTGGGCCCCAGTTTTGCCATATGTAAAAGACACATAGTCATATCTATGTTCTGTGGTTGTAGCAAGGGGTCTATCACGGCATGCACAAAGAGTTTAGTGCAGGGTCTGGCACTTAATGGACTGTAAATAAATGGTAGGAATCACTGTCATCATTGTTATCATCACCATCATCACCACTTTCCTTGTCTGCTTGACAGTCGTCTCCATCGCCCACCCCAATTACTGAGAATGAAATGCCTCGATGACCGGGCTTGGCCATTCTTTGAGAGGCTTTGTCTGTATGGAGGTGACAGGCAGCACCCTGACAACACTGACATTGTATTATTGATTTGAGCCTCCCAAGGCCAAACCCTTTTGAAATTCATTAAATCAAACAATAAAAGAAAACCCCAGCTTCTTCACTTTCCCAAACATTGCCCGAACTCAATCCATCTCCCTCCAGCTTCCCCCAGCCTGGTAATGGCAATTTGCCTCTGTCATACAAGGAGAAGGTCACTGGCAGCCACTAATGAATCCAGGAATAATCAGAGCTCCCAGAGCTTCAAAACGGGAATATAATTTACAGAAGTAAAAATTGTCCTCCTATCAAAATCTGAGAGATGTAAAGGGGCAGTGGAGGACAGAAGTTGCCATTTTAGGTCGATTTGCTGGTTGGTTAAGTGGACCATATTATTCCCAGTTTCCAAATGAGAAAACTGAATCCCAGAAAGGTTATTTGACTTGCCTAAGGTCACCCAGCTAGTAAATGTGAGAGGTGGAGTTTGAACCTAAGTCCATCTGATTCTGCAGCTCGTGCTATTTGCACAATGTCCGGCTGCTTTTATAAATTCACAAGGACTTGTAGGCACATATACCCCTGCACATGACTATGTGCACATTGCAATGTCTCACAGGGGCTCCTCTGAGCAGGTCTGGGGCTGGTTCGAAGAGTTTATTAGCAAGGGACTCCAGGGCAAGCACCACCATTCCCATCTCATGTGGTATCTTTACCTTAAAGACATGGGCCAAGGAAGAGGTGCTTTCCCAAGCCCTGAGCTGTGATCACGTTGCTCTGAGAACTTCAGAGCAGAGAGGGAGAGTCTGGAAATTGTGACTGCCTCAGTGTCAGGCTCTCTCTTCTTAGGAAGGTCCCTAACCCCTAGCTACTTTATGGGTTTTCTGATAGGATGGCAAGATGATATTCTGTACTACTAGCCTGAACACACAGCAGAAAACAAGCATTGGGCACTTTTGAACTATGTCCGTTCTCTCCCACTAAGGCAAAATATTTGTGACTTTCACTCCACGACATTGAGGTCCACATCATCAAGGCTTCTCTGAGCCAGTGTCCTGGCCAAACTCTCTGGCCATGGTGCTGGAAGCCAGCTTTGTCAAACTTTCCTTCTGGAGTGACCGCCTCCATGGTCGGATATGCAATTTTACCATTTGTAAAAGGCAAGAATTTGGTGATCTCTAAAAATAATCCTAGCTCTGACTTTCAGAGTCTGTGGCTCCATAGATATCTATGTGTGGGTTTGGACAGTGTGTGAAATATGGGAAATTTACATAAAAGGAGGCAAGCAAAAATATATATATGCAATAAAAAGTAGAAAGGTCATTCTTTTTAAAAAGATAAACAGTACAAGTTAAAACAACAAGCAAACAACAAACAAAAAACAGCAGATGAAACAGTAGGAGTCAGCAAAAGAAAATGCTGCCCCCGAAGTTAAATCAACTCTGCCTGCAATAATTCAAGTTCAGGATATGAGAGGTACTTGTTTGCATTTTTATAGCTGTTCAAAAAATGACATTTTTACCACTAATATTGATGCTGATGATCTTAATGATAAACTATCATTATATTATTATGACTGTTACTAACGTTAAAACTCTTCTGTGTGAGAACTGTCTTGGACAGGCATTATTATGCTCGTTTTTCAGGGAGATTAAATTTTTTCCCCAATCCAGTCGGCTACTGAGGTGGTTCCTTAACCTCAGCACTACTGACGTGATGGGTCACAGAATTCTTTGTTTTGGGGGGTTGTCCTGTGTGCATTGTAGGATGTTTAGCAGCATCCTTGGCCTCTTCTCACTAGATGTCAGTAGCACCTCCCTGTCATAACAATCAAATACGTCTCCAGATATTGGCCACAGTTGAAAACTGCTGTCCAAAGGGATGGAGGTGGGTTTCACACCCAGGCTTGCACAGCCCCTAGACCCAGGGCCATTATTCTGCTTAAGGAATCAGAAACTAAGGCAGGGCTTTTGGTAAAGAGGATGGAGTTAAGCACAGGCACAGAATCTCCTTCTCTCAACAATAAAAAAAGCTAAAATGAAAAAGAAACTGAAAACAACTTACTGGCAGGAAACTAATAGGGAGTAGGTTATAACTTCATGTCATAAACTTAAAAATGTGATGACCAAAATGATAGACAGAAAATTCTGGTGGATCTCTATGGCATGACCTCTCTCCCTACCCTCAGCTTTCCTGACTAATCAATTAATAAATAATGGCAGCAAGGTAAGGGGCATAGTTGAAAATGAAATTACTGACACAGAAAAGGAGCTTGAGGCAATCACTGTGTGTGCAAGTAAAGGAGCTTCAAGCAGTCAGAGAGAGGTGATTAGACATGGATGTCGGAGGAAATTCAACTTGGATTAATTGATGTCCCTGAAGAAGACACTCCAACAAATGGAATAGAAATAATATTTAAAGATATAATAATTGAAAACTATCCTCAAATTTAGGAATAAATGAATTTGTACATTAAAAAATCAATCTGTTAAGGGAACATAAAGACATTTTCTGTCTAAATTATTGAATTTCATATATAAAGAAAGAATTTGAAGACATCTAAGATTGAGAAAGCAAGTCTCCAACAAGGAGCGAGAACCTGTCTGGTCTCATATTTTTTCACAGAACCAACAATGTGTAGAAGCAACAAAGCTGTGTCTCCAAAGTTCAGTGGGAAAGACAGTGTGACACAAGGATATTTATTATGGGCAGCCCTGTTGCTATTCAGATTAGGGGCACCATCAAGTGTTCTCAAATGAGAGAAAAATGAGGGAACAGAGACCCGAAGGACTCTACTTGGGGAAAAAAAGTTCTTTGATGATGAAATCTACCCATCCAAAAGTTAAATATAGAACACTGGTGGGGCAGTTTGAGATTATTTTATGAATCCCCAATAAAAGAAAGATTACGTTTTTAAACTAATCCATTCCTGTGGGTGTGAGACCCATTTGACTGGACTACATCAGCGGGGCATGACTCATGTTGAGTCTCTGCCCTCTTGCTGAGTCTGATATAAAGGGAGGCACAGAGACTCAGACAGAGAAAAAAGGGAGTTGGCATGTTTGATGCTGCAGTGGGAGAGAGAGGACGGCTTAAGCATGAAGCCCCCAAGAGGCTGGGCCCACGGAGCAGCTCAAGAGAAGACCAGCCCTGCTATGTGCCTCATAACTTACGGCATGGGAAAAGAGCAGAACAGCTGAGACTGATATAGGAGGCTGGGAAGGAGACAAGCCTTATGCCTGGTTGCTCACAGCTGAGCTCCAAGATTCCGTAGATTCTGGAGGGTGGGGGAAGGAAGAGACCTTCACAGAGCTCTGCGGCCATCTTGCTTCACCATGGGCAACAACGGCAGGATCAACAGTAGCTGACTTTGGTGAGAAATCACCTCTTAGCGTGCCTTGAATTGGACTTTTCACAGCCTTGGAACAGTGAGCTTTTACCCCAAATAAATACCCTTTATAAAAGCCAACACATTTTGGTACTTTACATCGGTAGCCCTTGGCAAACTAAAACATATGGTTATCAAAAGAAATACCAGTTAAGCCCTCAGTGTTCTAAAACAGTAAAGCATTGCTACACGGTTTACAAAGAAGTATAAACCCAGACAAATTGTCTTTCCGATAAGCAGTTAAAGGACAGACATGGTCACTATACTGCAAAAATCCACTGCCTTTGCCTCCTCCTCCAGCAACAAAACGGGAAAACAACTTCAGAATGGTGGACTGTGGGGATGACGAGCAATGAATTGTTTTAATAATCCTTTAGTATCAAATCTAAATTATTATTATTTAAATTGAGGAAATTCTGGTTATAAACAGTGGAAATAATATTAAAAAATGATATAAAAAATAAGTAATAAAAGTGGGTGGGAGACCATGTAAAATGCTAATTTCCCCCCTTTCTCCTGGTATCGTATCAGTCGATATTATCTAAAGTGAAACAAATAATTAACAAAAAATGACTCCAATGTTTTATTGTCTCTCATATTCTTTTATCTTAACCCTGAATTAACTTTTAGGAATTATTGTTTCTAGTGACAAGGAAACATCAGTTGGACGTTCAGCAATAATTCAACAATTCTATCTAAAACAGCATGTATGTTAGAACCCATTAAAAATGTTATCTACATAGTGTGTGAGTACAGGGACACTTGCAATCATACTCTTCTAATGGGAGTGCTTCTGGTTGTGAGATATTGCTTTTTTTTTTTTACCTTTTTCTTTTCTCCTGTATTGTTTAAATTTTATAGTGTCCATAAATCATATTCACAAATGAAAATAAAGTCATTCAAGAAAGGAAGGAAGGAGGAAGGGAGCAAGGAAGGGAGGGAGGGATACAGGGAGAGAGGGAGGAAAAGAAACGGAGAGAAAGAGAGGAAGGATGAGAAAAGGAGAATTTGGGCCAAAACAGATGGGGAGATACACCCACAGGAATATTATAGTTTCGGGGAGGTAGGAAGATATTGTGGAAAGTGTAGAAAGTGTTGAGATTTAGAGTTTCACGACATGGAGCTTGAATTGTTCATTTAACTGGGGGTTCCTCAGGCAACTCAAGTCTAAAATTTCCTCATCTATAAAAAGGGTAACAATCACACTTTCTTCTCAGTTGCTGTGAGTTTGTGATAGTGTGAATTTGTGTTGCTGTGAGTTTGTAATGGTGTGCTGTTGGATGGTAACAAATACCAGTTTTCTTTTGCGTTGCAGTTTGGTAAACGTTTTTGTTCCATCTCTCCGTCCATCCAAGCAGTATTTAAACAGGTGTTTACTAACTGCTAGTAAGCACTCATTGTGAAAAGACGCAGCCCCTGGCCTTGGCAGAGAGAGCAGCCTGATAGAAGGAGAAGAGGGAAGTTGCAGAGGTGCCTGCAAAGAAACTCAGGCAACCGATTCAGTGGGAATTGCTTGGTGGAGAGGCCGGGCTTGTGCCTTTCTTGGCTTGTCAGAACCTCCTTGTTCTGTGATCTCAGGAGCAGTTGGAGAGTGTGCCATTTTAATTTTGCTCCCACCGCCTCCAATGCCTCTGTTCTGACTCCCACCGTTAAGAATTCTGGCTCTTTATCATGGCTCTGAAATCGAGAAAGACACTTTGAATTCAATTAGCCACACAGTTGCCACAGCAACGAAAACATATAAACTTGAATGATTTATACACACAGACAATACTTCAGAAAGGAATAAATTTAATCCTGCAGCTGGGAATGAAATGAATTGTACAATAAGAAAATTGTATTCTGTCCCGAGTGAGAGGCCTCCAGGTCTTAATGGGATCTGGTGGGAGGTGGCCCTGGAGCAGCTCGTGCTTATGCCAGAGGTCGGGCTTCATGCTGCACCCTTGGCCTTGGTCTGCAACTTCCAGAGCATTCTGGGTCAGGAAGCCAGGGCTGGTACGTGCACATTAGCCCATCTTCCCACACTTGCATTTTCCGGCCTTTCCAATGCTGTACACAGGCTTATACACATGCACACCTGCACATCCTGAGATTGGCTTCTCCTTAAAGCAAGATCCTCACAGACCCATGCATTATGTAGGGAGCAGGGGAGAGGAGGGGTTATGCTTAAAAGTACCTGCAAACAAGACATATTTTGTAGCAATGTTTGCCTTACTCATGCACTCTCCCAATTAAAGATTGCAAAATTAATGTAGGCCATCGATGTCATTGGCTTTGGGGTACTTTTAAAAAACTTTTTATTTTGAAATAACTTCAAACTTACAAGAAGTTGCAAAAATTATACAAAAACAATACTAGAACTCCATTATGCTTCCTCACCCAACATTTAGTGTTTTGTGACATTATATCTATCATCTCTCTCTCTCTCTCACATCTATCTATCATCTATCTATCTATATGTCTATTTGTCTACCTATTATCTAAATATTTGAGAGTAGTTTGCAGACATAATTTAAGTTGCCCCAATAATGTCCTTTTTTTCTGGGTTGAAAGATTTTTATTTTAGTAACATAGATACAACCTACAACTTTCCCTTTAACTACATTTGGATAAATAATTCAGTGGTGTTACCTTCCCAATATTGTACTGCCATCACCATCATCCATTACCAAAACTTTCCATCACTCACCAAATTCAAATTCTGTACCAATTAACTTTTAACTTCCCATTACCTACCCCTTTCCCAGCCCCTGGTAACCTGTATTCTAGTTTCTGACTCTATGATTTTGCTTATTCTAATTATTTCATATCTGTGACCTCATGCAATATTTGTCTTTTGTGTCTGGCTTATTTCACTCAACATGATTTCTTCAAGGTTCATCCATGTTGTTGCAAGTATCAGAACTTCGTTCTTTTTCAGGCTGCACAATATTCTACTGCATGCATATGCTATATTTTGCTTATCCATTTATCTGTTGATGATCACTTGGGTTGTTTCTACCTTTTGCAGTTGGGAGTAATGCTGCTATGAGAATCAGTGTGCAAATATCTGTTTGAGTCCCTGCTTTCAATCCTTTGGGGTATATATATATAGAAATGGGATGTCTGGGTCATATGGTAATTCTACACTTAATCTTCTAAGGAACTGTCAAACTGTTTTCCACAGTGCTGCACCATTTTACTTTCCCATCAACAATGAATGAGTGTCCCTGTTTCTTCACATCCACTCCAACATTTGATAATTTTCCTTTTTTAATAGTAGCCTTTCTAGTGGATGTGAAGTGGTATCTCATTGTAGATTTGATTTGCATATCCCTAATGGCTAATGATGTTGAACATCTTTTCACGTGCTTTTGGCCATTTTTATATCTTATTCAGAGAAATGAATATTCAAATCTTTTGCCCATTTCCCCCCCCCCCACCCCCTTTTATTCTTTTGCCCATTTTTTGGTTGGGTCGTTTGTCTTTTGTTGTTGAATTGTAGGATTTTTTAATATATTCTGGAAATTAAGCCCTTATCAGATATGTGGTTTCCATACATTTTCTCCCATTCTGCAGGGCTTTTTTTTCTGCTTTCATGATTAAATCCTTTGATGCACAAGGATTAATTTTGATGAGGTTCCATTTACCTATTTTTTTCTTTTCTTGCTCATGATTTTTTTGTAAACTCTAAGTAAACACTGCCTAACAGAAGGTCCTGAAGGTGCATCCTTATGTTTTCTTCTAGTGTGGCATTCTTTTTAAAGTGGCTTAATATCTACCTCGACTATGTCAGGAGTTGTAATACTGTGTTTCTGCTTTAAGGCAATGTTTAAGCTATTTCATAGGTAAAAACAAATGAAAGCACATAATCTCTTGAAATATGTATCTTTTATTTTTTCATTTCTTTTCCACATTTCATATATATTGACCCTCTGAAATCACTAGGGTTTCTTAATTTTCTTTTATTGCAAACTCCTATTCATTAAACACACACATATATATATATATTTACTTATAAAATATATACAATGAACTACTGCTGAACCATATATATATATATATATACACAAAATTAATAAAGCATATTTTATTTTAATTTTTAAAAAGCCTATTGGATTTTTAATATTTTCTTTCACACTCCACTTTGGATCATCTTTTACTGCATTTTGGAAACCATTGAGTCAGGGGCATCTGCATTCCTTCAATTAAAATGGAAGCCACAGAGAAAAATAAATTTACTTAAGCTTCTCGATGATTCTTGAGAATCAAAATGGAAGATCACGAGCGGACTGGTCACAGTGTGTTTTCCTAACAACAGTCTGGAATAGAATACAAGGGAAGGAGGACAACACTAACCTTGGGAACTCAAGAAAGTGAGGGGAGAGGAGAACACAAGGAAAGAATCCTATGTGTTCTTGGCCCCTTGGAAAACATTTGGACAAGCCAATCTCTCCTCCACTGTCTACCAATCAAACAGCCCCTGCATGGCACCTGGACTGAGGGGCTAGTCTCCAAATAGGTCACTATCTCTGAGGGCTCTCCATCAACAGACTGCAGGTGGCCACTGGATGGCCAACTAGAAAGACACCACATCCTACCCCTCGAGTGGAAGCCCTGGGGATCAGAGGAGATGGGGGTGGCTGGGAGGTAAGCCCCAGCGCCATTCTTGGGTGGCACAGGACAGTGATGAACCTCCCCCCGCCCCCACCTTTACATGTATCACTAAAACCTCACTAATTGGACTCCACTAATTTAACATTGTTGACTTTTCACATTGGGCTAAAGGCTGAAGTCAGTTTTTCTCTGCAAATATTTTTTTCTCCAATAGTGAACATTTATACCACACAGCTGAAATTCTGAGCAAAACCTTAGCATGCAAATTACATAATGCTTAACACCTCTCGACTCCTATGATGAAATATTCTATTTGTCAGCTTTAGTTAATGCATGTGGAAAAAAAAAAGGAAACTGCAGTTATTTAACCATATTCTATAATCTATGATTTTTCTCTATTTCAGACAGTTTTTCCCTAGGTATGCACAGACTTTGAAATTACCAAAAAAGGTTTAGATTCCTGCCCTACTGCACATCAACTCTGTATTCTTAGGCAAGCCATTTAACCAGCGACAGTCTCAGTTTTCTTACCAGTGGAATGGAGATGGTAGTACCAAATTTGCCAAATCATTGTAAATATATATATAATCAAAAGCATCATGCTCATCACACAGTGACTACTCCAATTGTAGCTGCTTTTACTACAGTAATTAGTGTTAAAGAATGGACTTTTCCTCTACATGCACTTATGCCTCCAAACGTGTGTATGCTTCCGTGTTGTATACAAGTAGCGTGCATGTCAGCTCTGCACATTTGTGTGTTAATGAAGAGCGCTGGGTTTTAAAAGGACAGGCTCCTTTACCACTGCCCATTCACTGGACTTGGGTTATTCTGGGTCCAAAGGGGAATTATGAGCAGGGAGAGAGAGAAGACATAGGAGAGTTGTGGACGCCAGATACTGCTTCTCTCCCCTGCAGGTGAGGACAAACCCCAGGGCCTGCCCAAGGAGGTAAGGGTGGATTGGGTTGAGTTTTTAATCTCACCAGCCTACGTAGGGGTCATGGCCTGACGTAGGGGTCATGGCCTGGTGGAGAAGGCCTTGTGTCAGGCGGGCCCATGCCGAGTGGCTGTGTCTGTGTCACTCCACTGTTTTGAAACGTTGGGCAAGTGTCATAATTTCTCCTGGACACAGTTGCCTTGCCAGTGAAATGAAGATAAGGATTATCAAGGTTATTGGGACCATTAAGTGAGATGCACAGAATACGAAAGGACATGGCACGTGGGACATGTTCTCATCCATGTTTGTTTTCTTCCACTTTCTTTAATATCATGTTCTTTCTGTATGAAAAACCACTAGGGAAATCAGAAGCTCCCAAGGCGGTGGGCCACTGCCCTCTGCACCCCACTCCGGTCCCCAAGTCACGGCTGGGTTCCCTGCCAAGCACCTGACTACTGACCCCCTATTCCATTCAGTCTACCAGGCCGGGCTTGTTTCCCCCTCCATCCTGCTCCCTGAAGCTCTTTCCAGCCTGGGGAGGCTGACAAGGAGTTGGCAGTGTGTAGGCCCAAGCTCTGGGCCTCAGGCAGAGTCAGCAGCAGTTGTCTGCTCTGGAACAGAGGCTGCTACTTGCTACACGCGCCTAATCGATCCCACCCGTGAAGCCCTGCCAGGAGCAGCCACCCTGCGTTTGTGATGATGGAGCAAACGGTTGGCATCATTCACTTCCCTCCCCACAGTCGTCAGAATTCTGCTCTGCCAGGGCCACATTGGGAAGCCCAGGAGAGGCGCAGCTTCCAGGGGAGGAGCTGCAGCAGATGACCTTGGCCCAGGGTCGCCCAGCCTGGCTGATGAATGGACTGACTCCACTGCTCTGCTCCTGTTTTCTTTCTCTCCAGCTGCCTAACTAGAAGTTGCCTCTGGACTTCCCTGCTCTGGCCTATTGAACTGGCTTTGGCCAATGGGGCTGTGGGCCACTCAGCAGGCTGCAGCCCCTACCTTGTTCTGCTTCTCTCAAAGCTGGTTTCAGTCCCTAACAATATTCCAGTTTGTAGGCCCGGGCAATGCTGGCTGCTCTATCTAGGGACAAGGCCAGGCATGGCTGGGCCAAGTGCAATGACTTATGTTCCTTGGGATGGGGTGAGACCTGGAGTTAGGTCTAGCCAGCAAGTGGGGCCAGGCCCAGCTGCAGGTATTGGCTGCAGAGCAGCTGGAAACAGGTGGTACAAAGAGCCAGCCAGTGTCGTGTGAGCATGGCAAGCACACAGTCCCAGGGGCCCCAGCAGAAGGGCAGAGGGTGGGGTTAGGCAACTCACAACAGCCTATTCAAAGCTGGCCAGGAAGCAGCACCTGAGATACCCCAAAATCCACCAGCTTGACTCAAGTCCCTAGACTGAAGTTAAGGGCAAAACTCTGCTTCTCATGACCAACTGGTCAAAACAATCTAAGTCTGGGTCCAGAAGGTGTGACAACCAGGCAGAAATTAAATGTCCATAGCTGAGCTACAAGAGAGAGGGAAGGCGCTTGCTATTTAGGAGGGGTGGTGACCCAGTTACTGGAACCTGCTGTCCTGGAGCTCTTTAAACCCCTCCTGTCCAAGATCAAATTGGTACTCAGGCTCAGGGAGGCACTGAGCCTCTGAAACGTGATCAAATGTGCCCAATTGGGAGAGAGATGAGGTCTGGCCAAAGACTTAAAAGGATTCAGCACTTGTTCATTCATTCATTCCCCCAAGCCTGACCGAGTACCTTGTCTTGGTGCTAGACATGTGTTAAGCTTTTTGTGTGGATTAAGCAGCCACAAACATGTCAAGGAAAACAGAATATCACCCTATTCTGTAGGAATTGGGCACAAGTCCTCCTACCTGCAATATGGCAAGCTCCTTGAGGGCATAGCTGGTGTCTTAATAATTGCATTTCTGACTGCCAGGCATACAGAGGATTAGGAAATGTGTATTGAAATAAAGCAGCTTGTTTAGTGCAAACCCTTTATTTCACAGCCTCACACTCATCAATCTTAATCCAATTTCCAATCAGGGCTAATGCCTCTTCCCATCCTGCTCTGGCTTCATCCAACACACACATACACTAAAAAATCAAGTCACTTGCATAATTCTGGTTCAGGGCACATCCAACCAGAATGCTGAGTTGGAAATGCTGGTGTGACCCCAGGCATCCCTGGGTAAGTATCTTATCTACCTGTATCTCAATTCCCCACACATAAGATGGATATCAGTGCTGTTCTCTGACCGCTCAGAGGTCTCTCGAGTGTCATGTGCACGTAAGCCATCTAGCACTTAGTGAGCCCCAAGGCCAGAAGAAATGCTCTTCCCCTTCCTTGAGAACAACGACCATGCCTTATTCATCTGCAGTGTCTAGACTCAGGGATGTACACAGTAGGTGCTTCCCAAGGCTCCCAGATTAAGGCTCTTGCATACAGTAGGTGTCTCCCAAAGGGTCTAGATGAAGGCCCCCCAACAGTACGTCTCTCGTCTCTCCAGTGTCTAGACTAGGACATTACACATAGTAAGAGCTCATTAAAGATGAGGCCAAGTGAGGTGCATCTGCAGACCTCCCACCCCAGCCAGAACATGCCAGATGATTCTCAGATTCAGGACCACAGACTCTCCTCGGACAAATTCCCCTGAGCCCAGAGCAAGCCGGGGCAGGGCAACATTCCCACCGCAGCTTCCCCCTTAGGACATGTGCACGGGTGGGTAAACCTAAAACAGCATTTGCCCGGGGATCCAGGTATGGTGAGGGAGCTCCGGGAGGGCCCAGGATCTCATGGCGGGCAGGGCTGGTGACTCTGGGCCTGCTCCCTTGGGCGTTGGGTTAGGGGGAGTCTTGTGAAAGGCAGCACCGCTCTGCGGCAAGTCAAGGAGGCTGAGGACTCGTGGGTGGGGCCATGAGTGGTCAGAGCCCACCAAGCCTGAGGGTGCTTCCAGCAGGAGGCCTGGCCAGATGCCAAGGTCCTCTGGTGGCTTCCTGTGTGGGCAGCACTGCAGGGTTTCCTTGTGTTTGTCTGAAAGGCAGTGAGTTCGGTACTTTCTTGGCAAATACAGCAGGCCCACAATCCCTTATCTGCAATTCCGACATCCAAACAGCTCAGAAAATGGAAACCATCATAACTTAATTGACAGTAAAACCTGAAATGATCCTACTTCATTTGGCTGCAAAAACGTGACCTGATGTGATGTGAGGTTATTGGTTTAGCGCGAAGAGTTCTGTGCTTCCTTGCAGGAATACTGATGTGTTTGATCACGGGTGCTGCCCAGACGCTCTGGAGGATGTCACAGCATGTACAGTACTTACCTATGTTCACTTCCTGAAGTCTGAGAAAGTCAGAAACTGGAAACATAGCTGGCCCTGAAGATTTCAGAGAGTACTTACTCCTCTTATAATTTCCCATTTACACTTTAGCATTGAATATTGGTTAAGCTGGTGGCTTCTGGTTGCAAGGAATAGAGGTTCCTCATGTAACCTCAGAGCAACGGGTTTGTAAAAATATGAGTGTGGGAACTGGAGGAAGATGGAGGAGTCATCATAGATGGAAGCGGCTTTGGTTTCACTCTCACACATTTTTCTTCCACTCTCAAGGGGTTGCTGCATGCTGTCTCTTTTCTACTTCTCCTACTCTTCATCCTCTCTCTCCTTTTCTTTTTCGTTTCCTTTCCCTTCTGCTCTTCTCTCCACCCCTACCCCTCTCTAGGAATCTGCTCCTTTCTTCCTCTGCCTTTCTTGGCTTAACCATCATCTTTAGTTCCTCAGGAGCTCAATTCTATCCAACCATATTTCTGTGCTTCACTTCTTTGCTGTTGTATGCCTCCAGCATTCCCCATGCCACGATCGGATAAAGGGAATTCTGATTGTAGCAGCTTATCTTTTCACACAGAGTCACTGGCCACTGGGTAGTCTATAGAAGGATTGTCCTGGTAAGGGTTCTACTCTTGCCCAATTAGCTGTGAAGGAGGAGGTATCATGTGATACAAAATGTGGCTGCCTAAGCCTAACCCTTGAGTGGGTACTAGCATTAGACAGTTTCACTTAGAAGGGGTTTAGCTTGAGAAGGTTCTAAAAAAGGCTACCACATTGCCCAAATTGCAACTTTGCTGGGGAAATTCCAAATAGGACCAGAGACTAGAAGTGCTTTTGCAATATCCAATACTCCTAGCTTTATCCTTCCCTTTTATTTTCGCTATTGCCCATTAGATGAATAAATACTGCAAATCTTCAAGGTTCCCTAAGATAACAGGACTCCTCTTCATATCTGGTCAGAGCCATATGCCTCCAAAACTCACTATTGACGATATAATCCATTTGGGCCAACGCTTGTTAATTCCCATCTGGCACTATTGTCCTGGTACCTCCCATGACAAAAGCAGCTAAGACCATAGCAAAGCCACAATGGATTCTTCCATATGGTAGGTGTTTAATAAATGTTGAAGTTATTGTATGAACACATCAAAGCAAACCAAAGAGTCAATGGTTAATAAGGTCTCTGTGCCCACATTCAGCAGCCTTTAGAAATGCGATCACCAGAAGTGGAGAGAATGGATTTTGCTGGCAGAAGGGACACACTGATAAAAAAGCTCATTCTGGAGTCGTTTAATTGCACAACCTGGAGGTGGTTCCTTCTACACCTATGTGGAAAGCTAAAGCTTTATACATAAAGCCAAAGGAGATTGGGATTGCTGGAGCACACACAGTCGGATCTCTGGGAACCTCCTCCTGCCCGAGTTCTGGTGAATATGGGAGAGTAGGGGGCTGGTAGGACTTGGACAGAGCCAGGTCAGAGGCCAGGCATCCTGGGGCAGAGGTGGGCAGGGCACCACACTCAGCCTCAGTCAGAAGGGGATGGAAAGAGAATGCCCAATGGAAGGGGGAAGGCTTGCTGTGTCAGCAAGTGCTGTTTAAATAGATTTTCTCACTGGCAGGGTGCTGATGAGGTGCTAACCTCATGAGGTGGGAGGCTGGCTGGGGTTTCTGGGAGAAAGAACAATTCTGAGCAGGGCTTCAAAGGAGTCGAGCTAGGAACTTGAGGAGGCGGCTCTGCCCACCTGCCCTAAGTCAATCTGGAGGCCCTCTTAGAGGGTGGAAGAGAAGGACAGGTCGGAATTTCTAAGAACAGATCCTCTTGTTCTCTGTCTCACAGGTTTTAAATTAACCTCCTCCTCCTAATTACTAACTACTGTGCTCTGGGCCAAATCCAATCTCAGACTCTGCCTGTACAGAGGTGGAGGGAGGCTTCACTCATTTCTGCTTTTGCATCTCTTCCTGAGCAGGGCTCTGGGACCCATTTCCTCCCAGAGGGGCTCCATTTCCTGGATTCTGGTCCTTCCATGCCAGGGGAGCCTGCACAGGGCATACTTTCCCAGAGCTCCTTCCAGCTGGCTGTTTAAAATTGTTATTATTATTATTATTTTTTAACTTTATTTTGTACATTTAATAATTGAAAACATGAACAATTAAAAACTAAAAAGTAAACACAGATGAATAAATATACACATTTCTCAATTAAATGTAATGGATACATGTAAATTTTTTTTTTTTTTTTGAATCAAACAATATATTACACAATATATTACACAATATATTTGGTTCATAGTAACACATTCATACAGTATTTGTCCTTTTGTGTCTGGCTTGCTTCACTCAACATAATGTCCTTCAGGTTCATCCATGTTGCCATATGCTTTATGACTTCATTTCTTCTTACAGCTGCATAATATTCCATCGTGTGAATAGACCACAGTTTGTTTATCCATTCCTCTGTTGATGGACACCTGGGTTGTTTCCAGCTTTTGGCAATGGTAAATAATGTGGCTATGAACATCGGTGTGCAGATGTCTGTTCGTGTCACTGCTTTCAGTTCTTCTGGGTATATACCCAGTAGTGGTATTGCAGGGTCACATGGCAAGTCTATATTTAACTTCTTTAGGAACTGCCAAACAGTCCTCCATACTGGTTGTACCATCCTGCATTCCCACCAACAGTGAAGAAGTGTTCCTATCTCTCCACATCCTCTCCAACACTTGTAGTGCTCTGTCTTTTTAATAGTGGCCATTCTGATAGGTGTGAAATGATATCTCATTGTAGTTTTGATTTGCATTTCCCTAATCATGAGTGATGTTGAGCATTTCTTCATGTGTTTTTTTGCCATTTGTATTTCTTCTTTGGAGAAATGTCTATTCAAGTCTTTGGCCTATTTTTTAATTGGGTCATTTGTCTTTTTCTTGTTGAGTTGTAACATCTCTTTATATATCCTGGATATTAAACCCTTATCAGATATGTGATTTCCAAATATTTTTTCCCATTGAGTTGGCTGCCTTTTCACCCTTTTGACAAAGTCCTGTGAGGTGCAAAAGTGTTTAATTTTGAGGAGGTCCCATTTATCTACTTTTTCTTTTGTTGCACGTGCTTTGGGTGTGAGGTCCAAGAAACTACCACCTACTACAAGGTCTTGAAGATGTTTACCTACATTTTCTTCTAGTAGTTTTATGGTCCTGGCTTTTATATTTAGATCTTTGATCCATTTTGAGTTGATTCTTGTATAGGGGGTGAGATAGGGGTCCTTTTCCATTCTTTTGGTTATAGATATCCAGTTCTCCCAACACCATTTGTGGAAGAGACTGTTTTTTCCCATCAGCATGGGCTTGGTAGGTTTGAGACAAATGAAAATGAGAACACAACGTATCAAAACTTATGGGATAGAGCAAAGGCAGTCTTGAGAGGGAAATTTATAGCCCTAAATGCCTATATTAAGAAACAAGAAAGAGCTAAACTCAAAGATGTAACTGAACAACTTGAGAAACTAGAAAAAGAACAGCAAGCCAATCCCAAAGCAAAAAGAAGGAAAGAAATAATAAAGATTAGAGCAGAAATAAATGAAAATGAGAACAGAAAAGCAATAGAGAAAAATCAACAAAACTAAAAGCTGGTTCTTTGAGAAGATCAATAAAATTGACAAACCCCTCGCTAGACTAACAAAGAAAAAAAGAGAGAAGATGCAAATAAATACAATCAAAAATGAAAGGGGGAAATTACAAATGACCTCACAGAAATAAAAAGAATCATAAGAGGATATTATGAGAAACTATATGCCAACAAACTAGACAACCTGGATGAAATGGACAAATTTCTAGAAACTCAACCAAACTACACTGTTATTATTTTTTAAATCTCTCCTCTGGAAACCCTGACATGATATTTTTGTTTATGTCCCTCTGTTTTAGGGACAAAGAGAGTTGGCATCTATTAGAAACTATATAGATGAATAGATGAACTATATGAAAGTTCCATTTGTATAGGTCAGAAAAAACTTTATATAGAGACTGTCATGTGGTTCAAGCTAATATATCCGTCTGGAGTCGGGCTTGGATGGGCTGGAACTCAAAAAGCTGGACCTTCTCATGGTGGTGCATGAGAAGGAATCATGGAGGTGGGGGTGGGTCTGCGGGATAGAGTGGAGTTGCAAGCTGAGAATAAAAATGATGATGGTGATGATAAAGAACTAGTAGTCATAGTAGAAGCAAGAGTTAAAATTCATTGAGCATTTACTATATCCGTAATAAGAACTTTGCATGGATTAAAAATATGGGAAACTGGAGGTACAAAGAAGTGCCCGAGATCACCTGTGGGGACATGAGAAGTTGGCCCAGGCAGATGAGTCCTGAGGCTGGGCTGCATCCCAGCCCGGGACAAAAGAAAGAAGAACTACAAATAGTAGAAATGTTCAGGCGTGAAACCTTCCACCTTCTCAAGGGGCTGCTTCCCAGCTGGGCTGGCAGGAAAGTCCAGACAGGGGATTGCAGGGGGAATGTCAGGCAAGCCTGGGTTAGGCTGCCAGCCCTGCCTTTACTGTGTGACCTAGCGAAATTAAATCAACCCTTGTGAGTTTCAGCATCCCCATTTTAAAAATGGGGCTAATTATAAATATCTCATGAGTTGTGAGAATTCAGTGAAATAAAGTTCTCCCTAAAAAATGAACTTCCCCAAGGCAGAATGGATCATATTCAGGCCTCCATGGTCTCTGTTCCGAGCTTAGTATATACTGAGTGCTCTGTAAAGGTTTGTTGAGTGACTGGGTGTTAAGGAGGAATCAGGAATTAAGAATTGTGTGGGAAATGGGGGCAGATGTGTATTATTAATGAAGAGGAACAATTTTTAAATGAAAGTGAGAGACTGAGTGAGAGAGGACTCTAAAGAGGAGAGGTGGCCAGGAGTCCATCCAATCAGAAGGATCCATTTTGGAGAAAGACCATTCATTGTTTTCATCAGCCCAGAGAAGTAGCCTTATCCCTTCGAACCATCAACCTCAGCCTAGCACTAACAAGATCGCGCATTCATCTATTCTTTCACTCAGCAAACATTTCCCGAGCACCTACTCTGTGGGATACCTGTCTAATAAGTCAAGGTCTTTCCCCATAAAAACTTCACAAACTAGTTGAAGATACACTTGGTGTGTCCACAAGAAAGCTCAACAGACCTTTATGGAGCCAATGATGGGACCTTGCTCTTAAGGTCCAGGAGGGAGAGGCCAAGTCTGCTGTGAATGAACATTGGTCAGGGAAGGCTTCCTGGGAGAGGCGGTATTTGTGTTGAGTTTTTCCTGAAATCATCAAAGGGGAGTGCTCAAGGTGGTGGCAGCAGTGTGTGCAAAGTCTGGGGGACCTTGAAGCTGCCTCTTATATTTGGGGTTCTGCAGGGCTTTGGCACTGATGCTGGAACAGGCGTGCAGGACAGGGAGAAAGGAGCACATCAAGGGAGGCTGAGACTAACCCTGAAGGTCAGTGATGGGTCACATGGTGATGCCCAGAAGCCCCAGCTGGGACTAGGGCAGGAGGGGAGCTAGAGGCACCCTGTCCTTAAATGGCACCAGTTGCCTGTGGCTCCTCCAGCCTGGACCACTTGACTCTAGAAAGAAAAAGGAGGCCAGAAGGGAAGGAGGATAAGAGGATAAGAGGGAGGGAGGCTGTGTGGCCATTTATTGTCAAGACAACCCCACTTTACAAATGGGGAAATTGAGGCCTAGAGGGCAAATGATTTTCACTAAATGGCCAAGCAGGGAAATGGCAGAATGTCAATCCTCAATTATCAGGCTCACTTTACAGATTGTTCCCAATGTTCCATGCTACCTCCAAAGGCAACTGGATGGAAAAAGAAAAAAGAAATCCACAGTTACCAAACAGGCCAATTATTTTTCTTACATAATGAGTCTTTGATTTACCCAGTGGTTTTCCACCGAGTTATGTTAAAATAGCAGCCACTTGATAAAAGCACCATCCCTCCTCACCCCTCCACTCCCCAAAAGAAAATCTTCCATCTCTAGATATTTAAATGTGCACTGATAGGTCACAAACTGACTATTTTAGGGAAAGAAAGTAGAAAACCACCAAATCAAAGTAGTAAACACTACCACCAATTAAAGATCAACCAGCAACGATGATGGGAATTACCCTGGAAGTCAATGAGAGAAGATGACTGCATTCAGAAGCCCTGTTGGCCTAAACTTTGAACACCACCACCTTGGCTGCCCCTCAATGTGCTGTTCCCAGCATACGTTTGTTAAAAGGAGATTTGGACTCAGAACATTGATGAATTGAGGTTTTACCAGATACACATTTTTTTTTTCCCCCAGAAACCCACCTTGTAAAGCAAGGTAGAGGGTCCCAGAGATTAGCTAACAGCCCCAGCTCCCCGTCACAGCCCAGCTTCTGGAGACCTCTGGTTATGCTGGTAGAAGAGAGCTTGACTGGAGTCGCTGACATGTTGGGGAAACCTCCAGCACGGTCAGGCCCCTAAAACCCCAAATGCCATTTGGGTCCCTTGGTACACCCAACCAAGTTAGCCCTCAAGAGGGCTGCATGTACCCCAAATAGGATTATTCCAGAATCAGGATGGATTTTTTGCTGGTGAAGCAGAGTGAAGAGTGGTGGAAGCTGTCCTCATGTGAGTCAGGAGTAAAAGTCCTGGGTTCGAGTCCTAGTAACTCCCTGGATGATATCGGGTAAATCCTTCTGTCTCCTTTGACTTGATTTCCTCACCTGTAAGATGAACAGGGGGGAGGCTGAGCCGCCCCCAGCTCTGACGTTCTATGCATGATGTGCTGCCAAAGTCCTTCACATAGAACCCTCAGGTCTGTGGCTAAAGTCTCCCCCACCTGGGCCATGCTCAGACGTGACCAATGTGGAGGCAGCTGGCCAGGATGGGACACAGGGTACTGCAGCATTTTAACTTGAGGACTGGGAGGAAGTGATCCATAGAAGTCAGATGGAAAAGGACAGAAGCATCAAGGGAATTGCTATTGGCAAAAGGAGACACTTAAACCTGTGAAACTGGAAACAATAAGGCAAGGACAATGGGGCAGCCTGCACGTGGCTGGCTCTGCCAGGCTTTGGCAAAAGAGGCAACTAGGCCCTTGGAGGTGCAGAGGGTGTTAAACCCCTTCTTTGTTCAATAGCCAGCATGTCCTTCTTTGACCTTACCTCCCTATACTCCAAATTATGGCTCTCTGCCCCCAGCACCTCCTTCACACACACACACACACACACACCACTCCCTAGATCTTCAAAGGAGTTAATGAGTATGTGACTTTCTGTCTTAAGCAGAAGACATTTTCACTATTGGAAACAATGCTTCCCTGTGATTCTCAGTGATACAGGGATGCAAGGAGAGGCCCGCTTTTAGTGAACTGCCGTGGGCCAATTTCAGAGTTAAGAACTGATTAAGTCCCTCTTCTAAGGATATCCAGGAGGATAACTGAGAAAGCAAACACACGTGTTTTCCTGCTGGGGACAATGACAATGATCACACGGTTAATAACCATAACTTATCGAGGGTCTGCTCAGTGCCATGTACTGAGCCAGGCAGCTTGCCTTTGTGGCTTGGGGCTGCGGAGAGGGGGGTGGGGAGGCAGCCTGAGCCCCCTGCTCACAACTGTGTAAGAATTCTCTTAAGGAGTAAAGGTCCCTCCTTATTTTATCAGGAAAACACTTTGATGGTCATGGAATATTGGTTTGTCTAGGCAAGCGCGGGCTCAAATTAGGGAAGAATGAAACTATTCTACTGGGTAAAGCAACAGGTCTAATGAGAGGGAAATGGGGATATGGGTTCTGCAAAAGAAGAGAGATGGAGAAGAAGCATCAGGGGCTCAGGAGAAAGAAGTCCTTACCATGTCTACTGTTAAGTGTTCATTTGTATTATCCCTTATCCCATCGTCTAATCCCTCCTTTATTACCTCCAAAGCAATGGTTCTTGGAGGAGGGAGGTGTTTTTCCTTGATGGGCCCTTTGGCAGTCTGGAGACATTTTGGGTTGCCATGATTTGGGGGAGATGCGACTGGCATCTAGCAGAAAGAGGCCATGGGTGCTGCTAAGTACCCTGCATTGCACAGGGCAGCCCCCATGTCAGAGTTATCCAGGCCTAAGTGTCAGCCACACTGAGGCTGAGGAGCTTGCTCTCAGACCCCGGTGAGCCTGCTACCCGCTCACAGCCTTGGGTCTGTCGAGCTCAGGAAACGAAGGAGACGGAGCCGATTCAGGAAAGTGAGAGGAGAGGGGCCACAGACCTGACCGTCAAGTGGGATGACTGGGAATTCCCCCAGCAGGAGAACCCAGAAGGTGCATAAATATGGTGCAAGAAGTGCCAGGGAAACCCAAGTACCCTTGGCTCTGGAACTCTTCAGAACCCTGGAGGTGCCCCCTGACTTCTCCTTGTGGGGTGGCTATGAGCTAGTCAGTTTTTTGGGGGGCATTAGTGGAAAGGGTGTCCCCTGAATGCTACAGGACTTGAGGACACTTGGTTTAAACATACACTGTATCCTTTTCTCCTCAGAGGAACCCTGTGAGTAGCTCTACTGGCTCCATTTGACCCAGGAGAAAACCAGAAGCTTTGAGTATTTAGAGTCGGAGCTGGGATTTGATCTGGGTCTAGCAAAGCCTGGGCTGTTTGCCATCCCCCAAGGCCCCATAGGTGCTGGGAGGCCTACGTGTGGCCCCACATGGGCCCGAGCAGACACCCACTTTGAGGAGCGTTCTGGAAGGCAGAACTAGACCAAGTGGTGAGCTTCCAAACCACTTCACGTTTGGCAGATGGTTGTCAGGGTTTTTTTTTTTTTAAAGAAATATTTCTCAAGTGGAATTATTAAATTTTAGGTGTCTTATGATCCTCGCAGATTGGTTTTACTATGAAGTTTATGTGAGGGGATTATTTCCAAATCTAGTTCCTTTCTCTTCTTTTATCTCTAAATTACATTCTCACCTTCACATAGTTGGGGGTGGGCTGGGGCCTTTATTCCCAGGAAATGAAGCTCCTGCCAGAAAGTGAATTAAAGGAGCCATTTCCCTATGAGAGAAGGATGTTACTTTTGTTGCCGGCTCCAGGGCTAAGCCCATGAGGGGCTGCAGGGATGCAGACTTGCCCTCTCTCCACACTTCTTAGCCTGTGGAGAAGGCCTGGCCTACCTATGGCTTTGCAGATTTCTGACAGTCTGTCTTTGCTATGGCCGTCTCGCCTCACTCTCCACTCTCAGGCTTCATAGCATGCAAGCTGATAATACCATATCAGGTTTCAATGAGATCCTACATCCTTTCTCTTTCCCAGACAGAACATGGATTGAAGGACCTAATTATCCCATGGCTGGTTTGTGTTCTTTATGTTTCATCATGCCAAGGATGCGTGATTATCTTCAAACTTTGATTCTCTTTAATTCTTCTGGATCTGAATAAGATATAGCATCAAAAGGAAAGAAAACATCTTCTTTCATGCTATAGTAAAATTTTGGAAGTATTTATTCAGATGCTTTCCTTTCCAACCTCTCCCCACCCTCATCTTCCAGCTCTCTATACCAAAGTGCAGTATTTCTCAGCCATGGTGCTGTTTACATTTTAGGCCAGATCATTCTTTGTTGTGGGGAATGTTACGGGAACTGTAGAATGTTTAGCAGCATCCCTCTACCCACCAGATGCCTGCCATGCCCCTTCCCCAGTAGTAGCAACCAAAAATGTCTCCACACATTGCCAGATATTTCCTGGGAGGTCAAAACTGCCCCCACGTCAGAACTACTGACATCGTGGATTCGTCTTTTTCAATCACACATCTTATATAAGGCATAAAAATTAAACCTTTTAAATAAGAGTTTCAGATTTCCAGGGTTTGAAGATTGAAAAATAAAGCTTTGTGGTTTGTTAGAAAGAAGGTTGGACTTGAAGTAAAACCTGGATTTGAATCCAGATTCTGCTACATACTAACTAGACAAGTTAAATTCTCATCTTTTCAATGGCCTCGCTTTGAAATGTGGCTAATACCATTCACCTTCAGAGCTGCTATATAGATTAAATAAAATAATAGATTTTAAGTGCCACACCTGGCACAGCAAGTGTCCAATGAGGGCTGAATTATAATTGGATTCTGCATTCCACAGGATGTGGTGCATGATGTCATCCTTGTCCCACATATCATGCTTGCTGAAGTTTGTTTCAAGAGTGTATGTTTCTAAGAATTCACTATAATAATGGAGAGGAATTGATTTCTAAAGACCATTATATTAAAGTGAAACGGAAAACTGCTCCTCTCAGGGAGATTCATTAATGACGGAAGGGAACTGGGAGAAAATTTAGTTGGTTAAGTCAGATTAAGTTAGGTTACCTGACTTGGGAAATTCCCAGAGCGAATGACCAACTGACACGGGAGTTGAATCCAGATGTGACACGTGACCATGACCTTGACCTGATTGCCGGCTGTGACTCCAGTGCACTGGGAAGAGGCTTTATGGCAGGATTCACTTCACGTCATGTCCATTATACACAGGAAGCGTCTATGCCAGCTCTTGTCCCAGGCCTTCAAGGTAAAATGTGCGTTTTGAGTTTTCTAGGACGTAGGAGGGCTCGTTCTGCCCTGCAGCCCTGGGGAGGCCCTTCCTTGGCACTAGTCTGGCCTTTTGGGGGCCTGGGACGGTCTTCAATATACAACCATGAGGTACTTCAGCTGCTGCTTTCATCAGTGAGACGGTCTGAGTCTTGCCGTCAGTTGGTGGACAGAGACACCCCATGGACGCAGATGAGCCACAGATTGCAAGAAGTGGATGCAATGGAAGAGACATGGACTTTGGAGACAGACAGACCTAGTTCAACTCTTGACCCAGCTGCTTACCAGCTATGTGATGCTGGGCACTAACCCAGTCCCAGCTTTAGTTACCAAGTTTGTGAAACTGACATCCTTGGTACATTTTGAGGGTTGGAGGTAGTGCAGGTATAGCGTCTGGTACGGCACATTACATATAGTAGGGATTCTATATAGAGAACTTTATAGTACTATTATCGCTACATCCAATGATTGTGCTTGGATTAAAAAAAATGGTGTGAAGACTGCTCCTAAACTTTTTCTTTACATGTGTTAAATTCTTAATACGAAAGACGTTTACCAAAAACATCTCGAGGAACACATGTGTTGTTATACATTTAGTGCACTGCCTTAAATCAAATTAGCTAACTTCTGACGCTGGGATTGAGCAGGAAAATCTCAGACATACAGACTCCAAACCAACGCCAACAAAAGGTAGACAAAAGGTAGTGAGCCTTTGAAGTCAACTTGGTGGTGACCTAAATCACCTTGGGCTTCAATTCCTCTTCTACTGCAGTGTGTCTCTCCTGAGATTTCTGCCTGCAGCCCCATGTCAGCATCTGCAGATCCCACACTGCGCAGAATCCTTTTACAAAGACTTTTGATCTTCCAGAAGTGGATTGTTCAGGCTGGGAGCATTAATGGATAGATTGGAGTAAATTCTGGCTTTCCATGTACATCTGATATTTTTGTAATGACTATAGGTTATTACTTCTGAAAACTATAATTGACCAGTTCTGTCAAAGCACATAACATCTCGAGCTCGTCTTCTCCCTTAGAGTTGACAGGCAGGCATTCATCAAATTCCATCCATGCTTCTTTCCCAGCTTTTCTCTACTATCCCTCTTATGAATTTGAAGACATAAGTGAATATTTAAAGCTTAGAGAAGACTTTTATATTCTAACTCATTTTCCAAAGAAAAGGGCCACGGAAAGCAAGAGATCCCTTATGCTTGAATTTCTAGCAGCTTTGGGAGCCTGCTGAGTCCCATTCCTTCTTTTGTAGGTAGAGTGCTGTCTGCATTGGTACTTCTGGGACCCCTACATCATTCAAGCTTAGGAAGTTCAAGACATTGGGAACCTCCTTTTTATTGTTTTCCAACATTTCACTACGAAAAATTTCAAACCTACAGCAACAGTGGAAGAAATCTACAGTGAACACATACCTACCCATGATTCAGCCTCTACCATTAACATTTTTACTACATTTACTTTATCTACGTACCTATCCCTCTATCGATCCATTAACTCATCTCATTTTTGGTGCATTTCAAAGTAAATTGCAATATCAAGTCTACACACCCCTAAGTACTTGAGAATTCTCATTACCCACTTATAATTGAATATTTTTGTTTTTCCCTTTGAAGTAAAACTTACATATAATGAAATGCATAGATATTGAGGTTACATTTGTTGAGTTTTGGCAAATACATACCGCCGTGCAGCCCAAACTCCTATAAGATTCAGAACTTAGCCATCACCCCCAGAAAGTTCCCTTGTCAGTCAGTCATTGCCCCTACCCTCCAGAAGTAACCACTGTTCTGATTACTTTCCATCACAGATTAATCTTGCCAGTTCGCGGGCTTCTTATGAATGGAATCTCACAGTATGTACTCTTCCGTGTAAGACATGCCATCCAGAATAATGGGTCTGAGATTCATGCATGATGTGGGCATCAATATTTCATTCAATTTTATTTCTGAATATTATCCTATTGTGAGAATAGACCCCATGTGTTTAATCATTTCTCCTATTGATGGGCACCCAGGTGGCTTACAGTTTGGGACTATTATGAATAAAGCTGCTATGAATATTATTGTCCAAGCGTGTTGTGTACATATATTTTCATACCTTGTGATTAAAAATTAAAAACCTAATAGAGGAACTACTGGATCGTAGGGTAGGTATATGGTTATGTGAAATGAAATGGACAGACCTTTATCCAAATTGGCTATACAGTTTTATATTCCCACTAACATTGTATGAGAGTTCCAGTTGTTCCACAATTTTGCCAATGTTTGGTGGTGTCAGTCGTTTTAATTGTAGCCATTCTGGCAAGTGTGTAGAGGTATCTCATTGTGGTTTCAATTTGTATTTATCTGATACATAATGACATGATTCAAAACACTTTTTTGTATTTGTCTATTCATATGTCTTATTTTGTAAAATATCTTCTTAAATATTTTGTCTATTTTTAATGGTTGTTTGTATTTTTTAATTAAGTGTAGAGGTTCTTTGTATTTGGATATCAGTTCTTTGTCAGATACATGATTGAGGAATACTTTCTTACAATTTATAACTTGCTTAAGCATTTTCTTCAAGATGCCTTTTGATAAGCAGAAGTTTATTTTTTAAAAATTTTGATTAAATCTAATTTATTTTTTCCTTTATGGCAATTGTTTCTGTGAACGCCTACCCCCAAATCACAAAGATAGTCTTTTGTTTTCTTCTAAAAGCTTTATGGTTTAATTTCACATTTGAATCTTAATGGATCTTGAACTAGTTTTTGCATTTGCTGTGAAGCAGGGATCGAGGTTCATTGCTTTTCCATGTGGATGTCTAGTTATTCCAGTATTATTTGTTAAAAAAGACTTTTCTTTCCCCATTGTCATTTTTGTCAAAAATCAAACAACTATAAAATATGGGTCTATTTCTAGACTCTCTATTCTGTTCCCTTGATATATTTGTCAGTTTACTAGGCATTGATTGAGGTCCTTTTTTATTTTTATTTTTTGGTATATGAATATCCAAATGTTGAAGCACCATTTTTTGAAAAGACTATCCTTTCCCCATATTTCTCAGAAACCAACTGAATGTGGGTCTACGTCTGAACTCTGTTCTGATCCATTGATCTATATGTGTATCCTTTCAGCAATTCCACACTGTCTTGATTATTGAAGTTTTGTAGTAAGGCTTAAAATTGGGTAGTTTAAGTATTTCAATTTTTTAAAAGTTTGCTTTGGATATTCAGGTTTTTGCAGTTCCATTTAAATTTTAGAGCAAGTTTATCAATTTCAACAAAAACCCCTGCTGATATTTTGATCTTATATCTATAGATCAATTTGGGGAGAAATGACATCTTAATAATATCAAGTCTTCCAATACATGAACATGGTATATCTCTTCATTTTAATTTTAATTTTTTGTCATCTTTAATTTTTCTCAATTTTAAACTCATTACTAAGTATTTTATGCATTTTGATGTATTTATTGAAGGAGACTTTAACATTTCATGTTCCAATTGTAAAAATACAATTGACTTTTGTTTATTGCCTTTTATTCTGAGATCCTGCTAAATTCACTTATTAGTTTTACTAGTTGTTTTGCAGATTTCTGATTTTGATGTAAACAATCATGCCATCTACTAAGAGACATTTTTCACTTATTACCTCCCCCACCCCAAGATGGCTCCCTCGTCTGTTTGCTTGTTGTTTTTGCTCATTGTTTGTGCTCATTGTTTGCTCATTGTCTGCTCTTTGTTTTTTGCTTGTTGTCTGCTCATTGTCTGTTTGTATTTTCTTTAGGAGGCACTGGGAACGGAGCCCAGGACCTCCCAGGTGGGAGGTGGGTGCTCAACTGCTTGAGCCACATCCACTCCCTGCTCGTTTGTTTTTGCTCATTTTCTGCTCATTGTTTTTGCTAGATGTCTGCTCATTGCCTGCTCATTGTTTGTTTGTCTTTTTTAGGAGGCACCAGGAATGGAATCTGGGACCTCCCATGTGGGAAGTGGGTGCTCAACTGCTTGAACCACATCTGCTTCCCTACTTACTACTTTTTGATTTTAATGTTTTCTATTTGTTTTTCTTACTTTAGTGCAATGGCTAAGATACCTAGTATAATGTTGGATAGAAATCTTGTGAATCAGCATGCTTACCTTATTCCTGATATTACTTATAGGGTGGGAGCGTTCACTATTTAACCATTAAATAGGATGTTGTTGGTTTTTGTAAATGCTCTTTATCAGAGTGAAGAAGTTCACTTCTAGTTTTAGTTTGCTGAGAATTTTTCTTGTGAATGGCTGTTGAATTTTCTTTGTACAAAGACATTGAGGCACTCCTCCCCCTCTGGCTCTTTCTTTTCTGGGACCCTCTTCAACCCCTCCATTCCTCAAACATCCTCCTAATTTCTATTAGCTTTGATTGATCAATACTCTCCCCTCTGGTTCTTCATGTCAGAAAGGCTGCAGGTTCTCTACCAGAGTTTTCAGCACCCCACATGGTGTTGGCTTTAGCCTGTCCTCCAGCTAAAAGCTATTAAGACTGGAAACTCATCCTGTGCTGGTCCCTTCTTCCAAGTTTCTACTCCTCTCCAGATTCAGCTCTCTTTTGTTCACACTATAGTAACTTCTGGACCTCCTGGTCATTGGTTTTGTTTTGCTTCCTTTTTAAAATTTTATCTAAATTTAAGAGTTGTTATCTGCAGGAGAGTTGGGTTTCATAGCAGCTATAACACCATCCCAGAAATAGAAACCATTTCTCATCATTTTTAACTATTTTATGGCAAATAACAGTACTGGAAGGTGATAATGACATCGTTAAACTGGTGATGGGTCTTTGCAGGTAAGTTGGAGGGAGAGGAGGACATCATTCTAACATTAATACTATTTCAACTTCCTGGGTAGATGCTCTCTTCATGTTTCAGGACTTCTGTTTGGAACCAAACATTTGACTAGCTCCAAATACTACATGTCTCCCACACATGAATACATTATAAAAAAAAAATCACACATTACAGATAAAGCTAATATTTCCTTTGGCACTGACAATTCAATCCCAAAACCCTCCCCAGAGGCAACCACTGTCCTTCTAAACCTTCTCCTCGTGCACACGCACGAACGCACCCACAGACCATGCGCATATACCATGATATACATACACACATATGTAATTTATAGCTTTTGTGTAATTATATAAATATATACATATTATATGTATATTATATAATATGTTTATTTAACATAATTGAAAAATGCCTATGTATCATCCTGTAACTTACTCCTTTTTTCACTTAGGTTTTGGAGGTTTCTCTAAGAATATTTAGATATAGCTCATTCTTTTACATTGCTAGATAGTATTCCATTATAAGCATGTCCCATATTTTATCCATGCACTTGCTGAAATCATTTAGGACTTAGGTTGTTTATTTTGCAAACATTTCTTAAATTACTCTCTAGGCTTTTCCCTCCTTATAATATGTGTGAGAATGACTCTAGGGTATACACATTACCATTTTAATAGATTCTATCAAATGGTTCTCGCCAATAAGTGTGTCTAATTTATATTCCTGTAAGCAATACATCAGAGTACCAATATGCATTTCTACACACTTTCACCAACAATTGTTATTATAGAATTTTATTTCATTTTATTTTTCTTTGCCAATATACTGGTAAGAAAAGTTTGTTTCATTTGTTTTCATTTTCATTTAACTGATGATATGCAGCATTTCCTCCCCAATTTCTGGCTACTTCTTTGAGTTCCTCTTCTGTGAAATCCTGTTCATATCTATTGCCCAGTATAATAATGATTTTTTTGTTATTGATTTGTAAGAATTATCAATAGATCCTGGATATTAATTTTTTCTTCCTTATGAAGGAAACATTTTCCTACTGTTTTCTCTTATAGCTTTATACTTTGGAATATTTTAATATTTACATGCTGAGGTAGTCAAAGGTATGAGTCTTTCTTTTTGTGAGTAGCGTGGTTTGTACCTTTGTTAAAAAAGGAATTTTGCTTTGCCAAGCCTAGACTTGAACCACAACAGGAGTGCTGTGTAGAAAACCTGTAAGTAGCCAAATATGTCTCAGAGGAAAATCTGTTGCTAAGTACATTTGTTAATAAACAAGAAGGATCAAATGTTAATAAACTAAGTTTCTCATCAAGAAACTTAGAAAAGAAAATCAAGGTAGGCCCTGCCCCCATAGGTGGAGGTCTAAATTAATAAAAGAGAAATGACAAACACCCCAAAAAGAAGAGTTGGTCAGTGAAACCAAAAGCTGGGTATTAAAAAGACCGATAAAATAGACAAATGTTTGGCATGTCTACTTAAAGATAAAGTGTTATATAAATCAATTAAAAAGGGGGCAGCACTATAGACGACTTAAAAATTACAAGTGAGTCATAATTGTGTTTGAAATACAGAAGAAATCAACAGTTTTTCAGGAAAATATAAATGACCACCATTGGCTTACGAAATTGAAAACTCAAGTAGCCTAGTAAATATAGAAGAAATGTAAAGGCAGTCAGATATTTGTCCCTAAAAATGATGCTAGGCATGGACAGTTTTGCAGATGAGTTCTAGAAAACATGCAAAGGAAAGGAAACTTCCATGTTATATAAAATCTTATATGGAATAGAAAAATATAGGAATGTACATAGCTCATTTAAGAGGCTAACTTAACTATAATGCAAAAACTGGATGAGAATAGCACATGGAAAAATAAAATAGTTCAGTCTCATTTATGAAAATAGACATAAGCTTATTAAATAATGTGTTATCAGATTTACTCCAACCATGTATTAAAAGAATTCCTTTACTCAGGAAGGAGTGAAAAGATAAAGAAATACTTGAAAAATGTATTCATGTAAATCACTACAATAATAAGGAAAGAGGGAAAAATGTTTGCAGGTCCCAATTCATGTGATAAAAAGTATTTGTTATAAATCAACATCCATCCCACACAAACAATCCAATAAACAAAAGAAGCCTCTTGGGAAACCAAGAATAGAGAGCAACTCCCTTTATGGGATAAAGAGATCTCTTAGAATGCATCAGAACTGTACTTGGGCACTATTTAACGAAGTAAGATGAGAAAAATTAAAAAAGGTATAAGTATCAGAAAAGCAAGACAAAGATATCCTTTTTACTGCAGACAATATAATTGCCTACTTAAACTATATAAAATAATTCTCTGCCAAATATTAGGACTAAAAAAAAAAAAAAGCATTTAGCCATGTGATCCAAAGTCAACAAGCAAAAATAGGTAGTTTGGAAAACAAGTATATACAAAACGTACATAATTAGAAAAGCAAATCTTTACTGAAGGAAATAAAAAAGACCTGAAGGAATGGGCAGGTATAACTTGTTATTGATGAAAGGATGTAGCATTGGAGGGAGAATAGTATTCAAATTTATGTATAGCTTCAATGCAATCCTCATATAGACCAAACAGGATTCCTTGTGGAACTTGACAAGATGACTATCAGATTGTAGAAAAAGAGAAAATGTGTAAACACAGGCAAGTTACCTTTGAAAATGGACAATGTAGGGAAATACACCCTACTCAAAGGTGCATTTACCATGAAGCTTAATGAAACTTGAACGCCAAGACCCCTCACTTGTACAACCCTTCCCAGAACTTTGGGAGGGGCCAAAGAGTCTGATGACAAGATCACTTGTTTTTGGTAAAATTTGATAAAATAAGATTTCCTAAGCACATATCTCTTTCTGCTCTGCCTTACCCTCTGTCACACTTCACCTCGTGCCTAGCAGTGTTGTGGTGGCACTAGGAGAGGACCATGGCTGGGATGATGGGAACGGTGGCCATTGCTGGAGGCTGTTGCTGAACCAGCAGGCTACCAATAACTGAATTACACATGGACATGACCGTGAACCCCATGGATACATCCCAAACTCAACTTCCCCTTAGCCAAAACTCAAAAATGCACTGCTAAATCATACAATATGGTTCAATGATAGTATCACGGCTCAAAAGTTAATTTTTCAAAAGAGAAACCTGAATGGATTAAGAGCTTAAATATAAAAACAACAACCATAAAACTCCTGGAAGAATATGTAGGAAAACATTTTCAAGATCTTGTGGTAGGCCATAGTTTCTTAAAACTTACACCCAAAGCACGAGCAACAAAAGAAAAAAATAGATAAATGGGACCTCCTCAAAATTCAACACTTTTGCACCTCAAAGGACTTTGCCAAAAGGGTGAAAAGGCAGCCGACTCAATGGGAGAAAATATTTGGCAAGCACATATCTGATAAGGGTTTAATATCCATGATATATAACGAGATCATACAACTCAACAATAAAAAGACAAAGTATCTGATTAATAAATGGGCAAAAGACCTGAAAAGACAACTGTCCAAAGAAGAAATACAAATGACAAAGAAACACATGAAAAAATGTCCAACATCGCTAACAATTAGGGAAATGCAAATCAAAACTACAATGAGATATCATTTCACACCTATCAGAATGGCTGCTATTAAAAAGACAGAGAACTACAAGTGTTGGAGAGGATGTGGAGAGATAGTAACACTTCTTCACTGTTGGTGGGAATGTAGAATGGTACAGCCACTGTGGAGGAGGGTTTGGCAGTTCCTAAAGAAGTTGTATATAGACTTGCCATGTGACCCGGCAATACCACTACTGGGTATATACCCAGAAGAACTGAGAGCAGTGACACAAACAGACATCTGTACACCGATGTTCATAGCCACATTATTCACCATTGCCAAAATTGGAAACAACCCTGGTGTCCATCAGTTGATGAATGAATAAACAAACTGTGGAGTATACACATGATGGACTATTAGGCAGTGGTAAGAAGAAATGAAGTGAAACATATGACAACATGGATGAACCTGGAGGACATTATGTTGAGTGAAGCAAGCCAGACACAAAAGGAAAAATACTGCATGATTGCCCTATTATGAACTAAATATATTATGTGAAATTTAAATATATTATATGGAATATGAATATGGTAGAATTGCATATATAAGAATTTTTTCTTGAAGCTGAACAAATGTGAATTAATACTACACAATGAAAATACCAGACAAAAAAACCCCCACATTATCCTAAGTGAAGGAGACCAGATAAAGAGTACTACATATTGTATGATTCCATTTAAATAAAATGTAAATATAAATCAATTCATAGAGATGAAAGATTGCTTGTCATGTAGGTCTGAGGAAGGAATGCTAAGGGGTGTGGAGTCTTTCTTTTTGGAGTAATGAAATTGTCCTAAAGTTTTTGAGATGATGAATGTACAACATTGTGATTATACTAAAAGCCATCGGTTATACACTTTGGATAGAATAGCCAGAAACAGCAGCTATGTACAGTGGGGGAAGCACAGAGAGATTGAAAGGTGAGGAATTTTCTTGTCTGTTTGTCTGTTTTTTTGTTTATTATTATTATTATTGAAAAAATGAAAATGCTCTAATAGTGATTGAAGTGATAAATGCACAACTGCGTGATTATAACAAATATCATTGATTGTATACTTTGGATGAATTGTATGCTTTATTAATATGTGTCAGTAAAACTGATTTTTATAAAAAAGAGAAACCTGAAAGGAAATGAGATGCAAAATTTATTTATAAAGTTGATAAGGCTTAAACACACCCATTTTAACTGCAATTTGGGAAGAAGTTTTGGAGTGTTTCAATAAAACAGTGAGACATTATAGATTCCCAGCTTGAGGATTTAAAGGGTAACTTCTTTTGTCATCTTCAAATTGATTTATTAAAGAACAGAGAAAGAAGGCAGAGAAAAAACAAAATAGGAAACAGAAGCAATAAAGATGAGTTGTGTGTCAGGTACTTAGTTTATATAGATATGTTATTGTTTTTTTCTGAATTTTGTGATGTTTTTAGTATGTGAAAACATTTTTTAATAAATCAATTTTATTAATACATATTAATAAAGCATAAATCCATCCGAAGTGTACAATCAATGGTATTTGGTAAAATCACACAGTTGTGCATTCTTCAATCATTTTTAGAACATTTTCATTATTTCAATAATAATAATAATAAACAAAAAACAAACAAACAAAACTCACCATCTCTCAATCTCTTTATGCTTCCCCTGCCATACACAGCTGTTATTCTATTTCTGTCTCTCTGGTTTATTTGTACTTATATTTTGTAAAAATAGTCTTATGTATGTATTATCACCTGTATTCGTATTTTATGTGAGGTTCACTATGTTATACAGTCCCTTGCTACATTTTAAAGCTTTCCTTCTAGTAATATACATGACCTTAGTCTTTCCCTTTCAACCACTGTCATACCTCTATGATAGCTCTGCTAGTTACAAACACTTTTATGTGCTCTCAACATTTCTATTCATGAAAACTTTTAAAGGGTGTCATTTGTTGTTATGCTGTTTTCCTCATTCTCAGTAAATATTCACTTCTAATGTTTAAAGTTTGTAAACTGTAATTTTATATTCTTTCTTTTAGAGAAGTTCCCCAAATTATATAACCCATAGGTCCCGCAAAACATGAGTCCTCTCCTGCCTCCTATGTGTCAAAACATTATAAAATTAGAGTAATTTTTCAAAGGCTATATTGGTTTGGAATAGGTCAGGAGTCAGCAAACTTTCTTTCCATAAAGGGCCCAGGTAGTAAATATTTTTTGGCTTTGGGGACTATACGGTGTGTCCCAACCATTCAACTCTGCCCTCGTGGCATGAAAGCTGCCATAGATACGTCACAAATGAGTATGGTTGTGTTCCAATAAAACTTTATTTATGGGTACTGAATTTTTTATTTCATATATTTTTCATGTGTTGGGAAATATTCTTTAAAATTTTTTTTTCAACAATTAAAAAATATAGAAACAATTCTTACTTCATGGGCTGTACAAAAACAGGTGAGGAGCCAGATTTGTCCAGTGGGTGGTAACTTGCCGACTACTAGAATAGATACATCAACACCATAAAATAGTGTGGTAGCTTGGATTATGTACGTCAAGGAAAGACATGTTCTTAATCTTAATCCGTGTTCCTGTGGGTATGAACTAAGGGTAAGTAGGACATTTTGAAGATGTTTTCAGTTAAGGAGTGGCCGAATGAGTCAGGGTGGGCCTTAATCTGTATTACTGGAATCCTTTATAAGCAGAAGAAATTTGTACTCAGGCAGTGAGCAAAGGCCCCAGGGAGAAGCCGAGAATCAGCGGACACTGGAAGAGCAGATGCTAGGAGAGCTCACTAGCCATTGAATGGAGGCAGAGGTGCAAGCCAAGGAACCCCAAGAATCGTGGCCAGCCAGAGTGCTACAGGTTTTGGGGAGAAGGCACGGCCTTGCCGACACCTTGATTTTGGATTTCTAAACTCCAAACTGTATGGCAATAAATGCTTGTTTACGCCAACCCGTTGTACGTACGGTCTTTGCCATAGCAGCCAGGGAAACTAAGACAGGTAATTAAGTCCCCTAAACGTCTACATGGATATTTTTGCAATTGTTAAGTCTGTGGGAAAAGGATGGACACTCCATTCAAAAGGGGAGAGACATATTGGCTACGCATTTTGAAACAAAACCCTCCGTAAAGGTAAATGTCAGATTGATTATAAAAATTTAACAACAAACAGAATTTTTAAAGTATTAGAAGGAAAAATATAGGCGGCCAGGTTTACTCCCCTACTTTGCAGTTTCTTCTTTTCTCTTTCCTCAGCCAAGCCTCAGAAGCCTGGGGCAGAAACTCCTATCGACAGTGCAAAAAGGGATGTTGTAAATGCAGTTGAAAAACAGCAGACCACGGAAAATGGAATGTCAGAGTTTAAAGGCCAGCTCAAGAGTTGAAATGTCAGGTAAAGGATTTTAGTTTATGTTGCAGACACATTTTGAGCCAGAGAGTAACATGATGAAACCTGGGCTTTTGAAACTGCACTCGCTGGCGTCTAGGGGCGGGGGAGCAGGGGCAGGGCCTGGACAAGGGCAGCCCAAGTCCAGGTTTGCTGCAGGGCTCCAGGGAGGAGATGAGGGTGTGCGCAGGGTAGGGGCAGGTGGGGAGGGAAGGGGCCTATGAGGCCCCCACGTCTCCAGACGTGCCTGGCCTCTCTGACTCTCCAAAGAGGCAACTGTTTCGCCTCAATGCCCGTCGCTCTCTGCGGCTGGCTGTGGACATTTGGGCTAGTCATCCAGAGTCTGTAAATACGCATTGAGAAATCACGGATGGGAGGAAGAGGCACTGGCAAAAAAACATATGCAGAGGAAGCCCATGGATGCTGGACGGACCTCACAGGGAGAGAAAACAAAGCAGTGACCAGCGGAAGACCTCATACCTTCCTGTGCTGAGTGTGTGAGCTGTGAGCCCACAGCTCCAGGGACCAGGAAGCCCGTGCCCCCTCCAGAGTCTCCTGAAGGCTGGGTCAGGCCTGGGGCGCATGGGGGAGCAGGGCCGTCTGCAGGGGAAGAGGCCAGAGGTCCGCTGCAGAGAAGAGCCTCAGTGTCCCTGTCCTCCACCCCCACATACCCTCGGTACCACAAGCTCTCTGAGCCTCCAGGTATTGTACAATTCCAGGGGACTCGGAGCTGGGGTCCCCGGAGGTCTTCAAGAAGGAACCCCACAATCTCTTGGTCCGTAGGGAGGACCGCCAGGTTCTTGTGTGTCTGTCCACCCTAGTTACCACTTTCCAGGACAGAATTCAATTCCTCCCGCACCAACTCCCTTGCTCCCTTATATGGGGGAGTAGAGCCGGCACAGGAAAATATCCAAGAAAATTCCCCGTAGAGCTGGGGCGGGAAGACAAGACCAACACTCCCCTCCCAGCCTCTGTCACAATAGGCTCCTTATTGCAAGCAGTTTTGTTCCAGGTGAACTTGATTTAACCCTCTGTTTATTTAGAATCTATGAAATCATAAACTCTGTCTATTGTATTTTCACTCAGCAGATGCCTTGGGGAGAGTTTCTCTCCAATGTTTGTATCGGAAGACTCCTGGCCTTGGCTTCACTCCCTGCATAGCCACACCTGAGTGTGCACCCAGGTACACACCCCTGCCTGCCCACTTCCATGCCCACCCAGGCCATATCCAACCCCACACCCATGAGCACAAACACACACACACAAGCACACTGCACACAACTTCGTGAAGACTCTTTCATCAGCCACTCATCCAAAGCTACAGATTCACTCTCACCCATAAATTCTCACTCACAGTCCACATCCACTAATCACTCACACGTGCATGCCTAGATTCTCCCAAGTCTACCTCCTCCAATGCACAGACATCCACACACCCAGTAACACACATACCAGCCAAGGCTCTGCTGGCACATGAGCAGATTTCAGAAACCCACCATTGCTTCACGCTGTAACTCTGATTTCCACAGCTCCCTTAGAATTCCTTAATGGTTCCTCAGTTTGGAATACACTCGTCTAGGCTATTATCTGGACTTCCTCCACAGTAGACCCATATATCCCGAGGAAAAAGAAACTTCCGGTGGTCAACTTCCTGCCTTAGACCTCTAAGTATGGCTGAGATGGAAACATGAAGCCACTTTGGGGGTTCTGACCATGGACAGCAGACTTGGGATTCCAATTTCTGCATTATCGAGGGCCTCTTTCATGACTTTCCTCACACAGACCTCATGCCTTAATTATTTTTGTTTTATGAGCAACCTGCATTTATCAACAATAGTGCTTCTCTTTTCTTATTCATCGAAGGCACGTGTGCCTTCCAATTCCTAGTCCAGATTGATACCTGGTAAGCAAAGCTGCGCAATGAGCTAAGATATGGCCCCAAAAGCTAAGTGACTTGACATTTTAGGCAGCCTTATCTCTGATAATATACAATTTCTGTCAGGCTTTTGGAAATATTGAAAACAGCTCAAAGACCTCCACTAACCCTTCGTGGATCCCTAGAGGTCTGGAGACCCCAGGTTGGCCGGCTTGCCAGGGTGAGTAGCAATGTATAATAGGAATGGGGGAAAATAAAAGGATGTGATTAATTTCAGAACCTCTGAGCCTCCTGGGAGGTTGTCAGCCTGGCGGAAAGGATTTTGCTTATGAAATCTAAAGGCTCCACAGTGAATTGGAATTTGTTCTCAAAGCCCCACCGTGACCCTTGCTTTGTGAATCTTACCCCATTATAATTGGAGTGGGAGAAGAGGTTATCTGATCTCGTATGAGCAAAGAAATGTGGTCAGAGGCCCGGCTGCCCCTTAGCAAACAGCAGTCCTACTATTAGCGATAGATTCGGGGTCAAGCCAAGGACCCCAGCTCCAGCAGAGGCATGTGGGGAGAGAAAGGCGTTCAATTCCCCCGAGGCTGTGTGAAATCTAAACGGTGGCTGAGTCTCCCTCCTGGTATGCCTGGGCTGGAAGAGATGTGGACACCAACTAATCAAAGCAACTCCTTTCGTGGAACGATAAAGTGAGACTCAGAGAGGAGCAACTTCTCCAAGGACATAGCTAGGAGCAATGCCAGAGACCATGCTAGAACCCAGCTCTGTTGACTCTTGATGCTTGGAAAATTCCCACTCAGGGAAGATGAGGGCAGGAGTTTAGTATCCATTACCAGACTTTGTATGAATTACTGACGGAAAGTTTCCCCGGACAGTTCTCTCTCCTCTGTATTGTATTACAGAAGTCACAGTCTCCTCAGATATGGTATTTGATTCACGTTTCTTTCAAATTCAGGAAACAAAGGATGAGACAGATCCTAAGAGCTTCACCTTTCCTGGAGACAGAGCAGCACAGGCTGGGCACTCACGGGGGTCTCCCTGGACCAGATCTGGACATCACCAGCACCCCACCAGGGTCCTGACTGTGGGAGCAGGCAGCTGGTAGAAAGCAAAGATGGGGCTTCTTAAAGAAAGATAGCTAGTTCAGAGCTGAGGGATTGTTAGCTGTGCTAGTCAACTCCCCAAAAAGAGATGCTCCCCACGAGGTAACTTAGAAGCCATTTATAGGTTCCTAAAGGCTATGGGTGCTCCAAGTGACACCCTCCACTCTCTGTCACACTCACCATTTGAAAGTCCACCTCTACCAGGCCAGTGAGTCAGACCATCAGGATGGCATCATGAGATGAGACTTCTGCTTCAGTTACCTCATCTAAGTATGAGCCAGATGTCTTTTACTCTTGCAGTCATGGACTCCCTGGGGTCTCAAGCTTCCACATCCTTTTGAGAGATAAATACATGGACGGATACAGAGCACACTGTTGACATTGGTGGCATTGTGGTGAGGCGGTGGACAGATGATTAACTTCTACTGATGTGTCTCTAAATAGTTTGATTTGTTACAATTAGCCTGTGTATTTGTAATAACACGTTTCACTACAAACAAATAGTTTTATTCCACAGAAGATTTCTGTAATGGTCCTGGCCACTTATTAATCAGGCTGCTTGGACCAGTTGTTTGAGCTCTTTGAACCTCAATCTTCTGCTTTATAAGATGGGGACAAAAATACCCACTTCCCTATACTACAAGGATGTTGTGAAGATGAGACAGGAAACGTAGACAATATAGATATATAAATCAAATAATACTATTATTGGGAAGAACCAAAAATAATAGAATTGCAAAGGATATGATTGCATTGCCTCAGCTTCTTTTTGCCTCATTCCTTTAGTCATCATTGACACTTTTCTCTAGCCGGAGGGCTGTTTTCATTGATTCCATAAAGATATTTATGCTTTATCTGGAAGGCTCTATGGAAGATTAGAGTGGTGAGAGGTCATCCTTATACCCTTCTGTTACATTCATTCTGATTGGAGGGATGCAGAGAAAAGCAAACAATTTAAAATAAAATAGAGATTGCTAAAAGGGAGCTATCACACAAGACTAAATCCAACAGGAAGGGTTCTCAGCTGATTTGTAGTATTTGAGCAACATTTGTTTGGCGAAGTGACGTGGTCATTCTTGTTGAGTGAAACAAGACCAAAAGGGCATGGAGACAAAACCACGCTGAATGGGGAAAGGGAGAACAAATCCAAGTGACTTTTGAATACAGTATTTTGGCAATAAATCCTCAGACTAGAGACAAAAAGAATTATAAACAAATGTAGAACTATAGCTAGTAGGGTCTGTTTTAAACAGGGATATGAGTTAGCACTTCCAAACCTGCTTTAGGTATATTTAGGGTTAAGCAAATATATAAATAGATTGTGGATAATGAAAGCTAGAATCTCAATGACAGAAAAGAGAATTACAAATATGGAAATATGTGGGGATTGGATTGGAATTGGAGGTATCAGCATGAACTCATGGTTTTAAATTTGCAACTTATATAGACAGATACAGAAATACATGTTACATAGATATGCATATGTTTTAATGTGCATATACGTAGTTCCATTTTTATTTCCTAGTTTTGTCCACTGAGAGGGCTCAGTAGCAATGAGTATGCAGAGTATCCAGATCTTAGATCATAAATATTCTCCAATGCAAGGAAGCAGGTTTCAAAGCAAATCGCTCATTCCAGGGCTGGGACACAGAACGTATAGAAAGAACCCAGAACATCTTATTGTATCAGAAAGTATGGACATGCTCAAAGAATTATAGGGACAGGTCAAAAGGACACAGAAGTAGGAGCCAGATTGAAGGAGTACCCACTGACCAAACCTTGGACAATTTGAGAGGCATAATCAATGATGTAACAGATTATAACCCATAAGATAAAGTAAGAATCCATGAGTCCAAAATGATTGTGGTAACAGAATAATAGCCTCTTAAAATGCCCTAATCCCTGGTACCTGTGAATATGTTGTTACCTTCCATAGGTGTGATTGAGTTAAGGATTTTGAGATTGGAAGAATACATTGGAATATTCAACGTAATCCCAGGGGTTCTTATAAGCAAAAGAAGTAGACAGAAGAATCATAATCAGAGAAGGAGATGGGATGGCAGAAGCAGAGACTGGAGTTGTGTGATTGTTGGAAAGAGGCCACGAGTCAAGGAATGTGGACACCCTCTGGAAGCTGGGAAAGGGAAGGAATGGATTTTTCCTTAGAAGGAAGGCAGCCTTGCCAAAACCTTGATTTAACTTTGGACTTTCTACTGCCAAAACTTTAAGATAACAAATTTGTGTTGGTTTAAAACACTAACTTTGTAGTAATTTGTCACAACAGCAATAGGGAACTAACACACTGAATTAAATACATTCATACATACATGCATACAAACATGCAGAGTAGAGAAGAGAAAATGCTTCCTTATAGCATAATTCCAGTGAAGAAATGAAGAAATAATGATGAAATTAGATAATTACCATTTGGCAGCAACTATAGTAATTTTTTTCAGGCAAGGATCATCCATAGATGCTAAATTTGATGCATGAGATTATGATGAGAAACAAGATATCTGTGTAGACTCAGAGCGCCTCTCCACAGGCATTTATAAATTATAAAAAGAAAAATAGTATCTTTACACTGGAGAAACCTGACAGACACCACCTTAATCAAGTGATCAAAGTTCACATCACCAACGTTGGGACAAATAAGACATCCTGTGTCTCCTGATATGATGCATCGAGGAGGACAAAAGCATCATTTCTGTGTAATTCTCCCCAAAATGCCCAACTTGTGCCTAATCGTGAAACATCAAGCAAATTTAATTTGAGGGACTATCTTCAAAATAGCTGAGTTGTACTCTTCAAAAATATCAAGTTCATGCTAGATAAAGAAAGACTGAGGCACTGTTTCTGACTAAAGGAGACTAAAAAGTAGGAAGACCTCAATGCAATGTGGGGTCCTAGATTGTATCTGGATCACAATTTTTCTTTTTCTTATTTTGCTACAAAGGACATTAGTGTGACAATTGGAATAATTTAAATAAGGTCTGTAAATTGGGTACCAGCATTACTTTGCTGTTTTTGATAATTGTGCAGTGATAGTGTAAGAGAATGCTCTTACTTTCAGGAAATACATTCAGAAGTATTTAGAGGTAAAGAGACATGATATCTTCAACTTACTCTCCAAAGCTTCAGAATGTGTATATGTATAGATAGATACAGAGAAGGCAATAAAGACAACGTGCTGAAATTTTAACCAATGATTATTATTATTATTTTGTAACTTTATGGTAAGCGTGAAATAATTTCAAAATTAAAAGATTTTTTGGAAGGCATGGAGGTGAGCTAAACAGCATCCATTCAGAGCGCAGCCCTGAGGCTGGGGGAGTGGCAGAGAGGCGAGCTTGACTTGGTAATGTGGGGCAGCCGTAATAAAGGTCCATGTGAGGACAGGGCCCACGTGTATCCCCAGTGCCAAGTGCATAGCAAATACATTTTCACTGAATACATGAAAGAAGGAAGGAAGGGTTAGAGGGAGGGAGGGAGGAGGGAGGGACCGAGGGAGGAAGGACCATTCATTCAGGCCAAATTTGGGCAGATTGTGGTCACATTCATCTCCAGGTATAGTTCCCTTCCATGGGCTGTGTCCAGCCCCATATACTGTTATCTCCTTTTAGCATCTGGCTTTCTTGGAGCTTCATCAAATCCATGGCTTTCCTCTTGGATATTTCCTCTTCTCCAAATCTATGCCTCTGGAGTACCTCTGAAGATGGACGAAGGCTGATCTTGTCTGCTCAGGGACTCATCTGATCACTGGGCAGGGAAAGCTGTCAAGGTCACTTATTGAATTCATAACTGAAATGTCAAAAAGAAAAGCATTCAGGGAGACTTGAAGCGAGAACATTAAAGATTCTCATTCTGGAGGCTGGATGCTTCATATAGTAAGGTCGTAAGATCACTGAAGAACTAAAGGAGAGGCTAGGTGAGACCAAAAAAAAAAAAAAAAAAAGGCAGCACACGTTTAGGTCTTGCTTACTCAGAGAACTGACATGGCACTGCTTAATTCCAAGTTAAATATGCATCAACGCAGTTACTGATTGAGGGATCAGTACTCAGTACTGATGAGTACTCAGCAGTGATTTGCTGAGTACCCATATGGGTGGATGGGAAATACCATTTATTGAGGACCTACTATGTGCTGGAGCCTGAACAGGGTGATACACACATAACTGCCTCCCAGCCCCCACTTCCTCCTCTGCCTCTTCTCTTCTCCAGCCATCTTCTTCAATTCATTGAGCAATCACTATGGTGCCAAGCTCTTGGCTTGAATCTTCATGTTCTTTACATGAATCTTCATGTTCTTTTCTTACAATAACTCCATGAGTAGGTACACGTATAATCCTCTTTTGACAGGTGAGAAAACTGAGGCTCAGAAACATTCAATAACTTGCCCAGGGTTGCAAAACTTACAAGAAGCAGATTTTCTATGGGACCCTCAAGAATTTCAGTTCTGTGACTTTTAAAATGGGTGCAGATACAGTGTCCATTAAACATGGGGAGGCCGAAAGTCTGGAAACTTAGTCATGAAAGGTCACCTGTTTTGCTTTGTTTCTCACACTGCGAGTACAGGTTCTCAGAGTGCCCGAGTCACACAGAGTTCCACACAAGACTTACATCATTAGTGAACTTTGTTGATCTCCTCTGGTCTTTTCCTGGCATCTTCTGAAAGGGGTGACTGTTCAATCCCCAACTACAAATGAGATCACCCCTTGTTTGTCCATTCTGGGCATTAGGGCAATGGCTGTAAATGACAACCAGTTCCACCCAGTTCAGGCATCTTTTTCAATTCAAGTTAATCCAACACACTGACAATATCGAGTACCTACCGTATGCCAAGGTCTGTGCTGAGTTCCTGGGACATTAAGGTGAATGAAACTGTACCTTCTGGATTTTCCCAGTTGAACAGAGGAGACAGATCTGCATATAAATAACCAATACAGTGTGAAGAGCTAATAACAGAAACGTGCATAACTTGTTTTTTTAGAACGAAATATTTTAACTAAAGACTTCATAACAACAAGAAGATTAATTGAGAAAAAGTCTCTATGCTATGGAATGAATTAGGTAAAATGTGTTAACAGCTAACAAGCATAAAATATACACAGGAAACAACGTAGAATGTATAAATATACTTAAAATGTAGCGCCAATGTCAAGTGTAGATACCATTTCTGCCACTTCACTGGGGAAACTCTTAGCCAGGATAATTTTTCTGTAATTATTTTCATCTGAGTTATCCCCCTTCTCCACCACCTGCTCCTCATTTTCCATTTCTTTTTCCTCCTTCTTCTTCATTTGCTTGTTTCTTTGTCTCACATGATTGACCTCTTAAACTCTTCTGTGTTAGATTGACCCACTTTTAATTTATTTTTGTAGAACTGACACACTAATAGTTGGTACTCTCTGTCTGCAATTGTTCAGTCTTTGAAGTACACATCTCTTCTATTTTGTGATTCCTGTTGGCCAGGAGTTTTGACTCCTCTTATTGTTTTCTTTAAAGAGGCCATGACACCTTAGGGTAGATACTGGAATTGCCCAACAAGAGAAGGACATATCTTGCTCTTCTGAAAAACTGCTTTGTGGTGAAGTGTTTCAGTAAGATCTTAGGATGCCACCCAGGCCTTGGTGATGCTAGGACGGAGTATCTAAACCTCATTCATGGAAAAGAAGATTGTCCATGTGTTCTGTGTATATATGAGTAACATTTATTGATTCCCTACAGCATTCCAAGCACTGTGTTAAACTCCTTAGCTATGTTATAACATCATTCTGTGACAATACCATGAGGTAGGGGTTATCGTCTTCCCGATGAGCAAACTAAAGCTTAGAGAGATTAAGAAATAAGCTCAAAATCACACAGCTGTATAGTGGTAGATTTGAATTAGAATCCAGATTTGTTGGACTAAAATCCCAAATTTCCTTTGCTGAAGCACTAGTTATCAGACTTCATGTTTAGGAGGTTAGAGTGGGGCTCAGAATTTGCATTTTAACAAGTACTCCAAGTGATTTTGTTGCAGGTGGTTGACCAACAGCCGTCTCCTTAGACAGGAACACAGACAATGAACGGTACCAACCCCTCCCCACCCCCCAAAAAATCAACCAGATAATCGTGACTCAGCAATGACTAAGTGCAAGGCTGTATCTGGCATGGAGGTATATACAAATACAGCAATTTCTTCTTCACAAGGAACTTAAAATTTATTTGCCTGGATAGGATGAGAACAGTAAAAAAAAAAAAAAAAAAAAAGAATAAAAAAATGTAAATTATAATTTATGCTGTCAGTAGAAATGATGTTACAAGAGTAGATATGATTTAATGACAAATAAAATGTAAAGATACTATTTTCCAGAATAGTATCCAGAATTTGGAGGGGAAACAAAGTCTTCAATTTGGGCTGTTAAGGGAAGTTTCCAAGCAAGAGGTGGGAGGTGATTTGGACCTTAGAGAATGAGTGGGTGGGAATTGAAAAGGGTAGGATTTGATGGCGAGTGGTAGTTTCGGAATGTAACCCAATATAATATATATTGTGTGTATGTAGTCTAATTTCCCCTTTCTTGTGAAGTGGGGGGTCAGAGCTGGCTTTGCTCTGAGAAGCAGTATGACATCATTTTAAGAGCATGGATTCTAGAACAAGAATATCAGAATATCTGGGGTTGAATTCCAGCTCTGCCATTTACTAGATAAATAACCTTAAGCAAGTCACTTTAGTTTCCTCTGTAAAGTGGGACTATCTCATAGGGTTTGTTTTTTTTTTTTTTTTTTTTTAGGACGTACTGGGGAATGAGCCCGGCACCTGGTACGTGGGAAGCAGGCTCTCAACCACTGAGCTACACCTGCTGCCTTCATAGAGTTTTTAATGTGGATTAAATGAGTTGGTATTTGATAAACCATCAGAACATTTCCTGACACTTTTTAAGCCCTAAATACCTATTTATTAAATTGGTTTAGAAAAAAATGTGCCAAATTTATATCCATGAGACCAAGGTAAAGCCATTCAATTTGTGATTAGGGGGTCATTGGTGAAGCAGGGGACACATTGCAATGACCCAAGTAGGAAGGAGTCGTGTACACCAGAGCCCTCTTTTAAAGATTCCACACGGAATGGCAGGCAAGGAGAGGAGAGAGTGGGCAGTAGGTGCAAGGTGCCAAGAGGACACGACACCTGCTGCGGTGCTCCCCCTGCCCTGACCAAGGATTTCTCTTCTCCCCCTGCTCCCTTTCTATCTGCATGACTTTCCTAATGAACAAAACTCCAGCTGGACTCCCTCTGGCCCAGGGAGGAATCCAGCCCTAATGACCAGGGTCCCGTTGGTTTCCTGTAGCTACAGTGCGAAGTGGCCAGAACAGGACCTTACAGGTCCCTCACAGCCTCATTACAAGACTCTCCGTCAAGGTATGGAGCATCATTTTCCTCTTGAGTTATGCTTTTCCCCAACAGCAGCTCAGTGTGGCAGCACCAGGCTGTTCAGCTCTCTCTCACCAGGGTCCATACAAAGCAGGCAGCAAGGGGCAGGGTTTGGAAACAGGCTCTGGGTATGACAGAGGAGCCCTGGGGCAGTGGAAGGACAGGAGGAACAGGGAGACCTTGAGTGTCCTGGATTTTGACATCTGCCCTTTGCTGAACACATGCAGTGTTAGGTGTGATGGAGAACTTGTGTTGCATCCTTACCAAACAACAACAATTTTTCATATGGGGTAGCTTAGTCTCAGGTGATTAAGGACATTATCTAAGGTCACAATGAGAAAAATGAGATGGAGCTTGGATTTTTTTAAATGATAAACTTCAGTTCTATCCATTCCAAAGTCCACAGCTTCCAAACTGTACTCTGTTCATTGGTGCTGAGCTGACTGCAAAAGTCTCCCATAGAAAATGTGCTAAAATACAAAATACAAAAATATTAACTCACCCCCAGTGATTTTGATTAGTAGACCCAAGAGGGACCCAGACCCAAGAATCTGTGCTTTTAAAAGCTATGCAGGTGACTCAGATGGGCAGCTGGGTTGGGGAAGCCAACTTCCTAAGGATCCTGGAGGCTCCGTGTACCACCTCCCTTTCCCCACATTAATGAACATAAAGGGAGAAGAGAGAGGTGGAGAATGGCTCTGGTAGGAGAGAAAAGAGAGCGGAGAAGGTAACTAGGAGACCCGTACTTCGCTAAGCATATGTTGTTTCTGCTTTTCAAGGCAGGCACAGATTCTGCAGCAGGAGTGGCTGAACTCACGCCAAGGGGAGCCATGGAGGGGCAGAGGTTTGAACGTGTGGGAAGCCAAAGTGAACTTAGCATTTGCAGGTGGCTGGAAATCTAGGATGTGGTTGCAGTTCTAGCTGTGTGCCCTGGGAATCACTCACCCTCCGAGTCTCAGTTTACACACTGTTAAAGTGAAGGGGCCAGACTAGAAGACACAAAGGGTCTTTCTACCACACTGTGATTCTGTTATCTTTTGATCCTGAGCTTCTCATTGAGCAGTAAGGGCTGTGACTGTCCTGCTCAGACTCTAAGAAAGGTTGAAAAAGGAGGAGGAGGAAGAGGCCGCAGAAGGGAAAATAGAGGGCCTCTATCTCCCAGAGTGAGACTCTCCCTTCCCTGGACACATCAGACCCGGGTGAGAGGGTGGGGGCAGGGCTGGGGTGATGAGGGATAAACCAGATGATATTTCTCTGGAGACAGAACTCTTCTAAGCTAAAGAAAATTCATTGAACTTATTGCCCAAACTCAAAAATCAGCCCATAAATCCAGGTGCTGTCTATTGGAAATTTCAGCAGACTCCACTTCTCATAATCTTATCTCTGCCAGACAGTAACTGTGTTCTTGATGTAATTAGAGTGATAAAACAATGTGACATAACTGCTGTTTTCTATCATGGCATTGCCGTTGTTGACTTAAATGACAAGGTAATAATTTTATAAGAGGCCCTTTATTTTTATTTCTCTCTCCATCGTGGAGGGGTGTTTTCTAAATGGGGGCCTATCTGTCCAGATAAGTTCACCAGACACCATATGTAGGGGCTTCATCCATTGCCATTTAGTCATCACCTACATCTCACAAAGGACAGATTCTTTTTAGGAGTTAAAAACATAAGATCGGCTAGGGATTTTCAGAACGATGGCACATTTCCTGTAGAGCTGGATGATTTATACATCCTTCAAAATTAATGCTGGAGGGAACAGGCTGCCTTATCCACCCAAGATAATGTAGACATGTTTCCTATCTGTTGTGGGTTGAATTGTGTCCCATAAAAGATCTGTTTATGTCCTAACCCTCAGTACCCGTGAATGTGAGCTAATTTGGAAATACGGACTTTGCAGATGTAATTAGTTAAGATGGGGTCATTCTGGATTAGAGTAAGCCCCAATCCAATGTGACTGGTGTCCTTATAAGAAAAGGGAAATCTGGACACAGAGACACAGACACCAACACACACAGAGAAAACTGCCATGTGAAGATGAAGGTAGAGATGGGAGTGATGTGTCTAGAAGCCAAAGAACATCAAGGAGGGCCTACACCAAAAGCTAGGAGAGAGGTATGGGACAGAATCTGACCTGGAGACGTCAGAAGCAGCATGGCCCTGCCAAAACCCTTCATTTCAAACCTCTAACCTGTAGAACTGTGAGAGAATAAATTTCTGTTATTTTAAGCCATCGAGTTTGTAGTAATTTGTCGTGGCCGCTCCAGGAGACTAATATGCCATCTATTCTATAAGACTAGGTGTGCTCAGACCCTGTGGCTGTGAGAGATTTATCGAAGTGGCAGACATTCCTAGCTTTTTGGTGTCAGACTCAAAGGATATAGAAAACTGTATTTCCAGACAGCGAGGAATGGAGGATGAAGATCCAAAACAAGTTTGGCTTGAAACCAAGTAGCCGTTCTGAGTCCAAGGACAAACTCAAACCATCTTTGGAGATACAAAGAGCTCAAGGCCCAAGGCTGTCTCCAATTTGCACTTCACTGGAAAGACACTTTGGTGGAAGCCCACATTCCAGCCAGAACAGTCACAGGCTGATGGTAACGGAGCCTCAGAGCTGGGGCTTCAGCACTGGAGGTCTTGATGCGTTCTTGCTGAGAACCAATTTAAGGTGGAAACGCAATGTTTAATTATTTGCAGATTTCACTGTCAGGGTCCCTGCAGGAACTCAATGGCTGCTGAGTGTTTTCAGGGGAGACTTTCTCCAGCTCCTACACAGCCCAATGGCTGGATGACTGGGGTAGAGTCATATGGCTCAGGGACAAGAGAAGTCAGCATTCTTCCTTTGTCCTACCTCCCTTTCTTCAACCCTGGATAACTTCCCAGCCCCACTCCATATGGACTATTTGTTGCACCTTAATTTCTCAAGAGAATTGGAGAGCAAGACTCTTTAACATGACAGGAAAATAAAAGAAAATGAAAAAGTAAAGTGCAGAGGCCCAGAGACAAGCAGTGATACAGCTTGGAGATCATCGAGAGGCAAACTATCTACCTAAACCAGGAAGACATATGTTGCTCTGTTCTGACAGCTTCTTTGGGCTTATTAATGAGGAAGGATAGGAAGATCTAGAAGAACCCATTCCCAGAAATGAAAGTTATCATCTTTCAGAAGGAAACCAGGGCTTACAGACAAGGGACCAATTCTGTAACAACTTTATAAGATTCTGAGAACTTGTCCCTTTTCCTTGTCTATTTCCTAAAGCAAATTATCTGCCAAATCCTTAAAACCCTAGGCATGTCTTTAAGAGCAGTGGAGAAGTGGAGAATTGCAGGTACTATGTCCCACTCTGTGGCCAGTTTCAGTGTCTGGCTGAAGTGCTACTAAGGACAGAGTATATCGTGACCCTGGAGAAGAAAGAGGAAAACCAAAAGCTCCTGGAGAAGACCAGAGCAAGGAAGAGAAGGTTGCCTGGGGAACTGATCCAGCTCTCAGAAGGAAGGATGGTGTTAAATATGCCTCCCAAAACTTTTACCCATTAATTCTAGCCAAGGAGAACCCTGATGTTCCTTCTTTCCCATGACAGCCCTTCAACCATTGGAAGAGAGGGAAGAGGTCTTCTCAAGTCTTCTTGAGGAAAAACTTTCCTAAGTTTTACTCCGTGGGGAAAAAACAAAAAGACTGAATCACTTACTCTTTCTCTTAAACCTTATATCAGTTCAAGACACCTATTCCTCATACATCCTGAAATAGAACTCACAGGGAAAATGCCAGGTGACTTAAGCCCTGACTTATAATAGCTATTGCCATTTATTCAGGGTTTACCTTGTGCCAGGCACTAGGTAAGAAAGTTGTATACATTAGCTCATTTAATCCTTCCAATAGCCTAATGAGGTGATTACTAGTATCACCCCCACTTTATGTATGAAACAACCATGATTCAAAGAGATTAAGTAATTAGCCCATGGTCACTCATCTAGTAAGTGACAAAATTGGGGCCTCAACCCATTTCTGTCTAACTGTATATTTTGTTGACACTATGTGAAGCTGATATATTGTGCAATTTTCACTTTGTACATGTAAGCCTACTGGAATTTGGAAGTTTCCAAATTTTACTCTCTAAAATAATTCCTCAACACTTCTGCCATTTGAAAATGGACAGAATTGCCACCATGCCCAGAGCTATGTGGAACTTTCAAAAGTTGAAGCTGTTTGACCTCATTGCCTTTTATCCCTAGAACTTACTGCAAACCTCTCGCACGCTGAGTGCTGGCTCTGTCATTCCCTAACATACTGATTCTTTTCCCCATTCTCTAAAGGAGACCTCATCCTTTGGCTCTGCTGAGGCTGGGTCAGCTGACGTCCTTCTCTTCACTCAGGAAGACCTCCTCCTTTCAAAGGCCAACCTCTTCACCAGTGCCTTTGGCTCCCAGAGTCTATTCAGATCTTGCTCCTTTGTTTATATTTCTCTCTCTGGTTTTTCCATCCATAGCTTTCTAATCTTGACCTCCTTTGCCTACAAACTTAAGGGCAAATTACCCTATCTTAAAAAAATCCATTTTATCTCTCAAAATTTATTCAAAAGGACAAAGAAAAACCTGAACTGAACAATAACCATTAAAGAGTACCAAGGGGGAGAGAATCCTTATCTTGTGCAAAGGTCTCCACCGGGGAAAAAGGAAGAATCCTCCCAAATAATTTTGTAATTTTAAGATGATCAAAGTCAGACAGAGACAGAACAAAGAAATTATTGCCCAATCTCATTCAAGAATCCAGGTGCAAAAAGTACTAAAGACATTTCTCAAAAAAAATTGAAAATGCAAAAAGCAAAACAACGAAAAAAGATGGTTCATCCCAAATTTATGTCCAAAGTTGGCCTAGCATTAGCAACTCTATTAATCTAATTCACCATATTATCAAATTAACTCTGAAATAACATATGATCATCTTAATAGATGCTAAAAAAGGACTTTTGAGAAATTTTGAAATTTATTGATGATTAAAAAAATATGATAGCAAGTTAAGAAAAGAAGGGCTCTTCTTTAGCCTGATAGTATCTACCAAAAGTATATAGTAGACATGATATTTACTGGTGACACTTAGAAGTGAGTCCAAAATTAACAACAGAGATGTTTTCAGGATGCTCTTTGTTCATTATACTGACCGTCTAGTCTGTGCTCAAAGACAAGATAAAGAAATAAAATGCAAAGGTTAGAAAGAAAGTATTATTATTTGCAGATGTATGAAAGATTGCCCATGTAAAAATATAAGAAGCTACTGAAAAAATTAGAATAAGCATTAAAATTATAAATACAAGATCAACAGTATAAACAGATAAGACTCTATACTCTACCAATTAGATAATGTACTTTATAAAAATAATTCATTCTCAACAGCCACAAGAGCAGTAAACTGAGAAGAAATAAATATAATAAAAGAAAAGAACATGCAGAGGGAAATACGGAGAACATTATGAAACATTATTAAAGGACATAAAAACCTAAATAAACCTAGAAATATACCATGGTCATGAATGGGAAGACACAACATCATAAAGATGTGAATTCTTCCGATAATAATCGATGAATTCAATAAAATTCTAAACAAAATTCACATAGGACTTTTCCTAGAATCTTCCAAACTGATTTTAAAAGTCATGTTGAAATTTATATAGCTAAGAATACGTCAGCCAATTTTGAAGCACAATAAGGAGAGATTTGTAAGGAGGGGGAAATATACTCTATCTGGCATGAAAACCTATAAAGATAGAGTATTTTCTAATGGTCAGAGTTGAACAAAGCGACCAGTACTTTAGACCAGTTTAATAGAACTTTTCATGGTGGAGATATTCTCTCTGTGCGGTCCAATAAGGTAGATGAGCCATGTGTGGCTACTGGGCATGTGAAATGTGGCTTTTGTCAGCAAGAAACTGAATCTTCAATTTTATTTACTTTCAATCCATCTAAATTGAAAAAGTCATAGGTGGTTTGTGTCTTCTCTGTTAGGCAGCACAGCTGTGGGAGAAAATGGAAGCCGATATGGTGATGCAGTATCAGACCAGGGCACCATTACAAATTAATGCAGAATAGTATTTTTCAATTGGCTATATATAGATGTTAAATCTCCACCTTACTCCAGCTGCACAAATAAATTCCAAATGAAATAAAGACCCAAATCTTAAAAAATAAAATAAAATAAAACTTTTAGAGATCGTATAGGAAGATACATTCCAATTTTTGATGTATGAAAAAAACCTTTTCAGCAGACCCCAAAAGTACAAATCTTTAAATAATTTATCAATAAATTCAACTGCATTAAAATTAAAAAGTTCTGCATAACAAAAGATGCCATAAAATAAAGTGAAAATACAAACGACAGAAAATATATCTGCTACATGTGTAACTGATAAAACTAATTATCCGTAATTTACAAAGAACTACAAATCAATACAAAATAGCAAACAACTCCATGAAAAATGGACAAAGTGTATGAAGAGTGATTTCCAGAGGAGGAAATCCAAATGGCCAATAAAAATATGAAAAAGATGTTTAACCTCCATGGCAATAGGGGAATACAAACTAAGCCAACAACCGCATATCTGTCATAGTCATCATAGCAGGAATGTCATGGGCAATTGTCAGTCTTGGGCATCCAGCATCTGAACCTTCTTTCTATGTTTGGGGAATTTCCCCGCTTTTTTAGGCAAAGCCACTACAGAAGAAGCTAAAAATGCCAGATGCTATTGATCTCAGCTTCCCTTGCAGCTAGGGCATGGGCACATGACCTGGGCTTCACCAATAAGATGCACCAGGCTGTGAGTCACACTTCCTGGGGACAGCATTGGTTGAGGCACCACAAAGTGCTGGGTCCACTATGGCTGGGGAACGATAGGAGCCCCTTGCAGGCAGTATTAGGAGTATACGTGGTACAGATGCCGGGAGCAGTGCTTGGAGCTGGTGGCCGAAGGTAATGATGTCCTCACCAGACTGGTTTTGTCGATGACTTTCGATGTCACACCTGGCTGAGTACCTCTGAACCTGGTACACCAGCCCTTGTGATGGGCAATTTTGAAGCCATCCAAAATTCTTTACATAATTTTTTTCCCTACTGGAATCAACCAGCATTGGTTTCTGTTGAGTGCAACATCTAATAATATCAAATGTTGGCTCACCTGTCATGTACTCAGGATGGTATGACATTGGTTACAGCCACTTTTGAGAGTGACTTGTCAATACATAGTGATGGTTAAGATGCCATGCCCTATGACTCCACCTTTACACTTCTAAGAATATACACGCTAGAAATTTTTGCTCTTGTGCACAGGTGGAGGTGAACGTGGATTTCCAATGAAGTAATGTTTTCTGTACTTTGTAATCGGAAACAATTTCCACCACAGAAGAAATAGATGCTTTGCTTGGTGTGTTCATATGATGGATTTAACAGTAACTGTAGTAAATGAAATTGATCTATAGGCCTCCATAAGGATGAATTTCCCAAAAAATATCAACTCAAAAGAAATTTAAAAGGTGATACTTAGAACACAATATTATTTCAATACATTTACAGAATATATAAAACAATATTCTGTGTGGCTTATTTATAAGTAGTCATGTACAGAAGAAGTATTTGTAAAAAGGACAGAAAGTATGGAAGCAAATTTTAGGAGAGTGATTGTCTCTGGTATGGGAAGGAGAGGTACAAGAAATCTCAACTGTATCTGTCATTCTTTTTGCATTAATTTATCTGGAACAAATATGAAAAGCACTAATAATTTTAAAGTCTGGATGGTGTGTACAGGGAGGTTTGTCATATCCCTCTTTATGCTTTACTGTGTATTTGAAGTATTAAAAAAACAATTTTTTGCCTTAAAAAGTTTAAGACCACTTTATATCGTTCTCATACTCTTCACTTTACATGAAATGCTCATTATATATTTATAGCATCTGATATCAGTCAGGCACTGCACTGGTTACTTAACCCATATGACCTCACTTAAGCGTCCCCCAGCCTTATGAGGTAGACCAGTAGTTCATTGGAACCACCTGGGGAGTTAGGTAGGGTCTCCACACCCAGAGATTCTGATTTAATTAGTCCAGGTGAGGGCAGTTTTTAAACTCCCCTGGTGATCTATTATGCATCCAGGGTTAAGAACCTCTGAAATAGTTTATAGAAGTGTTTCCCAAACTCCATGTGAATATAAGAATCACCAGGGTTTGCTATAAATGAAGATGCTAAGGCCCTGTCCCAGATCCACTGAATCAAAATCTTTGGAAGAAAGGCCAGAATATTTGTATTTAAATCAAGTGTGAGAAGCCCTGGTCTAGTGCTTTCCATCCTGGACAGCAAGAGTCTCCACGTTCCCATCCTCCAGAACATCAGCAACACAGAATCCCATGCCCCTCTCCTGGACATGCTGATTCAGGACATCTGGGGAGCCCAGGAATTTATTTTGATTAAAAAGTCTCCCAAGTGATTCTGATGACCAGCCAGACTGAGGAATGACTGACGTATATTTATTATTATTATTACAGATGAGTACATAGAGACTCAAAAACTATAAAACCCCAGGTCCACCTGGTTCCAAAGCTCACGCTACTTCCCCCCCCTCACTGCTTTGATGCCCCTGTGCTTGGAGTCAGTTCCGACAGGCTCTGTTTCTGTCGATCCCAGCTTACTTTCTCCTTTCTCCTAGTATCTACCAGGTTTAGAAACAAATGTAGACCCTCCCCATCAAAGGATGGAGACGCAGGGAGTAGAACCCAGAACTTGGCAGTATGTCCACTCGGAAACAGTGCCCCAGCTTAGCAGGCACTGGTCTAGGATGGCTTCAGGGAACTGGGATGCAAGGTAGGGAAACAGGCTGGACCAACATATGGTCATCAGGGGAAGTGTGATTCATTGGTCCCTGTCCTGGTCCCTTCAGACTCAGAAATCTGTGTGAGAGGGGAGAAAGGAGGCCAGGATTTATGGGACGAGGTGCTAAACCTGCAGAGCAGGGGACCGGGGAGGAGATGAAGAAAACCAAGGCTCTGAGTCCTTTCTTTCTCAATTCTCACTGCTGCTCTTTTCCGTTGGGGCTTATCACCCCATATCTGTACTACCAGACCAGCATCCTAACTGGTTTCCATGGCTTGTCCTTCCACTCCAAACTCCTGTCTACCACCAAATTCATCATCCTAAAGGACATTTGCCAAAGTGTATTCTGCAGAACAGGAGTCCCGAGAGTGACTTCTGTAAAAAAATAAAATAAAAAAGGGAGGAGGGAAACACTGTAAATCATACCCTTCCTGAAGATTCACAATGCTCATTAGCATTCAAAAGGCCCTGAGAAGTCCTGCAGCAATCTATTTAACTTGGTACAAACCAATGGCATACCCCTCTTTGCTGTAGAAACATCTTAAAAGTTGGTAATTCTATTGCTCTCTGGAACACATTTTGGGAAACAATATCACAAACTATCCCAATTCTACACAGCACCCCTCTGCTGAGACCTCTAGTTAGCACCCATTTTCTCCAATAGTAGCTCCCAAATTTGAACATAGGTAAGAATTACCTGGAGAGCTTTATTAAACATTACCCACGCCCCAGCCCCACTCTACACCTACCTAATCAGACAGTTAGGGCTAATATATAACTAGGACGTTACATATTTAGAACATCTCCCAGGGTGATTCTGATGGGCACCTGGTTTAGAGCCATGGACATGCAAAATAAAAATAAATCCTGAACTTTGTTTATGACACTAGCCTATCAAAACCCCGGTCTATCTTTCTTCCCAGCTTTCCTTCCTGTGAATAATTCCTATTCCTACTGCAAACCATTCACAGTATCAACACTTGCTTCTTGTGCTCACTGCCCCCTGCCCACCCCCCATTGATTGCTTTCCTCTCTCTTGTCCATTTTTCTAAACACTGTTCTTTCTTCTTAGGCAGCCCAAGTCCTACCTCTTGTAGGAAATATTCCCTGATTGACCCAGTTTTTTATAACCTATTCTCTATATATTTAAACATGTTGCTCTGTCTCTTTATCTTCTGCTTTCCCAGCCAGGTCTTAATTCCCTTAAGGGAGGCAGGACAGTGTACTGGTTGGGTACTTAGACTTTGGGTCATGTGACTTTTCTGAGTTTGATCCCAGCTCTGTCACCTAACTACTAGTATGACCCAGAATAGTCCCTTAACTCTTCTGATTCTCAGTTTCTTAGTCTGTAAAACTAATAAAATAATGGCCACCTTGATGAGTTGCTGTAATGATATAATGAATAATTCTTGGTGCTTGGTGAGAACTCAATAAATGGCGGTTGTGGTGATTGTGTTATATTAGAACTTAAGTTTCTTATGGGCAGAGTTCTTGTCCATTTGTTCATCAGTGTAGCCCTCCATGAAAAGTGCCTGGCACACAACAGGCGCTCAACCACAGTGTGTGAAATGAATGAATCTTATGGAGGGCAGTGCCTTTAATGTCTTCACATCTTCGGGTCTTTGAGCAGCGCCTTATACAAGACAAGGCTTTAAATATTATGTTGATCATGACAATGACATTCAAATTCTCTTGCTTGTGACCTTTTGTGACCAGTTCAGTATCTCCCTGTAGTCCTGCCACAAATCCATTCCTTTTGTTTGCCTGTTTTAATGCACTTAAGTTTTTTTCAGGACTCACACCCTGATTTTCATCCATGGAGTCCAGGAAGGCATATGTGACCCACACCTGGCCCACCAGAACCTTCCCTTTCCTCAGCTGGGACAGATATAGGCATTTGCCCTTTGTCAGGTCAAAAGAAACTCAGTTCCGGGACTTCTTTGGAACTGCTGGGACAGCAAAGCTCCCTTTTCCCCCTGGGATTGCTGATTATAATGACAGTGTAAGTTTTAAATGTCAGAGGCATTAAGTACAGAAAAGTCACCTGAAGATGAAACCAACAGCTTGGAATTGGAGAAAGAAAATGGCCAAGGGCCGATGACTTTATGCTTCAAGATCCAGCTGTGCCTGAAGCTGACAACTGCTTTGGAAATTTTCAGTTACATTGAGCCAATAACTTGCTCACAATTTTCTTTGCTTAAGGCTTGGAGTGAATTTTTCTCACTTGCCGCCAGAGTACTCTCTAAAATGGTGGTTCTCAGGTGTGCTCCCCAGACCAGCAAGGTCAATATTATCTGGGAACATACTAGAACAGCACATTCTCCAGCCCTGCTCTAGTCTATGGAATCACAAGCTTCGGGGGTGGGGCCCAGCAAATCTGCGTTTTAAAAGGCCTTCCAGGTGATTCTGGTATATGCTCAAGTTTGAAAACCACTGTTCTAATACTTCACTTCCTTAGCTTTAGATGCTTATAACATTCAAATGTCCCAGCCATCCCCAGGCTTCTTTTCCTCTAGTCATTCATTTATTTCCCTCTCGCCTCCTCCATCTTTTCTCGTCTGAGGTCTAGTTCGGTGCCACCCTCATGTACCATCTTACCCACACAGTCCCTGGTAGTCTGTTTCCTACTTTTATGATTCCTACCATAATCTACCTTTATTACAACCACGTGCCTCCTGTCTTCTCTTCCCCACCAGACCCTAAGCTCTAGAGTCACGGATGCTGGTTCCTCCTCTGTACTCAGTATAGGGGTAGGAAAGTGGTAGAGAATCGATCAGGGCTCTTGCTTTGTATTTTCAGAGGGCTTCCTCTTCAAAACCCCACTTAAAGAAGCAATACCTTCATCACAGGAGCTGTTAGCACCCAAAGAGTGTGTTTGCAGAGTCTGTCTCCCTTGGGTAATTTAAGGTTATGAAGTGCAGACCTGTTGTCTTCAGCTCTTGTGCAGCAGCGGCCCTAAGTTAAAGCACAGGCTGCTGTAACAGAGGGTTCAGGAGAAACACAACTGGGGCCCTTGCTAATTGTTCTAGCTTCGCTGAGTTAGACATTACGTCTGCATATGACTGAAGGTCGATGGAATGAAACAGTCCCTCAAGGAAGCTAATAGAAAGTCAATTACTTTGGCCCTCTAAATTGCTTTTGGAACAAACTCTTGCCCGGCCTGGCGGGAAGCTTTCAGCGCTCATCTCTGGTGGGTGGACGGAGGTCCTAGAAGATCACTTTAAAGTCTGTTCTCATACTGGGTGAGGAAGCGCCTCTCCATCCAGCTCCGTAAACAGATGCGTCATCCCCCCGGCCCCCTCCCCTCACTTCGAATCTAAGTCAACAGATGAGCTGTACGTTTCGCAGGAGGGCCTGCGCCTTTGCCAGCACGGCCAGGAGGGCCTTGGGAGTCTTCTGGAAGTGAGCAGTGCTCATCTACCCGTGGAAAGACTGTTTAGTCAGGCCCCCCTGGCCGAGGGGGCAGTGTGGGGGGTTGTCTGTGGGAACTTGGCCACAGACCCCCTGGGAATTGGCCCTAGCCCTCAGGTCAAGGGCTGGCCCCTGCTCCAGGAAGGGCAACCCCCTGCCCCCCGGTGGCCTCACACAGCATGGCTGTTTCAGCGAATGTTCTGGATACCCATCCTTCATGTTTGGGACAAATGAAGCAAAGCAGTTTGGAAATGAAATTTCAGCCCTTGGCAGAGAAGCTGTCATTACCCAATGAGAGAAAAAGGAGGGGAACCACCAGTGGTTAAAGGGCAGGGCATGCGGCGTCAGCTCGAGGAAAAACCCACAAGGTTGCAGTTTTTTAGTAAGAAGGACCTAGAACTCTTGGGGGGCAAGGAAATTAGCTTTTCTTTCAATCAGGCTGCAAACACCCAACAGCAATGCCTTGGTCTGTTTTTTAAGCCATTGAATTTTACTCACTTTGGACTCATTAGGGTATTTTTTCTCTTTCCTCATATTATTTTATTTATTTATTTATTTTGGTATTGGAAGAAAATAAGTGTGAAGGCCATTCAGAAGCTCAGAGATAGGGGTCATGCACGGAAGTTGGGAGAACATAGATGTGATTGAAACTGGTTGTATAGGAGTGACAAATCACAGCGAGTTTTGGCTGGATACAGGTTCAGGGTGGGGGAGATGTGTGGGTACAGACTTCCTGGGCCCTGAGTCCCACCCTGCTCCCATCCTATGGAAGAGCCTCTCTCCTCTTCCTGCAGAGGGGCTGAACTGGAGACCTCAGAGGTGAAGGCTCAGAGAGGACTAGGTAGCCACGTGTCCTCCCACCCTCCTTCCCAATGGGACCTGGTAAAAGGAAACAGATGTTCTGGAGCCCGCTCTCTGTGATGCTTTTTCTGATGACCTGAAAGGGTGGTCTGCCCTAAGAAAGGGAGGCCTGCATTGCCTCTTCATAGTTCTCCAGTGCATTCTGGCTGCTCGTTGATTGCTCCCTCCCCCTTCCCGTGTACCCAGGCCTGGAGTGTGCATGGGTGTGTATGAGCTTGTCCATGAGCGTGTACATGAGTATGTGATAGGAGCTAAGAGTGATTCTAGATGCAGAGAGCTCGGTCTCTCCCTCATGGTTCTAACTCTTGCCTTCTCCATACCTCCTGCCCTAAGCTTAGAATGGCAAATCTTTTCTGGGGGAAACTGCTAAGCAATTATAGTAAGTAGGTAAGTACATGATTAAGTAAAAGTAAGTAAGTAAGCTTCTCTGTCTCTCATTTGCTCCCTCGTACAGATCTGGGTGGATTATGGAGAGCTTTGCACCTGCCACTGGAAGTCTCCTTCTGGTGATGGCCAAGTTTTCCTGGTCACCAAAACATGGGCTCCCAGGTGAGGGAGGAGAAGCCTTCAGAAGAAGGAGGGACAAGCCAGGTTCTTTTGAAACTGTGGAGTCCCAGCTGTTCCTTGACCTGGATCATTTCTCTTCATACCAGGAACTGGGCACATCAGGGAGAGTGCAGGCAACTTGTCAGTGCCAGGACAGATTTTTCCTGGTTCTTATTGGTAGCTGTGACTTGTGCAGGGTCCTTAAGTGGTTTTTTTTTTTTTTTTTCACTTTTTTTGTTTTATTGAAGTATATCATTCATACATGAACATACATAAACAATGAGTGTATGGTAAAAGTTGTGAACTTACAAAATAAACATGCTTCACATCATACAGGGCTTCCCATACATCACCCTACCACCAACACCTTGCATTGTTGTGAGACATTTGTTACAAATTATGAAAGAATATCATCAAAATCTTATTACTAACTATAGTCCATTTGGTGTATTTTCCCCCCAACCCACCCTATTATTATAATTTTAAATATGTTTTTATTACAGAAATTGTGAACTTACAAAACAATCATGCACAAGTATAGAATTCCCCTACAACACCCCTTCATCAACACACTACACCATGGTGGAAAATTTGTTACAGATTATGAGATAATATCATCAGACTATTACCACCAACCATGGTCCATAGCATACATTTGGCACAATTTTTCCATACCCCCCCCATCAACACAGTACATCTTTGGCATAGATGCAAGAATATTACAGTATTACTGTTAACCACAGTGCATTGGTCACACCAATTGTATTTTTACCATGCTTCTCCACCTTCCCACCACCCTGCAATAGTGACATGTATCTGCTCTAGCTCACAGAAGGACACTTGCATCTGTACCATCATCCACAGTTCTCATCCACCTCTGGGTTCACTGTGTTTTCCAGTCCCTATTTATTCTCTAGCTTTCTGTCAATTGACATTTACATCCCTATACTACCCTTTCCAACCACATTCCCATTTATAAACCAGCTGCTACTCGCTATACTGTGTCACCATCAACTTTATCCATTTCCACACTTCAACAGCCAAGTTAATTAAAACTTCTATATACATTAAGTATCAGTAGTCCTTCTCAGCCAGCCTCCTTTTATCTCCTAATAACCTATACTGTAGGTTTTAACTCTATGCATTTATTCTTCATATTTAGTTCATATTAATGAGACCATACAATATTTGTCCTTTTGTGTCTGGCTTATTTCACTTAGCATAATGTCTTCAAGGTTCATCCATGTTATCCTATGTGTCCCAATTTCATTTCTTCTTACAGCAGCATAATATTCCATCGTATGTATATACCACATTTTGTTTATCCATTCATTGGTCGATGGGCACTGGTTTATTTCCATCTTTTGGCAATTGTTAATAAAGCCACATGAACATCAGTGTGCAGATGTCTGTTTGTGTTGCAGTTTACAGTTCTTCTGGATATATTCCTAGTAGAGGAATTGTTGGATCATATGGCAGTTCTATATTTAGCTTCCTGAGGAACCACCAAACTGCCTTCCACAGAAGCTGCACCATTTTACAATCTTACCAACTGTGAAGGAGTGTTCCTGTTTCTCCACATCCTCTCCAGCACTTATTGGTTTGTTTGTTTTTAAAGTAATGGCCATTCTATGCAGTGTGAGATGATATATCATTGTCGTTTTGATTTGCATTTTCCTAATAGTGATATGGAGCATTTTTTCATGTGCTTTTTGGCCATTTGTATTTCCTTTTTGGAGAAATGTCTATTTAAATCTTTTGCCTATTTTAAAATCCAATTGCTTGCTCTTTTATTGTTGAGTTGTATGATCTCTTTATATTAAATGAAATCAAACCCTTATTGGATATGGGGTTGCATCCTTAAGTCTTTTGCAGTCAGCTTAGGCCACCTTCACCCCACTTACCTTCTATATACAGGCTGGGCCCTGGGCATATCAGTTAGGCTGAGCTGGGACTCTGAGGCAGATGGTGTAGACAAACCCACCCCACCCCAGCCTGCAGCCCATTGATGGGCAAGGGCGTACCCAGATGGGCAAGGCTTGGAGAAGGCATTTTGATGGAGGGTCAAGGAGAAAGAAGATGGGGATGAGGGGAGACTGGGGGTGAGGGGACTTTCCTTTCTGCCTCTTGGACTTGGTTTGGGTCCCCGCATTAAAGGGGTACAAATCAAAAGCTGGTAGAATTAGTCTAAAAGGGGTTCTTATAACTTTGTTTACATAAGTGCTACTCTGCTGGACAGCCGGCATGTCTCTCCCCAACACAGGCAGGTTTGGGGAGGAGTCTGGGGTGTAAGAAGCTTGGGCCCTGTCCAGTTTCTCCTGAAGAGCCATACAATGTATATGGTTTGTTTTTAATAATGCAGCAACATTATTATTTTATTTTTATGTGTTGTAAACCTAAAACAGGATTTATAAACAGTTTCCTCAGAAAAAAAATACTTGTCCTTTGTAGTGTTCTGGTTTGAATTGCTGCACTTTGGCATTTTCCTCTTGCCTGTATGTGGTGGCTTCTCTGCCATCTCCAGCCACTACTCATTTCCTACTTGCCTGGTTTTGTTTCTTTGGCACATCCTTTCTTCCTCCCCTTCTCTGCTTTCCCTTGCCCTCCTGCACATCAGAACCATTTTGTTTTGATATTTATTTATTTAGTTAGTCAGTTTTTAAAGAAACTTTAGATTACATAAATGTTACATAAAAAATATAGGGGATTCCTATATGCCCCACCCCTCCCCCCCCATACTTTCCCACATTAACAACATCCTTCGTTAGTGTGGTATATTTGTTTCAATTGATGAATTGTCATTAACCGTGGATTTTAGTTTACATTATAGTTTATACTCTGTCCCATGCAATTTTGTAAATTATGACAAAATATATAATGGCCTGTATCTGTCATTGCAACGTCATGTGGGACAATTCCAGTGTCCTGAAAATGACCCCATATAACACCTATTTTTCTCTCTCCCTCCCGTCAGAATCTCTGGTGGCTACTGCCTCCACATCAATGATAAAAGTTCTTCCATTGCTAGAATAACAATAGTCTATAGTAGAATAATAGTAAATCTACTTTAGTCCATTGTACATTCCCCAGTCTTGAGGATTTGGGGATGGTGATGCCCCCTCTGCCTCTAATTGAAAAAAGGCTTATATCCCATGTGGTTTGGATTTTAGTCTCACTTCGCTTTCAGGATGCATTACAACTGCTGGACAGCCAGGACCACCAACCATGACTGTGGCTGCCCATCACGGTCATTTGCCCTCCTCTTGGAAAGCCCAGTACATAGGGATTGGCCCCTCCTGGCCATGTCCATGTTCCATGACCTGTTTTGTGCCTTGACTAACATGATGAGGCCAATCAGATTACCTCTGCCTTGGAAACATGAAACTTGGAACCAAGCAGCACAGCGTGGAGAGAGAAAGTTCATAATAAACTCCCGATATTGCAGCAGCTGCTGCAGCTGTGGACATGCAAGCATGCCAGCTGGCTGGCTTCGAGGATGCACTCCTGCTATCCCTTTAGACAGCCTAGACAGTTTGGATGCTGTATTAGAAGGGGCTGTGCTGCAATAACAAACACGCCAACATCTCAGAGGCTTGCACAACAAAATCCTATTTCTTGCTCACCCAATGCGTCATGGTTGGGTGTCTCTGCAGAACTGCCTTCCCCCAGCCGTGGCTCAGAGATCCCGGGTGCTTCCATTGGGTTGCTGTGCCATCTGGAGCATGTGGCCTCCAGAGTTGCTTCCACAGGGAAAGAGGGAGAGGGGGAAAGCACGTCAGCTGCTCCCCGCAGCGGCTCAGAGGGGCCCCACAGAGGGCTAGCACATCACTCTTATTGCCATTTCATTTTTCATTTCTCATTTCAGGGGTCCTCACCTAATTGCAAGAGAGGCTGCAAAACATGGGGCAATACATGACTATTTGGTAAGCACTGCCTCTCTCTGCCACATATGATTTTTCACTAGATGAGAAAAAAGAAATTCTTCTTTAAGATGCTGAAATTCTCCTGTGCAGAGAGTGGCCCTTTATATAAATATTTTAAAGGCAACAGAACCTTTAGAGTGAAGCAAGGCATAAGATGAAAGATATTATCTTCTCTGAGTTCAAATTTGCCAAAGCAAATGTAGCCATTGGTTTTCCCCTACCTCATTTTCCAGTTGCTCAAAATATAACTACCCCCAGCCCTAGCAGCCTCCGAGCCCGCAGAGCTGAGGTTAGGGTACTGGGTGCGGTGGGATGGTGACTGCATTGCTAAGTGAAATTTCCTGTCTGCTTCCAGAGACCCAGGAAAGCGTGTCTTGACTCACCAGGTAGCTCTCAAAACCCCAAGTGAGAGGGGAAGGAACAACGAGCCCGAGGGCGTGGCTGGCAGAGAGAGCTCTGGGAGGGTAGGAGACTGCCCTGCCCGGGAGATCCGTGGGAACCCTGGGGGAAGATTTCCCAGCCGCCAACTCAGAAAGGAAAGAAATTATCTGTGGTAGAGGCTCAGAGAATCAAGGATTCTTCAGCTCTTTCAGCCCACCCCCTTTCCAGCACGTCCCCTGGAGGTGGCTCACAGTAGCAGGGCGCCCCCTGTTGGAACAAAGAGCCATTTCTGATTTTTGCTCTGCCCACATGCTCAGCTCCTTAGGAAGTCAGAGGTGGAGAGAATGGGGGAGTGGGAAGTGGGGGAATAGGGGTGTGTGTGGGGCCTGCGTTGTCTTCTCTGAGGATCTCTTTTATACATGCCTTACATTGTGGACCTTGCTGCAGAAAATGTTAAAATAGAAAAATAGTAAAGAACACTTCTCTTTAATTTTGATTTAACTAAAAAAGAAGAGTAAGGAGAATTTAGCTCAGGAGTTAATTTTGTTGGTGAAAAATTTCTAAGGCCACTTTTACAAGTGCAAATGAAGAATCTCTCTTACCTAGATTTCCCCTCTCCTCCTACCCCACCCCCTCCTCTTTCTCTTCCTCCTCCTCCTTCTCTCTCTCTCTTTAAGAGAAATTAACTTCTCTTAAAAGAAGCTGTTAATATTGCTGGGAGGAGCAGAGGACTGTATTCCTCTTCCTGGTTGAATTGCATATGGCGCCAGAATGGGCATTAAGCCTTGTGCTTATCTCTCTTTATCACACGCTGCCTCTTCAGGCTTGCTTTCTTCCAAGGGTAAAACACTGCTTGGAACAGACATTTGGCTTCAGCCCTAGAACTGTGGAAGATTTAGTGGGTAACACAGCAGAGTGGGCAGAATCTAACTGCAGTCACATCATAGCCATGTGACTCAGGGTAAGCGACTTAGCACCTTTGTGCCTTCCTTTTCTCATCTGTTTTGGGGATGACGACACCTATGCAAAGCACTAGCATGATCTTCACATAGTAAGGCTGCAACAAACAGAGGTTAATGCTGCCACTAGTTGGGGTAGGATGGGCCTAAGAAGGGCTTCTGGAAACCATCTACCCTCTCATCTTTGCAGAACAGTGGTTTGGCCTCTTCCCAGGGTCACAAAACTCCTTTGAGAAGTGGAGGAAAGCCACGATGCCTTTCCCCAGCGAAAGGAATGATACAGATGATGCAAAAATTTGCATACATTCGTATTGATTACTTACCACACATAGATCAGTAGTTCTCAGCCTGTTTGACTAGAAGAATCCTTTTTTAATGACAATACTTTTTGCCTTCTTTCCTCCTTCTCAACCTGACATGAGTGGCACTTCTAATACTTTCTTGATTGAGAAAATACCTAATGACGCACAGCTACTTTGGATTCAAGAAAGTTTTTAAGTGATTTTGCATTTCATTAATCACAATAGCAGCCACACGGATTTGGAAGAAAATATTGTAAATAGATCGTGGGCTGGATGATTGATTCCATCTGCATTCGGTGCTTGGTGCCTGCATGGATTCCTCAACTCCAGGCCTCCGCTGTTGGAAAACTACTCCAACGGGTAGGTTCGTCTAATCAAAGACTGGATGGAAATCAAAGGACCATTCAATCCAACTCCATTATTTTACATAACAGAGGTCAAAGGAGGGAAAGCAGTTTTCCAAAATCACACAGCCAGATGGCACCAGAGGGGAAACCAGAACCCAGGATCCCCGTGGCCTGGCTGCTGCCTGAGGCTGCCTCATTCTGGTGGTTCTGGGTTGGTGGAAATAATTCATTTTCCAACAGCCAGTGGTCGGTGGCCTGTGGGAAGGGAAATGGGAAATGATGCCTGCCAGGTGATGGTGACTGCAGTCTCAGAGCTTGAGTGACATATAATTTATCTTCCAAACTAGGAAACTTTTTGAGAGTGGAAGAGAGCACTGTTAATAATTATGCCAGGCGAGATGTATGAACTGGGCTCTTTCTGGGCCAGCGGGGACATAGGAACACCCTGCTCTAAGGCCCCTGCCTGTGTGTGCCAGGGCCGCTGTAACAAAGCACCACCAACTGGGTGGCTGGAAACAACAAGCTTGTTGTCTCCCAGGTCTGGAGGCCAGAAGTGTGACTCAAGCTGCCAGCAGGGCCACGCTGCCTCTGAGGAGGGTTCTGGTGGTGGCTTGCCCACAGTCCACGGCATGGCTCAACCGCTGCCTCCATCGCATAGCTGACTCTGTGCTCCCTCTGTCTGTCTGAATTTCCTCTCCTTCTCAGCAGCCACATTGGATGAGGGGCCACCCTAGTCAAGTTTGGCCTCCTCTTGACTAACAGCTTCAAAGGTCCTGTTTCCAAATAGGACCACCTTCAGGAGACCGGGTTTTAGGACTTAACCATATCTTTTGGTGGGGACACAATTCAATCTGTAACACCCACCAAAGGCCCACTTCAGTGGACTTTAGAAGCCATTCAGCAGTGGAGATGAGGAAGTTGGGCCAAGTGTCTGCCCTTCCCTCCAGCCAGGTTTGAGCCTTGAGAGAACTGCAAGAGAGCCTCAAATTCTGGAAACTCCTTGGGAATTACTTGCCTTTTTCTGTAAACTCCCAAGATGGCTTTAGCCCTCTGTTCCCCTACAACATACCCTCACAGAGGTACAAAGCAATGAAAGGAAACAAAAGGAAAAAAAATAAAGCAAGAGGTGGCCTGTGCTGTGGATTAGACCTTAGTCAGTGATCCCTTCTAATCAGTGGTGAATGCAAGCCTGGAGAGGGGCCCTTTCCAAGCTCCAGGAGGGAGCAGAGCCCTCTCTCCAGGCCCTGAGATCAAAGGGATCTTCATTGTAGAGGGGATGCTGTGGGCTGAGTGTCCTGCTGTCCCCTTGAACTTCTCCTCTCCTTCATCTCCTAACAGGTGAAATTAGAGGTTGGGCCGAGTCGGTGGTTCCCTGTGTTAGTCGAGGTGAGAAGAGCTGTACTGTGATAACAAAAAACCCCAAAACTAAGCGACAACACTACAGAGATTTATTTCTCACTCATGCTCCCTGTTTAATGTGGGTTGGCAGGGTGGGCTTTGTTTTTTATGGCCCCTTAGGGCCCCAGGCTCCATTTCACGGCACACATTTCCATAAACACTAAGTCTGGAGATAGGAAGGTAAGAGTTGAGCCTTGGCCACTAAAGACTTCCACCTAAAAGTCACATGTGTCATGTATATGTCGTTGGTCAAAACCAGTCACATAGCCACATATAGCCTCAAAGAGACAATCCTACCATAGGTCCAAAAGGTGGGGAATCTGAATATTTATAAATGTACCTTCAGATTTTTAAAATTTTAAACTTTACAGTAGAAGAATCAGCTCTTTACACTCCCTGAAATGAAATTCAATCCAGAAGCATAAAATATAACATAGGTAGACTTGAAGCTGATCTGGTTGAAATGGAAGTCGACAACCTCCATCTCCACCCTTCGGTAGCAGCATGACCAGGGCTGTGTTTTAAGAAGATAAGTTAAACATTGTAGACGATAGATTGGGAGGCTGGGGATACGTGGGAGGCAGGACACCAGTTAGGTGGAGCTTTAGAGGGCTGACGAGGAATTCAGGGTGTCAGAGCAAGCAGAGGTGATTTTCAATGGAAACCACTCAGCTCTGGCTCCTGCTCCAGATCCTGACCTCTGTTGCCTAAACTGAGGGACCTACCAGCCCACAAAACCTGAATTTGCATGTAGCTTTCAGAGAAAATAACTGTGGAGAGTCAGGACCCTGTCAGGCTCTCCTTGAGAAATACGGTCAGTGGCTTATTTAATGTTTTATTTTATTTTTTTCATGTGTGTGTAAATTTCCTAAAAGGTTGACCTAGATGAGTTCTTACTAAGATCTGATAGCTCAGGACAATGGAAAAATCCTTTTTAACAGGATTACTGGCTGTGCTAAAAGAGCCTGGGAGCTTTTAAGTCTCCGCATTGTAGTATATGCTCAAAGAAAGCACAGGGTAAAGAAGACAGAAAACAGGTGTCCTGTGTTGTTTTGTGCTGTTTTTAAACTACTACTTTCTCCAGGTCCTAATATCCCTAGCTGCTCAAACTGAGCCGACCTTCTATCCCCCCCTGACTTTATCTAAACTAGCTGTATGTCCTTAGGCTTCTTTGGGCCTCTGAGAAATGGGGTACCAAATGCAATGGCCCCTCAGTGACATGGGGCTGCTTTCTTCAGGCCACCCTTCCCCCAAGGTCTCTGCCCACTTGCATTTTTTCAGCTTCTTTATTCCATGGGGCAGCAGGAAACAAGTGCAGGCCCCACCCAGGGAGTCTCTAACTGAGGCACAGAGTATGGGACAGTGGGATTTGCAGACATCCAACAGTGCTCGGCACAGGTGGGCACTGATGCAAAAGCGTCACAGATGCTCATTGTAGACAGTGCAGCATTTGGGGGACGGGGTGGTAAGGGGCTTCCCTAGCAAAAAGCCACTCTCGGAATAAGAAGCCTTCTTTCTTTCACCTATATTTGCAGAGGGAATGCTGGAAGACATGCAGGAGAACCTGATCTGAATATTAAAGGAGATTCTTTCTAGAATGATGTGTGCTGTAAATGGCAAGGCCAATCAAGAAAAAAACAAAACAAAACAAATTCCATCCTCACCAAGGCAGGTGAAATGGGTCGGATCAGCAACAACTGTTAATTAAGAGTCTGTTCTACAAAGGGGAAAATGCTTGGTGCACCAAAATACCTCAAGTCAGCACTTTAAAAGCAATAAAGTTCATTTGAAAATATATTCATTGAGTCATAATAAGTGAATGAAAAAAATATTTTGTCAAAATTTCATTCAATTGAAGAAACACAAAGGGACTACTGTATTTATTCCCAGTTGAATGTTCTCTATATCCACTTAATTAAAAAATAAAAAAAATAAAAACTTGTTTTTTTATTGTCAGTCAAAATTTTTCATGTATCTTGCAAGATCCAATTTGCCTATTTGAAGTTATAATTTTTTCTTTCTTATTTTCTTTGCTTATGGACCTCAATTATACAAGAAACCATTCTCATTCACCATTGGATGGGCACACACATTGAGTTTTTCTTGTTTTGTTCTTGTAGTGGACCACTCTGCTTTGCCTATCCAGGTTCAAGGTCAAAGGTGGATACATTGAAAGTTGAATGAATGAGGTTATAAGTGGAATCTGAGGCTGGGATGGACAAAGTGGGAGGAGCATAGTCAATCAATCAAGCAACAAGCTTTTACTGAGCACTTGCTGTGTGCATAGCACCATGGGGAATACAGGAGAAACATAAACCAGAGTGCTTGCCCTCAATAGATTCATTGGTAAAACAATGGTAGTGAGTAGAAGGTCAGTCCTGGAGGAGATGGACAAATCTTATATGCCCAATGCCTGGAATAAGGCAGGATGCTAGGATAATGTTGCTATTTGAATGTCTAAATGCAAAAGATCAGGATGGTAAAGGGTGTTCAGAAAAAGGAGACATTGGTTTGGGCTCGGTAGCGAGGGCACATGCTCCAGCCTGCCTGTTCCCTTGCCCCCTTGCCCGGCGTCTTCCTGTTTTCCTCCTCCGCATGGTAATACCTTCCCTGCTTTTCTCTGCCTACCAAACCCATCCCATACTTCAAAGCTCATTTGCCATTTTCTCCAAGATATCTTCCTTGATTTGAAGCCAAAAGAGAACTCCCGCTCCTTAGAATTCCAACAGCGTTTTACTCTAATTGGCCATAAGGCTCTTATCATAAATTTCTATGGGGGGATATGGAAAGGAATGAGAGAAGCTCTTTTTGGAAATATATGATTAAATCCTTAAAATTTCCCCAGGAGAATAGTACTCTTATCTCCTTTTCACAAGGGTGAAAGCAGGCACAGGGAAGACTAAGAAGCTCACTGGTAAGAGGTGGATCCAGGACAGGTACTCAGGTCTGTTTGCTTCCAAATCTGATTCCACCTTTCACCAGGGCACAGCGCTCTCTCCCCTTCTCTCCTCTATCCCCATTCTCTCCATCTCTGACCCTTCCCCTGAAACAGACTTGGCCACATACACATCTTATATCAACAAGTAGATGGTAAAACTGTGGAGGGCAATGCACTTGTCTTGTTCTGTGTTCACGACTTTGAACATGATCATAAGTATTCAAGCCCATGCCTTAAGAACTGTTTGTATGAAAGCTAGTATAGGTTTTCTTTGATTCCTGCACTCAGCCTGCTTGGGCCACCCCTTGCCTAGGACATGTGGCCTGTCTGTGGTCACAGGTCAGAATGATGCTACCTGATGCCCGATGGGGTTGATTCCCCAGTTTTTATTTCCTTGGGATACAATGAGGCTTTAAGCACAGAATGTGACCTGACCCCTTTAAGGACAAAAAAGGGGTAAACTCAAGTCTTTGAATTTGGATGAAAAAGGACAACAGCAGTTTTCATGCAGGTTCAGTGGGGCCTCCAGAATTGGCTGGCAAATTCTTCCGCATGTCCACCATCAGCTGGTTTATTTGGGCTTCTGCTTCAACCTTCTCCTTTGTCACTTGGGTATCTATTTGATTTTTTCAAAACCAGTCTTTCCTAAACCCACAGCTCACTTGGGCTTCTTGTTGGGAAAGCCCCTTCATGATTCCTTGGCCATGCTTGCTTGTTGTACCTCAGCTCCTGATGTCAGACCACCGCCACTGCCTCAGACTTTGCATTTGGGGAAGGAACATTCTTAACCAAAGTGAGCAATCGATCCTCTTCCAACCCAGCTGCAGCCCCTGCAATTAGAATCTCTTTCAAATTGCCCTTCCTGGGTCCCCACAGGCTGTTGCCTCCAGGCTATTCTTCCTGCCAGCCAGGTTTGATCTGCCTTTAACCCATGTGGACCCAGAATCCTCCTTGGCTAACGAACCTTTTATTTGGATCATCAAGATAGGAACCTTCAGGGCATTTCAAATTTTCCAAGACAAGTTTGCAAAGATGCTGCTGGACTTCTCCATGATGATTTATGCATGGCGAGCGGAAAAGCATGCTGTTTTTGTTCCTTTTAAAACCTGGTAATGACCTAGGGAGAGAACATTATATCTGTATCTGTTCTGTTCTCTGTATCTGAGTATCTTTCGCTATATAAATCTGTCTATATCTATATTTGTATTTATAGGATACAATGGTGTGGATTTAGTAGTCTAGCAGAGCCTTGTCATATCATTGTCTATTATTTATGTTTGACCTAGTAGAAATTTGACACTCATTTGCAATGCAAAGATGCAAAATTGAGTGATTCCCTTCAAGAAAAAAGATATCTACATAAATATAGGTCAAACCCTTCAATAAAAATAAAAATACATGGTATGTGTCTTTGTGCTATGGAGATGAAGATATTCAAATCACCTCAGGGTAATACCTACTGAGAAAAAGAGAAGAATCACTAACGAATGACCTTGGCCAAGTCTCTCCAATTATCAGAGCCTCAGTTTCCTCATCAGGGAAAAAATTTAAACCAGAAGGTCTCTGAAGGAACGCCAATATCTAGGATCTAAGAGCTTTTATTTTTGATTGGCATAGTTTTCCCTCCAAATCTGGTCTTATATTTTTTTGTTTGTTTCTTTATTAAATCCCTTTTATTGTAGAAAAACAGCATCCTCCTGGGTCTGGGCTGTCTCAGTTAAGGAAATCGATGCCAGGTGGTCCAGCAGAGAGAATTTAATACAGGCTACTCGTCACAACGTGCTGGAGGCACTGAGACGTCAAACGGGACAGAGAGGAAACCAAAAGGTTAGTGATGGCTGGAAGTCACTGCCCCCCTCAGGCTGGAGGCTCAAAACGAGAGGCTGGTTTTATCAGAGCCTGTGATCCAACGTTCCCATGGGGAAACAGACAAGGGAGGTGGAGGGAAGGACGCTGGCAGCAGCTGAAACCACATGGGCAAGCAGAAAGAGAGAGGACTAGAAACAGTCTGGCGTGTTCTTTCCTCTCGTTGCCGATTGTTCCTAGAAGCTAACAGGAAGCCGGAGGGCAAGGGTGTCTGGTATAATATTTTGCTGCCACATCCCCTGTGATACAGAACAGGCCAGAGAAGGCAGGGGATGGGGCTGAAGGCAAAGGAGCAGCTGACTGGCACAGGTGGGGTGGGAATCCCTTAAAGCAGGGCTTTTTAACCAGGAATCCATGAGCTTGAACTGAAATTCAAAAAACATTCTTGTAGGGACATGTTGGTGCAGGTGTGATATATTTATTAAATAGTACACAGTGTAGTGTGGACTTAGTAAGGGGTCCGTGGTTTTCACCTGACTGGCAAAGGGGTCCGTGGAACAGAAAAGCTTAAGAAGCCCTGCCTAAAGCCTTTATGAACCCCATCCTCGGCTGGCTTTCCAGAGACCTGGCTGCCTTTCCAGCGACCTGGCTGCCTACTATGGGGACCTACATGTGGCAGGTGTTTCTCGGGCCCTTTCAACCTACATCCTTTAATCTTTGGATTGATCTAGTAAGCAGCTACTAGTTGTGAGATTTCCAACTAATAACTACGATTTCTGAAAACCCACTATGTGCTAAGCAGTCTATTTATGATATCTCATTCTATTGTCTGACACCCCTACTTGGAAGATACAAGCACTGGTATTTGATAGATGAAGATACTAAGCCCAAAGCTTGCAGCTGAAGGTGCAGAAGGCAGAATCGAACGCTGGGTGTTCTGGCTCCAAAGCGTCCTTTCAAATAGAGGCAAAGCCAACCCGGCAGAACTCACCATTTGCAAGGATTGTCAGTTTGATTTCTGGAAGCAGCAGCTTTGCATGCTAGGAAGCAACAGCAGCCAACAATTAGGCAGTGAGTAACCATGGGCCACAAACCTTCCGAGAAGCTCCTGCAGAGAGAGTGGCACCCCTCCCGACTAGCCCCTCCCATTCAGGGGGCTCCAGGCTTCCAATGCATCCTAGCAGCTTTTTGGTATTGAGGCCTCTTGACCCCTATAACCAGATTTCTTTATTCACAGAATCATATTCGACTGGTAAATGTGGCTGTGGAAAATAGGATATTAGAAAAGCCATTTGGAAGAAGCTGCTGAGTAAGGCTATTAAAGCCAGAACTAGAAATGAGATGGGGAGATAAGTGGATTGGTTTCCTCCCCTGAAGAGAAAGAAGGCGGGCAGCGATGACAGTGAAGAGCAAGAGGGGCAAGCGGCAGAGGGCAGGGCCGGGCCAGGGTGGAATGAAAGGCTTAAGTGGCAGACGTGAAGCAAGCAGATGAGGTCCAGCAGCTGATGGTCTGGAGGTAAAGGCAAAGGCAAGCGGAAAGCTTTCTGGAATCTGGGGAACCCAGGATACAGATGGGCACTCATACTCATCTCACTATGAGAGAAAATTGTTGGGAAGAGGATGAAGGGGGCATAGATTAGGGCTGGGCCTAGAAGAAGTAGTCAAGAATATTCTGGAATATTCAGGAAGCTTTCAGGAATCTGAACAGGGTCAACATTTATGAGCAGTTTCCCTTAAAAAGATCACCTAGGCTCCCTGAACCTCAGCCTACTGCTGTTTTTTTCTTTTGCAGTTGAATGCTGGTGTTAATAGTACTTCTTACTTTGTAGGGCAGAGGTGAAGCTTGAGTGAGGGAATGGATAGGAAAATGTGTTATAAATTGCTAAAAACCGTGCAAAGATTACATTGCACTCTCTCTCCCACACTTGCTGTAAAATCCCTTTTCTTATTGGTGTTCAGCATGTGGGAAGTGACATGCCATCCCCTTCTTGTCAGACACAAACCAGCCTTTGACAAATTAAGACAGATATGGGCAAGATAGAAGCTGTTTGGAGGACTGTCCCGGGGTGCAGAGGGCCTCCCCACAAATGAGGAGGACGGGCCACGGGCACAGAGGATGTAGGATGCAAGGTGGTAGGTGGGAGTTGGGCAGACAGGTTGGCAGGATGATGCTGTCTGTGCAGTTACTCAGGGCAAAATTAGGACTATGTTTAGACATTTCTGAAGGGGAGATTTCAAGGCGATGGAAGGAATGTTTACCAATCATTTGAGTTGTCCAGCAATTGGGTGAGCTGCCGTGAGAAAGAGTGGAGTTTTCCATCTTTAGAAGCATTCAAACTGAGGCTGAATATTATGGAAGAAATATTTGTCTAGATTCACGCAGGTTGTAGTAGACAGGCTCTGAAACCTCTTATAACTCTAATTTTCTCTGATTTTTTTTCTGACTCTATGGCAATGTGACTCTTTTCTCAATAAGGATCTGGGTGGGGATGAAGTGATCCAGGTTAGGGAGGCACAGAGATCCAAGAGAGGACCCAAATCCCCCTCCTAAGGCAGCCTAGAGCATTCCCTAGAGAAAAAGGCAGTGGTGGTGGCCTCCCTGTCTATTGGCAGTAATGACAAGCGCTCTTCTAGCTTTGGAATGGAGCATTCCACACACACCCCTTCCCAAATGACTTTTATGTCTATCACTGCTCACCCTTACACATATCCTGGGGAAAGTGAGGCACGTTGTAATATTCCCCTTCAAGCAGCTATCAGGAAGCAGAAAAATGTCTGACTCCAATCTGCAGGCTGGGCTCTGAGGAGGTCGGGTATACCAGATCTCTCATTGTATAGACAGGAAAATGGAGGCCAAGCTCACATTTTTTTTTTTTTTTTTCTTACCAGGAGGTCCTGGGAATCGAACCTAGGTCCCTCCATATGGGAGACGGATGCCCAACCATCTGAGCCACATCCGCTTCCCCAAGCTCACATTTTGATGGGTGCCAGAGTCAGGGCTCAGGCTCAGGTCGCCAGCTCTGCACCGAGGAATCATTCCTTGTTCCACCTCGCACAGCTTCTCCCAGTTTGCCCTTGTGGAGCTGGGGGGAAGGGTGTAGCATGGCTCTCACTGAAGCAATTGGACCAGAGAGAGACCATGTGCCCACTTTCCTGACCCTATGTCCCCTCCTAAGCCTTTGTGAACAGTGTTCCAGGTAAAGGGAGAATTTCTGGAGCCCTGCAGGATCCGAGGTGCCAGGTAGAGGCAGCCGCAGACAGCCAGGCTGCTGCGCTAAGGAGCGGAGAAGCCTTTGGATGGAGGCTGGAGCAGAAAGAAGGGGCGGGGGCGACGGCGGCGGCAGCAGGCATCTGTCATGCTGCAGAGCACTATCACTGTAATTACATCAAGAACAAGTTTTCTAATTTGAAAACAGCGCTCAAGTACAAGAGGCACCTCCCGTCAAAACAAAGGCCGAATCGGCAGCAGGAGTCTGGCCTCCCGGCATAGGCTGGGTTTGCTGGACCCTGGCTGGGCAGGGTGGGCAGGAGGCCTCCGCTCAGCTGACCCGGGACTGTACGGAGGGAGTCAAGCTTCCTCTGTCACTTTGCAGAAATGTCTCATTTCAATCTCCCAGAGAGACAGAGAGAGACAGGGAAGCTGGACAAAGGGGTGATCGATGTATTGCAGAAGACCTGGCAAGATGGTAAAGCCCAGGAACCCCCAGAAACTCACAGCTGAGGGAGGACAAGGCAGGATTTATATCTTGAGTGGGGTGCGAAAGAGAAAAAACAGATCATCTACAATGCATTTTTTTTTTTTTTTTTTTTACCGGGAGGTCCCGGGGATCGAACCCAGGTCCCTCCATATGGGAGACGGACGCCCAGCCAGTTGAGCCACATCCGCCCCCCTCCAATGCATTTTTATATTGATATGTTTGCTTGTTTTTTTCTTCCTGGAATGAATAAATAACATCAGCAGATGTCCTGAGTGAGCAGATGAGAGGGCTGGGTGGACTCCCAGGAAAGCACGGGCTGGCAGCATGATAGAACACTGCACGTTCCCACTGGATGTGCTCTGGGTGGCCGTGTGTCCTGGGAGACGCAGAGGGCAGGGTGGGAGTATGCCAGAGACAAAATGCCTGCTTCTCATTTCTGCACATTGACCAGCTAAGAAAGAGCCTTTACTAGGAGTGAGGGGACCTGGCTGGATTCCATTGTATGTAGGACCCTTTGATGAGATTATGTCAGTGAAGGTGCGACCCAACCCAACCTGGATGGGCCTGTTACTGGAGTCCTTTTAAGCAGAGTGAAATTCAAGCAGGTAAAAAAAAATGCCCAAGAAGCAAGAAGCCGATCATCAACAGAACCCGGAAAGAAGGGAGAGGGGGAGAGGCAAGGAGATGCCCCCATGAGCATTGCCATGTGGCAAACTAAGGGCCAAAGATTGCCAGCAGCCAGCCCTAGAACGCCACAGCCTTTGGGGAGAAAGCACTGCCCTGGTGATGCCTCGATTTGGACTTTTATCCCAGCCTCAAACCATGAACGAATAAATTCCCATTGTTTATCACAACCCATTTCATGGTATTTGTTTGAGCAGCCCAGGAAACTTAAACACAGAAAATGCAATTCAATTCAATGACCTTCACCGTGAAAGACTGGATGTGCTGGTTGGAAAAAAAAACTGTTCTTTCCCTTAAGAAGCTTAATATTTCATCTGAGATGTAGGCATGATCAGAGTTGTCCATTCCACTGGGACTGCGTGACCAGAGGGCACGGAAGCCACATAAGCAAAAAGCTGTGGGCAAATTGAGGAAGAGCTGAGTTCTCAGCTAGAGGGTTGAGAAAAGCTGGCTGGACAGGGAGTTACCTGAATAGGTTTTAAGGATGAGGAAGAAGCACTGGGCTGGGGGTTGGAAGGAATGCTCTGCAGCCAGAAGGGGATAAACCACTGCAAGGAGGTGGGCAGAGCATATCCTTATTCTGGAGCTGGGGGTGTGGCATCCTCATGGACACAGGCTTGCCTGGAGGATGGAAGAACCATGGCCAGCATCTTCTGCCTCTCACCAGCTTCCTGGGAGCAGCTTCTCCCCAGGCCCTGCTGGCCCAGGTGTAGCCATGGCCGGCACTGTCTCTCCCCTGAAGTACCAAGGGCAACTTGAGACCTGGCTCTAGCAAATGGGATTCCAGCTGAGTTTCTGAGTTTCTTGTATTTTTATGTCTTGTGTCTGCCCCCTGTGGACTGCCTGACCCTGGGCCTCGGTCTCCCCTCTTGTCACACATACATCATTGGGCTTGTGATGATTAAATTATACAAAACACAAACATGAGTATACAAAAGTTATGCACAACAGTTAGTTCCCTTTCACTTATTTTGTAGGTGTTTAATGGAAGTGTAGGAAAAAAAAAAAAAAAAGAAAGAAAGAAAAGAGTCCTTTATATTTAAGTTGAGAAGCCCAAAACTCAGGATGTGGGAAACCCACATGGAATACACTCAGCTCAACAACTACCATTATTGCTTACCTAGGAATTTTCTTTATTGAATGCTGGAGATTAAACCTCTAGGTTTACAGAGAACCCATTTAGAAGGTACACATATTTGCAAAATTAATTGTGAGCACAATTTAGAACAAAAGAAATGGGGAGGTAGCTATTTTTTCCTCTTGTGATGTTTTGGGGGCAATTTACAATGTATGAACATTTTATTAGAATAAAGGAGCAGTTACTTTTCTCTTATCTGCACACTCTGCATGGGTAGCAAAAAGTAACTCCAGTCTGATGTGCAAATGCTGCAGATATCTTGCTCTAGACTGCCACATGCATCAAGCTCATTTTAGGAAATTTCCTTAACAGCTCTGAAAGACAGAATAGAGAAGACCCCAAACTGGCTTCCATCCAAGATAGTTTGAATATTTGCTATGACATAATATGAGTGGGGTGTTTATTCCCCCATATCTTGGAGGAGGGAAATTCCTCACCATATAATGAGGTGCCGACCTCCTGAGATTACCCGGCTTGTGCACTCTGCACGGGTAGGGATTCTCTCCCTCCTTGACTGGAAGCCTTGTGCTGAGTGGCAGGCGGCCACTGGTCCACCCATCCCTGGCCAAGGCAGCCGGTTTCTACAGTAACAGTCCCCTGTATTGTGTGGGGACTTGAGCGCCTGCGTCTGACGTTAGTTGTGCTCTGAATTTAGCTAATTTCCATGAAGCAAATCCACAACACCCTGGCCAGCAAAGCAGCCTTGCATGCCTGGTGCAGAGGCCGCCAATTAGGGCGGGAAAATACACGTCCACAACAATGTGACAACTAAAGTCAAATATCAACTGGATGGGAAAAGATGTGGAAGTCTGTGAAATAAAGGGTTCCCTGGGCTTGCCGTAGACCAACTACATCATATTCTCAAAATAACTGCAAGGTTGGATTTCCATTGTTTGGCTTTGTTTACATTTGTATTCTTTTTTTCAAATAGTGCTTTCGGAAGCTAATTTATGTCTGTAATCACATCCTTAATAAAACTGGCTAATCGCCCAATTAAAACAAACAATTCAAAAATAGGTAATGTGAAAACTAAGCTGTTTTCATGACTACCTTAGATTGTTTCAATGAATAACCTTAAGATGCACTTACCCATTCCGGGTAGAGAATGATTCCCCAGAATCAGGCAGCAAAGTTAAGCTCATTTCAAGCGGTGACTCTGGAGCCTGCAGGTTCCTCAGTTCTAGAGGGCTCTTTCATTTTCAGGAGACTTTCCCCAACTTTGTTCTTAAGTTTGTAATATGTTCATAAATGTAAAATACTTCAAGAATGCACTTGCATTAATAGACTGAACCTCTAATCTGTCTTATTTCCCTTTCCTTCCCTTTCCTCTCCAGTCTGATTCCCCTCCATAGTCGGAACCACAATGTTCATTTCAAAGACTTTTTTTTTTTTTTCCAAAGACTTTTTAACAGGCATATAAATATTAAATCTGTTGTGTGTTGTTTTAACTGTAAACATTCCACAACTTGCTTTTTCCCCCACTTAATGATATATGTAGGACATCCTTCCATGTCAAAACACGTAAGATTTACTTCCTTTTGAAAATTGCTACATAGAATTCCAGGGTACCATAGCTTATCAAGTAGTTTCCTTATTAATGGATGTTTATGATGTTTTACACTTTTCCCTACAATAATTATGCAATGAAAATCCTTGTATGTGCCATTTTGCATCTGTGACAAGTATTTTTCTAGGGTAGGTACTAGAAATGAAATATCTGGGTTGAAGGATATGCATATTTTAAATTTTTATAGAAACTGCCAAACTTATGTCCAAAAATATTGCACCAGTTTACTCTTCCATCAACAGCATTTCAGTACCTGCTTCTGCACACCTGTGCCAATGCTTGCCATTATCACTAATTTAATATTTTATAAATTGACGAGTGAAAGTGATATCCTATTGTTCTTTTTAATTGCCTCAATTGGCTCCAAATGAGATTTAAGCAAATTTTCATTTGCCATGATATCTTTGAAGCTGGATTTATCAATCAAAATTTATTTTAACAAATTAATGCATGCCTATAGTATAAAAAGCCAGATAGTGTTAAAAGGTTACAATATAAAGAAAATCCAGCCCTCTCTGACTCCCTTATTTTTCTGATGTTTCTTTCCCCAAAGACAAAACCTTTCAAATTTTATGGTTGTTTCAGCTGCTTTTTGTCTCCATATTTCTAAATAAGTTACATTCATTGCTATCTTTTGATTTCTTAAGTTTAAACTATCATCTAATAATTTCAGAGACAAAAAATACAGGTTTTCTAGCCCAAAGCCATTCTTCCTTTCTTGCTTAGCAACAAACTTCTATAGAGTAGAGGGTGGCGATGCTTCCAGCTAAAGAACCATGTTTCCCTACCTTCCTTATAGATAGAGTGGTCAATGATTTATTTCTAAGTGGAAGTGATTTAAAGGGAAAAGCTCTTTAACAGGAGAAGTATCATCTGGCTTATAGGTGAACTTTGGCTTTCCCCGTTTTCTCCTTCTTCCTGCTTATAACACAGATGTAATGGCTGGAACTTGAGCAGTGATATTGTGACTATGAGGCAAATTGTCACATTAAAGATGATGGGGCAGAAGAACAGAAGGAGCTTGGGTTTTACTCTCCATTGACCTGTTCCAGACACTTAGCTTTGAATTTCTTAACTCTGCTAATTATTATTTTTCTACTGGAAATTTGATTCTGTATATTGTGCTCAAAATTCAAATGTCCTTAGTTTCATGGAATATGAAGATTTTTGGTTCTGTTTAATTTTCTTCATGTTGTCTTGTGATGATTTCTAAGATCAAGGCACAAAAATGCCTTCCTGACCACCTTGAAACCAGAATTTTGTTATACTTTTAGTGTTTTTATTCATATCGGAAATTGTTTTCTATAAAGATTAGATCTGTTTATACTTAAATAGTTGTCTATCATCAAGTCTCTTACCTAACTGCTGTCAACATTAAATATTATTATTTATCATTTTTTAATGTTTATCAATTTGATAGGTTAAAATGCTATCTTTTTCCCTTTCTCTTATTGCTAATGAAATTTAAACATTAGGTTTTTTCTTTTTAATCTTCTCTATATTTCTCTTTTTGTGAATTTTAATTTTGCTTTATCTCCTTTGCCATCTCTTTTTCTTTCTCCTCTGATTTTTAATATTTTCTTACTGGTTTGTAAAACCTATTTATATATTAATGTCATTAACCATTTACTTATTCAATTTGTTTCAAATATTACTCTCCAACTTTTCAATTGTGTTTTCACTTTATTTATTTTTTAGGTGTATATACATTTACATTTTATATGGTTTCATTTATTAGTGTTTCTTTTGCAGTTTCTTCTATTACATTTTTGTTTAGAAGATCGTTTGCCATTTGGAGACCTCTAAGCCATTTACCTATATTCTCATCTAACTGATTTTACATCCAATGATTTAACATATCTGGAGTTTATTTTGATGGCTCATGTATACTGAAGTTTTCATTTGTTTTTCAAATAGTTTAACATTTTGCAACATCTTTTATTGACTAATCTGACTGTTGCTCTTTGCCTTGTGATGTTCCCTTTTACAATTGTTAAATTCTCATTTATTTCTGGACTGTCTGTTCAGTTTCATTGGGCTGTCTCTTGGTTCCTGAGTCAATCTCATACTTATTAAGTTATCACAGTTTTATAAGACATTTGACATATGGGTAAATCACCACATCATTTTTTTTCACCCCAAATATAGCTATTTCTTTTTGGTTTGTTCCTAGAGCAACTTTTGTATCATTTTGACAAATATTCAAAATATCTAAAAGGAATTTTGTTTTGATTGTGTTAATTTTATGCCTAACTTTTATGAAACTTTAATATATTCAGAAATTCAGTCTTCTCATACAGGAACATTATTTATTCATATATTTAATTTATCTCCAATTTTGTAGTTTCTTTTATATAGAACACGTACATATCTTTTTTTAGGATTTTTATAATAAGTAGTTGATATTTTTGGTTGTTTCTGAAAATGTAATTTTCCTTCCTTTATATCTACTAAATGATTAGTTCTGGCATATAGGAAATCTAATTTTTTCCTACATTTTTCACATTTTATGTTGCATATGACCACTTACTGAACTGTAATAAATTCGAAGAGCTTTTCAATTGTTTCTCTAGTGTTCTCTAGGATATAATTAGATTTCAAAGCTGGCTCTCCTTTAGTTTGTTATAGTTTTATTAATTGTTCCTGAACTACTGTGTACCTAAATCTTTTTTATAGCTATAGATTGTGTGTGTGTGTGTGTGTATATATAATGTAGGGGGTGGGTGAGAGTGTCTTCAATGAAGATATCCTCAAGGAGAGACTGAAATTAAGTCCTGAAGGAAGAATAGAATGTTTTCAAGATAAGCCCACTCTAAACAGGGAATATCACATGCGCAAAGACACAAAGCATGCAAAAAAGCCAGATACATTAAGGCGTTTCTCAGTACTTTGGTATGGCTTGATACAGAGTGTGTGAATCAATCAAATCCAAATATTCATCCCAACCTTGCCTGCCCTCTTCCCTCTGGTCCCATCTCTCACCGCTTGTCAACAGATAATCTATAAACTGGCCACACCACCCTTCTTACTCACAGTCATGTCATAAACTCCTACTCATCCTTCAGCGACCTGCTCAATAGTTTACTCGACCCCCGAATCTACATAAAGCAATGATTAAGAAAATAGTAATATAGCTTTTGCAATTTAACATATCTGTCTCCCATCCTAAGCGGCATATAAAAACTGTATGTTACTCATCTTTCTACCTTCTGAGATTTAGCCAATGTTTGGCATGTAAAAGTCAGAATTAAGTTGACTTTGGCCTTTTAAAATAAGAGAAGATTTTCCCGTTGTCTTTTATACACACAAGGTATTTTTCTTCTAGATTTATCCTGACTGAAATCCAACCTTTTAGCCTTTTTCTTATTTTTCTCTAGCACCCTTGTATTTAGCATTGTCCATTATTACTCAGATGCTGCCTTCTAGGTATATTGGTTCTAACTTATAAGGTAAAAGGAACTGATCACAGCATACTAAGAAGGAAAGAGATTTGAATTTTTTTTAACTTTTGATTTTATGAAAGACTTCAGCTTTGTTCAGGTAGCTAAAATAAAGGCCTTATGTGAAAAAGAGAGGGGAAGTCTTTTACTGAGGATTTGTTTAATAAGGGAATCTTCTAATCACCTACTCCTGACATACACATGTGAAAGAAGATGTTATCATGTCAGCAAAGTTTGGGAAGAATAGAAAGGTCGAAAGGCTTAGGACTGCATCAAGGGCACATCCATGCTTCTTCTTTTTTTTTTAAAAAGATTATTGATGGCATTATATGTGTGCCTGTATAAGCCGATACAAATTGGTTCAACATAGATTAATTAAATGGTTGTCGTTCCCACCTAGTGCCAGCCAAGAAAGAGTTGGGCTGAATTAGATTGAGCCTGACTTCTGTTTTGGAGTTTAATCAGAGGGAGCTGGCTCAGTCCTGATGTTGGTCAGTGCTTCCTCGTGGAAAGCAGGGCAGGCTGGAGAGGTGGGCTGACACAGGGGATGGAGAGAGCATGGCGTGACATGCAGGTGGAACCACAGAGGCCGAGTGTGGAATCACGGCCATGGAGGACCTCCAAGGGGTAAGCCCAGAATCGAATCTGCAGTCAGACCCGAGGCACGGGACAGGGTCAGACGCAGGTGAGTTGGAAACAGAGCAAGGGGTGAGGGGCATGGCAGAGATAAGGCCGAGGAGCTAGAGCTGCTCCTGTTACTGAGCCTGGGCCCCCCAAGTCTTTCTCGTTATTATCTGGGGTGTGAGGTCAGGCTTTGGGCAGAAAGATGCTGCTGGTGCCATGAGCAGATCGGTGGGTATGTTCTTGATGCTTCCCCAGGCCCTGGAAGAGGATGTTAAATAATGCTGCTCTTAGGGACCGGCTCCGTGGGGAGTTATGCGAATTAAACTGCAAGACCGTGCTTCAGTCTGTTGTACTTTGGGTGTGTTTACCCAGCTGGCTAAAAATTCAGATAAGTTACCAAAGGAAAAGCAAGAAGAGAGCGATGAAGAGTCGATTTCTTACCTATTTATACTCAGTTTTCTCTCAAACATAGTCATCTGGATTCTCCGGAGGGCTGGTTTTATCAGCTGCAAATTTGAAAAGTGAGGATGGGTTGTCCTATAATCCTAGCGAGATGCACGAGCTGTTACCCTGGCAGTTCTAGAAGAGAGAGAAAAGCTGTGAAAGGAAGACACGTGTCCCTACAAAGCACCCCAGAGGAGAGTGAGGGAAACAAACAGTGAGACTTCAAAGGCTGTGAGGACGTTACTCTATGACCTCAAATTTCATTTATTAATGACACGAAGAGTTGCTGACATTTATTGGATGCTTTTTATATGCCAGCCACTCTTCCAAGGACTTTGCACATGTAAACTCTTTCGTTCTTTACAACCCCCCTAAAAGGTAGTTACTATTATTCCAGTTTATGAATAAAGAAATCGAGGTGCAGAGAGGATAAGTAATATAGTTGAGATTACACATCTGGTAATACAGCCAGAATGAGGCAGCATGCTAAAATTTTTCATACATTGTTTTATTAAAATAATGTTATCTCAAAGAGAGGGTTATCATCCTCACTTAATTAATCTGGAAATCAAGTATCAGAGAGGTAGTGCAAATTGCGAGATGGATGTCACGTGATAAACCTGATGGGACCACGAGTCCCAGATTGGTCTGTGTTACCACCTGAAGTGGCATACTGAGAAGGACACACGTCATTTCTGTGGTGTTCTAGGCAAACATACGTAACCCAAAATCTAAGCATGAAGAGTCACGAAGACAAAGTCCTCACTGAGGGACATTAGGCAAAATGACTGGACTGGACTCTTCAAAAATGTCGATGTCAGGAAAGACAAAGAGAGCTGGGGACTGTTCTAGATTAAAAGAGACGGAAGCACATGTCAGCTAGATGTTTTGTGTCATTCCGGACTGAATTTTAGATTTAAAAATATATATGAAGTATGACATTGGGATCACTGGGGACATTTGAATGCTGACTACAAATTAGACAAAAATATGGCATTAATGTTATATTTCCTGAGCATGCAGGATACAGCGTGGTTATTTAGGGGAATGACTTGTTCTTAGAAAATAGCTGCTGAACTATTTAAGATTTAAATGGCATGATGTCCACAACCACGTTTCAAAAGGACCAGCAAACTAAAAGTGTTTGCATGTGTGGGTGTGTATCACACACATACATATATACATATAAACACATATATATACACATATACATATGTATGCATATATATATATATGTTTCTACATATAGACACTGAGTGTTTGTGGGTGGAGGGGGGGATCAACTGGTAAATTTAGGTGAAGAATATATGAGTGTTCATTGTACTATTCTTTTTTTTTTTTTTTTTAAAGATTTTATTTATTTATTCATTTATCCCCCCCTTGCTGCTTGTGCTCGCTGGGTCAGCTAACCACGCCGTGCGGGCGGGCTTGCCTTCACCAGGAGGCCCCGGGAAACGAACCCGGGGCCTCCCATATGGTAAATGGGAGCCCTACTGATTGAGCCACAGCCACTTCCCCATTGTACTATTCTTGACACTTCTGTAGGTTGAGATTTCTCACAGTAAAAAAATTGGGGTGGGGGGGAATATCTGTACTTCTTAACCTTTTCTCTTAACTGTCTTCCAGAATCCATTCTGATGATCTGATGATCTTAAAAGATGGATTATTACTTCTAATTATCATAACCACCACTTAATAATTATATGTGGTCAATCTGCAAATATGTTATGGAGCACCTACTCTATGCCATCCTGTGTACCCTGGGGATAAAATGATGACTAATGCTAAGTCCATGACCTCAAAAGAATGGGACAATGGTGTAGGAGACAAAAAGGAAACAGTCAAATGAGTAAATGCATGATTTCAGCAGGAGATAAAACAGGGGGAAAGTTCAGAGCCATGGGGGAGGGGTGTAGGGTTGTTTAGAAAAGTGTGGTCAAGGAAGGACTCTGATGGGGTGAATTTGGGGCCGAGACGTGAACAAAATGAAGGAACAAGTCCCGTGCAGAGGTGGAGGCAGCGAATCCAGGCAGGGAAAAAAGCCCGGCAAGGAGACTTCCAGCCTAACCATGCGCATCTCATCCAATCTCACTAAAACGTTTCCCTGTTTATCTCTGTGTTATTTTTGCTTGTGTTTATTTTTCAATATGTGCAATATTTAGCAAGATTCACCTAGAAGGAGCATAAAATACTCTTTTCCCTTAAGGTATAATTTTTTGTCTTCCAGAAAATGTTGGCAAAGATTAGGTGCGTTTGGAGTGAATTGTCAAGAAATGTTACCTTGCTTTTCTTTTTAAAACTAAATGTAATTGGTTTTCTGCTCAAATTGCAAGTTTGAAGAGAAATCTATTTCCAGTCACTTTTACCCACCCGCCCCCCCCCAGACCACCTGGATCCCACAACACAGGCCATTTAGAGAAGGAGTGTTGGATTCGAGTCATTTGCCAAAATGATCTTTCTTTAGAGTGTCCCCTTTGTTGCATTCATTTGGATGAGCATTTTGTGCACTAAGTTGATCAATCATATATGTTACTGACATTCTTCCCAATCATTCATCATTCAGCCTTGTCTGCTGTGATAACTCCTGCAAACACCGCTTTGATTTTTTATTTATTTATTTATTTATTTATTTATTTATTTTATTTATTTTTAATTTATTTTTATTGTGGGTAAAAATCAAAATTCTCACAATACATACAAACATTTGCAAAATGATATATAAATATATATGCATATATGTGTATTTGCTTACAAAAATGTTATTTATATATATATACACATATATTTTAAGAGGTGCTTAGATTACCCAAAATATTACACGAAACCCACTGGGATTCCCATGTTGCCCACCTCCCACACCTCCCACCACCTCCCACACAAACATCTCCCACAGTGTGGCCCACCACCCTCAATGAACTTACACATCCTGGAGCCTTGCCACCAACCATAGACCACAGTTCACACCGTAGACCACACTCTCTCCCACTTTGATTTTTACATCCCAAATCTACCACTAATTTTTCAAGAAATTAGATCACCTTGGCTTTCTTCTAGAATTTTTATAGTTTTTAAATTAGAATTAGATCTTAAATTTATCACAATCGATAACACTGATACGTGACCAAACATGGGTCTAATTTTATTTTATTCTACTTTAAAAACCCCACAAAATGTCTTGGAGATCAATAAGGACAAATGAAAGGAAGCACAATTTTTTTTTAATTTTTTGATGTAGAGCAGCCTCCTTGCTCATCAATGCCAGGTTATGACAAAATCTTGTATTAAGATAATTCATAGTAGGATAATTTATGACTAAGGACTTTAAGCCCTTTCAAAGAAATTATACTCGTTAATAGTGAACTATTAACAGGACACATGAATAGTTTTGCATTCTGTGAAAATAAAGCTATAAAGTGCACATACTAAGTAAACAAACTGTCATTGACAGTTTAAACTATTAAGTAATAGAAGACAGTCAATTTTCCTTTACTCTCTTTTGTTGCCTAGAAACTTTTCAAGACCTCCATTCTTTGCAAATTTAGTGAGGTGCTTATAATATTTTAAAACCATTTTTAGATATTTCATAGTAAGAATCATTATTTGCTGTGCCTGGATCTAAATCCAAATTTTCAAATTATTTTCTCTTTTATGTAAAAAGCATTGCATTTATTCTTATAACCAGCCATTCCACGAAGTTCAATACAGACTATAAACACTGGAAAATAAAAATGGCTTATATTATCACCATTCAGAGATAGTCACTGTTATTCATTCTGGTTTATGTCTTCCTATTCTTTTTTCTATATACACATACTTACACTTGGTTTTATAAAACTTGACTATGTTTTATATACTGTTTGGTAATCTGTTATTTAACCCTACTTAATAATATTATGTGACATCTTTCCACATTGTTAAATATTATTTTACTTTATATATTTCAATTCATTTTTATTTAATATCTCAAAAGAATGGTGACTTTAATATGTCACAGAAAAAAAGTATAAAAAGTACACATAATTAAGGTCACATATGCTAGAATTTTGCACAATGTGAATTAGCAATAGGGGAAGAAGTATTATAATAATGGAAATTAGTAGATGCTAAGCAGCTGAAGAAGCATTGTTAAGATATGAGCATTTCCTCTGGAGAAAATTATCCAGTGGTTTCTCTGTCTGCGCCTGGAAGGTGTGAGGCTGGGTGCCTGCACGGGTGTTTGTAAATCAGTGATCTCTTACAAACTGCCTGCAAATTCTGGCCTCAGTGGTCCATAAAAGAAAATGGAAAAAAGCAAAGCATTTCAGGAAGTATCAATTCAGAAATGATTTAGGAGATGGAAAATAAAGCTTAAAAAGAAAACAAAGGATGTTATGCATGATTGCTTTGTAAGTCCACGACTTCTTTAATAAAGATAAAAATAATAAGAAAGAACACACATAAAAAGAAAGCAAAGGGAAAAAAAGAGAACAAAAAATATATGAAATAAAAAGATAACAAAAAAAAGAACAAAAAGAAAGCAAAGGGAATTTGCTTAGCTCAAAGACAAAAGTCAGAAGGGTCATTTGGGATTTAAAAGGATTTCATTTCACCTAATCATAAGGTGAACTAATACATAGCTTAAGTTTTAGCAAGAGAAAGCACAATTAGGCATAAGGATGAGATTTAGAATCATGATACTCATTGCTAGAATGAAGTACCTAGAATATCTACCTGAAATTTTTAAAAATTAGAATCAACAAAACTGAATCTTTGCATTTTCAGGACCCTGCTTATTTGGGATAAGGGCTAGGCAAAAACCTTTCAATATTCTTTTCAGTTAGAATATTTATAAAAACTTAAGTTGCAGCAAGAGAGAGTTCAATTAACAAACACTAGAAAATCTGAGAAATACAGACAATTTGGAATGCAGGCTTCCTTGTCTTGTTCTAGACCTTGTCTTGTTTCACTTTTTCAGCATTGAATATTTGATTACCTGTGTAATCAAATAATATATATATATAATATATATTACTTTTATAATATTGAGGAAGTTATCTTGTATTCTCATTTTCCTGAGTGTTTTTATCATGAAAGGGAGATGTTTGTGTGGGATGTGGTGGGAGGTGTGGGAGGTGGGCAACATGGGAATCCCAGTGGGTTCCGTGTAATATTTTGGGTAATCTAAGCACCTCTTAAAATATATGTATATATATATATAAATAACATTTTTGTAAGCAAATACACATATATGCATATATATTTATATATCATTTTGCAAATGTTTGTATGTATTGTGAGAATTTTGATTTTTACCCATAATAAAAATAATAATAATAATAAATAAATAAATAAATAAATAAAGATTTTCTATATTAAAGCACACTTGCATTCCTACAATAAAAAAAAAAAAAGAAAAGGCAAAAAAAAAAAAAAGTGCCCACTCATGCAGGGCCCACTCAGCCAACATACAGACTACACCGCACACTCCCAGAATCTCGTAGTCCATCCTGATTTGCCTAACTTTATTATTTTTTTTAATTTCACAGTATGTCATGAGAATTTCCTCTACCTTTAAATGTTTTTTAAGAATAAGATTTAGAGCGGCTGTGTAGGGTGTCACAGTTAGGATGTGCCCTCACTCTAACCTGCTCCTAGGATTCTGCACTTGAGCTTCAGCCTTGGGGTTTGCTGGAGCTGGTGGGAGGACTGTGCTGTCTGCCTTTAGGTCCAGTCCTGCCTCTTGGACCCGTCCCACGTGAGGTTCCCAGAGCAAGTGCTCTCTGCAAGCCTCCTTGGCTGCATTCTCCAGAACATATTTCACAATCCCTTGGAAAAGCTAGTATAGATAAAAGGGCTATATCTTCCATCTGGTCTCAAAAAAACCGATGGGGCTCTCCAAATGGGCTTCAAGATGAGTTTCCCTCCTAAACCAAGCCCACTCCACATTTGCTGACCTCTGTTGGCTATACACATAAGAAAAACATCACTTTTATTAGCAGTGTCCATATTTAGGTCTGTCATTAACGATTTTCTGAACAAAGCTTGCCATTCCCAGGGTAGATGAGGAAAGAAAACAGTGTGCTCAGCTGAGAAATCTCTGGCTAAGCCTCCACAGGCCAAGTCATGGGATTTGACGATGACGTTTCTAGAATTCTGTGGCAGGGCTGTTGGCGACCTAAGACCCAGCCCTGCACCTGCTGCACAGGTTGGTAGAGAATGTAGGTAGTCCCTGCTTTACAAAATTCAAACCTACAGGCCAAGAGAATGCTCCAATTCTCTAACTTAATGACTTTTTTCACTCTTTTGACATACATAGGAACTTTATTACCTTCTTCAGGTTGTAAATGAGGATCCTACATGGCTTTTTAGGCATGAGTGTGTTTCATACAATGCAGTGACCCTGGGATGCTCTAAGAGGAAATGGAAAAACAGATGAAGAACTTTTGCTAACCATTAAAAACAGTCAACCCTTGGGAAGTGGATGTGGCTCAATCCCTTGGGTGCCCGCCTACCACAAGGGAGTCCTAGATTCGGATACCAGTGCCTCCTAAAAGAAGACCAGCACACGCCGTCTCCGGCAGCACCGAGTTACACTCCACCCACCCCAGAGCCAGACTCCGCCCCTGCCCCAGTGAGCTAGACTCTGCCCCTGCCCCAATAAGCCAGACTCCGCCCCTGCCCCAATGAGCCAGACTCCGCCCCTGCCCCAATGAGCTAGTCTCCGCCCACCCCAGAGATAGACTCCGCCCCTCCTGCCACAAGCAGAGCCCACAAGCCAGCAGATGCCGCAGCCCAACAGGAGCGGGTGTGGCTCAACCTATTGGGCTCTCTCCTCCCATGTGGAAAGTCCTTGGTTCGGTTCCCGGTGACTCCTGGAGAAGGTGAGCAAACAATGAGCAAACAGATGAGCAAACCATTTGAGGGAAGAGGGGGTATAAATAAGGTAAATAAAACAAATCTTAAAAAAAAATAAAGGTCAATGCAGAATACATGTGACCTAGGTGTGAGATTTTTGCATTCCCAGAGCCTGACATAGTCAATGACACATAGTAACTCAATATATATTGATTTGAATTGAATTCTAATATGTAAATCAGTATTCAAAAATCCAAAGTTTGAGTGTGGCCCTAACTAAATTGTTGTCTAATCTCTTCCAAATTCAGCTCCTCTTTTCTTCCATGAGAGCTTGAGTTTTGATCAAGGGTCGCCTGAATAAAAGTCACAGGTGATTGCTTGCTTTCCGGCTGTGCCACAAATGGCCTTAGAGAATCTTTCTCAGCTCAGAGCTCCAGGAAGCTGCTCCCAATCAATAGAGTTCACACAAATTGAAACCATTTTCTCAACTCTAGACTGAATCAACTCCGTAGTCCCTTCCAGCTCTTCGCTTCTATCACTGGAACTGTAGACCCCCATTTCCTGGACAAATTTTATTTGTCAATGTTTCCACTCTTCTTGGGGAGGAAGCGTCTCTAAGGAGGAAGGCTGCTGAGTTTGGCTTGACCAGAGGACTATTGGCTTCCCTGCTAATCATTCCCCACGAGGATCCCAACCTTGACAATGATCTAGTTCTTGCTATTCATATATTTCGTCTTTTGATAGTGAGTCTCAAGCCATGATGACATGTGCTGGCATGCTGGGAGTCAGGCTGAAGAGCTCTCTGTAGCTGAAATCAGATAATCTCATGTGTCTTCCAATTAGAAGGAAAACATGAATAGATATAATTCTTTTTAGGTTTTTAGTTATCCACAATTTGTCTCAAATCTTTGGTACCTTCTACCATTTGTTTAAACTGTTGTCTCATATGAGGGGCTGATCATTTAATTTGCCATGTGTATATATATTTGGTTATTACAAGTTTAGTATATTAGTTTTAAAAAATGTTCCACAGAGTACATTCCAGGAGCTTTTCACTTGAATGCTTGAGAATCATTTCCCAGTATTGTTTGCTTTTGGAGAGCAGAGGCCATGGTTGGATGAGCTTTGAACCAGAATGAGCATTGCAACTCTTCCAATTGCCCCTTTCCAGGAGCTGGCAAATCTCAAGCCTAGTGGTTTTGGGTTGGGGCTGGGGCTGGGAGGAAAAGGTGTCCATTGTATCTCAGACTGATGTAAATTCAGAGATGGTGGCTTTCTGGCTACAGAAGTTATAAAGGGTTCCATGTGAAAATTACTGCCAGCTAGCCAGTTCCAGGTGTCTATAGAGGGAGCAGACATCTCCAGGCTCAACTTTCCTCAAGCCCTGAGACATAAGGAGACCCTCTCTCCCATATCCCACACCATAGGTGGCACGTGCTAAATGGCCAGCACTCAAGTCTAGGAGTTTAGGCTCTTGACCCCTAGCAGAGGTACCTCTAACACACCTGTCATTCGGGCTTCCCTGTTCCAGGTACTTGTGATAATTTCTTCCCAAAACATTTGAAGCCAACTGGGAACACCATTTGCCAAATTGGAGAATGTGGCTTTCTCCTCTGGTTGTTCAAGGATTTTGTTGGCTCATATTGAGGGCCATTTATTCCTAGTAGTCTTTTTCTTTCTTTATCAGATGAAACTTTTGGGCTAACGCCCAGGCCCTGGCTGGCCCCAATGTACCATGCCCTGCTTGGATGTCGTCAGCATCCGGTTTGTCCATTCCAGGGAAGAAGAGTCAGTTTCTGTTCCCCAGTGTTTTCTCCAGCACCTACCTGACACCAAAACCCTTTCATGCCTTCTCCAGTTTGGCACTAGCAGAAGGTTAATATGTGGCTGGCATCTTCCTGGGAAGACCAAGATTTCGTGCATGGGAAAAAGAAAGTTGATTCAAGGAGGAAACTGAAGCACATCAGTCAAGTGAGCTATCTGGACAAGTGTAGACAACCCCTCTCACATTTTCCTGGCCTGCTGTAACCCATTTTGATTGGTGGATGAGCCACTGCAGATATTAAAGCAGTTGGCTACAGGTCACCACTTAAAGCTTCAGCTGCCATCTCTCAAATTACACTCTTCAGCTTCCTAAATGGCCAGGGACTCCTTTTCAAGTGTTCAACTCATGATTCAAGCAGAGGTCATTTGGAAAGGAGATCTTTTTGAATTCTCAATGTCAGCAGTTACTTGCCTTTTCCCTCCTGAAGACCCTGTTCAAGCTTCCTCATCACCAGTGTTTCTTTAGTAAATGCAGGTGGAATGGATCCTGAGAATGTTGGGGGTAGGTGCTCTCCAGCTGAGCTAACATAGGAAAGGTCCAGAGCAAATCATCCTGGCATTAGTCGGGCCACATGCTTTCCCTGAGTCTGGAATACAGGGTATGGTAGACCTTTTCTCCTCTAAAAAGTGTGCTCACTGTCTTTTTGCTCATTATGCAGGGCCCAGACTCCTCTGCTGGAAAACTGCTCCATCTGCCCTTCTCCCATTTGCTTATGGCGTGTAAGGGACACCTTGATCTTTCCTTCTCAGGCACCTTTTACCTGCACCAGAGATAGAAACAAATAATAGTTAATATTCGCCAAGAATTTAATGTGTACCAAGCACTTTTCTTAGTTGTAAATATGTTCTTATTTCACATAATCCTCACAATAGTCCATTGTATGAATGAGGACACTGAGCTACAAGAGTGATAAGGGAACTTGCCCAAAGTCACAGAGCTTAGCCATGGCACAGATGAGATTGCATCCACACCCAATGAGCCCATTCTTGGAACCACAATTCAAACTGGCTCCATCTTCAAAACTAGTTCTTGGTTTGGTTTTCTTGAGAGAGGACATAGAAGGGAACCTAAGTTGATTGAACACTCTTTAAAAAAAAAAACATATTATTTCCTTGTTTGCTGTTTCATGGATAGGACAACCTTACAGGGATTGGCTAGATGGACTTCCAAAGGCACAGACCTAGAGAATGTCAGAGAAAGCTTCTGAACTAAGGTTGATCTGTGTGTTGAAAAGCACGTGTTGCTTCATGGGGGGAGGGGGGAAGAGAAAGGAAAAGAAGAAGAAGAATGAAGTATATATTAGTCTAATAATGCAAGCTCTTCATCCTTTCATTCATCAAATATTATTGGCTTCACTAAGGGCATGTGAGATGCCCTTCCAGGCAGCATCTGGGAACTCGACCACTGCCTCTTGTCATCCCCAAATTTTGCACTAATTAGATGTTGAATAGATTCTTGATGATTCATGAGATGGGCAGAACTTGACCCTGCTTGAGAGTGAAGGTAAACAAACTGTTCCCTGGGACTGATAAACTATGGCCCCAATGAGAAAGAGTTCAGGAACTTTTGGTTTCTCAGGAGCTTTCCAAGTGCTTTTGTTGTCGGGATGATGATTTCATTCACATTCCTCAGATCTGTTTCCCATTTCTCCCCCTCACCCCGCGCTGCTCTTCAGCTCTGCAGGTCCCACCACAGAGAGTTTGGAGCTGTGCGTGCATCTGGGAGGGAGTGTGCACAGGGCAGTGAAAGTGGGCGAGGAAGGTCTCTGCTCCCCTCCACTGCCGAGGCACCCCCACCCACTCACAGCAACACCCAGATGTCTTTATCAACAGCAGGGAGGCCTGCGTGGACACGGGCAAGTGGAGATAAACAAACGAACCCTGGGGTCCAGAGGTGACACCCACAGCCTACACACACACACAGACAGTTTTGCAACGTGAAATGGGTGCCTTCTCACTCTTCATCGGTTGTTCTAATATTCCTGAGGTCGGTGAGTCGCAGGAAGTCAGGGCAGGGGTTGCAACGCTCCTGCAAACAGCCTGTCTGTTCCATACACTGATAAGGTGGCTGCTTCTGACTGTTGTTTGAGAGGACGAGAATTTATCTCCTTTAGGCAGCCAGTATCTATATGAGGGGAAAGTAAGCAATGTCCCTCTGTCGAAACTGTCCTCTACAGAGAGGCAGACGGACACCTTGGAGCCTGGACGGCCCTCCCTCTTTCCTTTATTGCGGGCAAGGGACCCCTTTCACCAGGCTCCACCGCAGCTCAGCGTCCACCCCGGTTTGTTTGCTCCTTCCCGGGGTAAGCAGCTCCCAGTTCAAAGTCCCGCCCCATTCTTTTCGCTTTTGTGAGGCTTCCTGTTCCCAGCCTGGTCATGACCCAGGGTGAGTGGAGACCCTGCGCCCCTTCACCCCATCTGCAGCGCAGTGTGCAGGCCTCGCTGCGGGCCTGGAGCCCTCGGGGATCTGGGACCGACCTGCGATGTTTTCACAGCTGCGGGTCCCGGGGCTGCTCCCCAAGCCCCTTTCACACAGTTGGCCTGCAACCCTGCAGCTGTGCACACCCAGGGATGACCCCGTTCCCCACGGGGAGCCGGGGGAGGCCCTGGCCAGCTTGCCCAGACTGGAACTTACCAACCTCGTCAAGCCGGGCTGCCCCTTGTGCTTCTGACCCACTTCCTCCCCGCGGCTATTAAGTGGTTCCCACATGGCTTCCTGGCCTTCTATTAACTCTCCAGGCAGCGGCGACAGCCTTATTAACTGCAAATAGCTCCTTGTGGCAGTGTTCCATTTCTAATATTAATAATCAGCGTTTAATAAAAACAAAGAGGGGGAAAATACAGGCGGGAAGAAAGCTTCGCCCCTTTCCCGTTTATCACCCTGGCGGGAGGCCATGGAGAACACCCACAACGGAGCGGAGTATTTAGCCCAGTGCCAAAGGCACTCAGGGATGTGTGCACACACTTACGCACACATGTGCACACACTCACACACACGCACACATGAATGCACATACCTGAACATGTGCACACCCATGCACACACCTGTGCACACAACCCAGACACGCGAGTGCACATGCATGAACTCAGCCACACACACTCATTCAAGCACTCCCCATACACACACACGCTCATGCACCCACATGTCCCTCAACCATTCATCACTTGGCTGAAGTCAGCTTTGAGCCCTTCTCTCTCCTCACATCCTCCCCCGCTCCAACCCCAATCTCGCTATCTACAGTGCTGCAGATGCCCTGAATCCTGTCATCATTAGTTGATGTCTCTCGATGAAGGAAGGAAAGAGGGGGGCTGCTGGCTCTGGAGTTGCCTTTTCTCTCTTCTCTCTTCTCTCTCCCCTTTCCATCAGAGCAGTCATCTGTAAGACAAATGGCTCCCTTCTGCCAAGGCTGAGGAGAGTGGAGTTAAAAATGTAGTTAATTAAATTTACTCCAAAAGATCGACTCGAGATAAGGAGCTCATTTTATCGCCACTGAAAACAAACAGGGTTGGAGAAGACAGGATGGAGGAGAGGGGATTAGGAAGGTGGGTGGGGCAGAGAGGGACTTGGGGCTTTGGATCCTTGGATGCTGGACTGATATTTAAAGACCTTTTGCCTTGGGAAAGATCTCAGCAAACAGCTGATGTCTCCTGGGGACGAGTAAGGTTTTTATGATAACAAACAAGCTCACTTTGGGGGTGAGGGAACTGCTCCCTTTCTGGGTTTACAGAAGCCTGTGGGAAAACAGCTCTTTGTTTGCAATGAAGACCATGGGTCTCTAAGTGCCTCCTGGACCTCTCATCCAGGACGCCCCCATCCTCTTTTCTTCCTCTATCTGAGAGCATGATGAACAGAGGGACTTGTGCACTGTCAGGAACCCTCTCTCCTCTTCTGGGGGGCTGAAAAGTCCCCTGAGTCAGCCAACTGGCAAATGGTGAGTGGATGCCTTTAAAGATTCACTTGCTTAGAAATCTGGAGCTGAGGGAGGGCTCCGGATGCCCTGCCCTGCGCAGGCTTACCTGTCAGCTGATCGTGCCCTGCTTTTCTCACTCCCATGAGCTGGCCCAGGCTGCTCTCCTTCCACGAGGCTCCTGTTCCTTCTTCAAAGTCCTATACAGGTGTCACCTCCTCTGATCCTTCTTAGCCAAGTCTCAGGTCAAGGGTGGGCTATCTGTTCTCTGCTATTGGAGTATGCACCCTATTCGGCATGCCTTAACCTCTAGAGTAATCATTTGCCTTCTGCCTGCCTCTCTCCTGAGCTGTGATCACTATGAGTGCAGGTACCAGGCCCTTTTCATCTTGCTGTCCCCAGCACCTGATGGAGTGCTCCTAGGAGTTTCAGATGCTGGGCTTGGAGAAGCCAGGGGTGGGGCTCTGCAAGGAGAATGTGGGCAGCATCTGTGGAAAACTGGGTTTTCTTTCTAGTTTAGCCCTGAGTGGGCCTGAAACCGAGAAGCTCTGTGAGTTCATCAGAGTGTCAGTGACTATTGACAAAGGACTTCCAGGCTTGAAAAACGGCTGTCATTCTCCTATCCTGAGCTTTACCTGGGAAACATCCAGAGAATAAAGTCAGTGCCTTTCAGATTAATTTACTCATCAAAATGTCATTCTGCAAAAGCTATTTGCTAGCTGAGAGTCTCTCCATGTTTCCCTTGATTTGAACAGGAGAGCTTCCTCTGCCAAATGTAAACACACAGGGATTCTGGAAGACGGGACATGTTTCGGGGTTCAGAATACAGAGGTAGAAGCAGGATCTCCCTGACCATTGCCCAGGCTGGGCTTCCAGTGCTGCCACCAAGGAATGCAGTTTCCCACTCAGCTGCAGGATCCTGTTTGTCGTGCAGATTCTCCTCTGTGACAGGCAGGAAGAGAAAAGAAGGCAGAAAAATGAAATTGACAGGGAGTAAGAAGAAAAAAATCATTCCTATGGAGAAGAGTGAGTGCACAGCACATCCGGGTTTCTTCAAGAGACAGACGCAAGCTCAAAAAGCTATCATCGGGAGGCGGCTGTGGCTCAATCAGTAGGGCTCCCGTTTACCATGTGGAAGGCCCCGGGTTCGGTTCCCGGGGCCTCCTGGTGGAGGCGGGCCCGCCCGCACGGCGTGGTTGGCTGACCCGGCGAGCACAGGCAGCAAGGGGGGGATAAATGAATAAATAAATAAAATCTTAAAAAAAAAAAAAAGCTATTATCTTCCAGGATATTGATGTCGTTACTTTAAAATTTCTTATATTTAATATCCAAGGAAACCTGGCAGTGCAATAAAGCCATATCTTGAAACGCCAGCACAAGACGAAGATGGAGGAGAACAGGGTTTCTGAATCCATACAGTCCACCAGGCTCTGTCTTCTGGTCACAGACACACATCAAAAGAGCAGCATTTCTTCAGCCCATGTTGCCTCTTCTGCAGAAATAGGAGGAAAAACAGCAAGCACCAATCTCACCCTCTTCCCCGCAATCCTGAGCCCAATTCCTTCAGCTTCCTGGGGAGAGTGTTAGACAATCAGAGCCCAGCAGAACACAGCTTCTCTGTGAGTGTTGCCATGCTCTCCAGAGGTGAAGAGCACACCATATAACTGCTAGGCTTTTACCTACCCTGGGGAGGACAGCTCTCTTCGGCTTCTTGGTAGGATCTGGTCTGGTAGCTATGCTGAAATTAGGACACTTGCCACCTACCTCCCTGGCTCTAGATATACCACTTCTCATTTAGGCAGATGCCTTCTGCAGGTCTGATCACACCACTTCCCATTTAGAGAGATGTCTTCTGCAGGTCCCATCTTTGTAATGGACATTGCTTATTCTCTCTCTCTCTCTCTCTGTGTGTGTGTGTGTGTGTGTATCTGGCATACAAAAGGCATGATGTGCTTTAGAGAACCCTGAAAGAGGAAACAGCAATCAATATCCCTGTCTAAACGATTAGAAAGAGATGTTTCCGAGTCTCCTAAATCTCTGTGGCATGTGCTAGGTGCCTGCTGTCAGGCCAGCTGCCATTAAACAGCTTCTAAATAATGCAAAGACAATCAGATGCACAAATAAGCAATTCAATGTGGGTGATTGATTATTGAAATAATGCTCATGCACCCAAGGCGTGACATTTCCAATCACATCTCCATTTCATTTCTCAGGAGGTAATGATCTTTCTGCCTCTACCTGTGGAAAGCGATCTCATGGCTGGAGGATTTGGGCATGGGCTAGCCCTCTTGGGTTCTATGCTTGAGTATACATCTTGCTTGCTTGTTTCTTGGACACATAAAACAAGTGTGTTTCCTTTGCTCCCTCTCCACTGAATGGAAATACCACTAACTACATGCTAGACTCTTCCAAACAAATGTAGAGCAAGTGCTTAGACATCTTTGAAGGTGGAGGTCTTGTACATTTTTTTAATATGGCTTGGCTCTTTTGCCCTCTGTCCCAACTGAGTTCTTCGATGATGTTTATGGCCCTAGGAAAAGGTTTACTGAGACCTCCTGACTGTTATTCAGGCCTTCAGATATGAAGGTTTATTTGAAAAGGAAGCTTATATAATGTGAAGACCTCCACAGAGTTTTTTCTAACTATGAGATGACATTGCATCCATCTGTCATTCCCAAAGTTCGGCTTCTTACACATGTCTGCTGAAAGTTGAGACCCTTGTATGAGTTCTGTGGACCTCACACCAGCTTCTCCAGTATTGCTGCCAATGGCTGAGGCTGCTTCCTCTATGAACCCTCAACTTGTATAGTTACAGTATTTCAGAAGATATGAGAGGGGGGACATTCAGAAGCGTTAACTTACGACACAGCATAACACAGCATGGCCCTCTGGCTCAGAGAGTCTGGCAATTATCCTTAGGAAGTGTCAGTTGATATGGATAAGGTATCCAAACTCTCCAAGCCCTGGGTTCCCTGCTTTCCAGAAATCATATTCTCTGGCTCCAGTATTGGGCCTCGAGGTCCTCAGGAGAGGGTCCATGCCATATTCATTTGTGTCCCCATCAAGGATCCCTGAACATAACAGCCTCCACAAGGCAATGGCAGTTCTGCCCTGTCCCCTCATTCCCAGCCCCACCTAGACTATAAATGGTCATTCACTCTCCATGAGGATGTCAGGATTCTGGACTTTTCAAGTAGTTGGTTTATTTCTGCTTTTTCCAGTGGCTTTATTACAAGTGAGTGATGCCCAATGCAGAGAATATAGGACTATCCTCAGGGCCCTGCCATCCTCAGGGCCCATTCCTAATAATTCTCACTTCTTGCTCTCTGCACCTGCCACTAGTCTTGAGTAAATTCAGGAAATGAACTCTCCAAATCTCTCATTATTATACCCTTGTCCCTTCTAACATTGTCTTATTGTCTTATCACATACTCTTCACCTCCATACAATACCCTCTTCTTTTCCTTCTCTACACCTTTTGTTCTAAAAGCTCTCCGAACAAAAACTATTATATTAGATACCATTTTTTTTTCTTTTTTTTTTTTTATTATGGGTAAAAATCAAAATTCTCACAATACATACAAACATTTGTAAAATGATATATAAATATATATGCATATATGTGTATTTGCTTACAAAAATGTTATTTATATATATATATATACATATATTTTAAGAGGTGCTTAGATTACCTAAAATATTACACGGAACCCACTGGGATTCCCATGTTGCCCACCGATACCATTTTAAAACGAGTTGTAGGTAAATAGGAGTAAAGTCTACAGTCAAAGATAAGTATCTCTAATTGGGCATTTCTGAAGTCAGTAAGCCATTTAAACGGACTATCATATGAATGGTGCCCTCTGAAATTGTTCATCACTGCAGCCACACTGCGTGTGTTTCTGGGTGCTGCAGCTACATCAGAAAACAAGACATATATTATCCTTCCCTTGGAGTGTGGGAAAGAGGAAAACAAACCTACAAATATCAAATAAACTTGATTTTTACATTGGGAAAATGACTCTGAAGGAACTACATGGGGGGACACAATAGAGGGTAACTTGGGACCACTATAAAGAGGTGGTGTCTGAGCTGGAAGGATGATGATAATAAGCTAGATGTGTGAAAAATGGGTGCAAGAGCATTCCAGGAAGAAAGGAAAGCAGGGTCAAAGGAAAAGGTCATGACAAATAAGAAGAAGAGAAAGGAGGTCAATTTGGTCAAAGTGTAGTGAGTAAAGGGGAGATTTGTGTAAATGAATGAACTTGGAGCAAAGGAAGGGGTCAGATTATCCTGGGCCTTGGAGAGCATGGTTGAGATTATTTTACTCTCAGAATAATGGGAACCCCTAAGGGGAGTGACAGGATCTGATCTACATTTGTCAAAGACTGTGGCCGCCATATTGGGAATGGATGTGGGTGAGGGTGGGAACGTGACTGCAAGGAAGAAGACAAGGTTGGAGACTCTTCAATACTTCAAGCACTTTATAATTAGAATAGACTTGGACTAGACCTGTCCATGAACCACTACAATAAAGACTATGGCCAACTTCTGAGCACCTTGACAGAAGCTCAATGGCCTGATCTTTGGTCGACAGACTCCCAGAGATGGAAATATTTCAAGAAGTCTTGGGATCTATATGAGCAACAACCATTATTGATAGAGTAAATAACATGTCAGGTCCCTATGTTATTTATAATGATTATTTTTCCATGTAAATAAAATTGTGGTTAATAAAATATGCATACTCTTTTGAAAGCATTATTGAATTCATGGGAACTTTCTGTCATTATATGTTTCTCAGTCATATTAAGTGCATCCTTTAATTGGGTATGGGGCCTGTAAAACATTTTGAATGTAAAATATATCCTGCTTAAGTGAGTCAATTTCTAGAATTTATCCTTGCCCCAGAGATAATGTTCTGTGCTCACCACACTGTTTCCTCTTCCTGGATACCGTGGAAGATTCTATTTCCTAGCTGCACTTGTGGTTAGGCGGGGAACATGGGACTGACTTCTCACCGATGGGAATGTGAGCAGTTGTGATGTGTTCCTTCCCATCTGAGCTGTTATGAGTAGGCACATGTTCTTTTTGCTCTCTTTCTCCCCAGAACACAAGGCTGGCAGTAAAAAACTCCAAAACACAGAGCTGCAGTTTGAAAGTAGCTGGGATCTGGGATCCATGTATCCCCATCAGAGGTGAGCTGCCAAGGAGCACAGACTGACCCTCATTGGACTGGGAAGGAAGTGAGAAATAAGCCTGGTATTGTATTAAGCCACTGGGATGTTGGAGTTTATTTGTTACTGCATTTTAGTTTAGCCTATGCTAACCAATACAGCTCTTCAGATATACTAGCAACTGTGCCCAAAGAGGTGTGCATGTACAAGAATTGTCATTACCACATCAGTGTGAGTGCAAGAGAATGGGGATAAGCTAGATGCCCTTCCATCGTAAGCTGGTCCAGTCAGTTATGGCATATCCATACAATGGGCTAGTACACAGCCAATCTGAGGGGGGCAGTATGATGCTGCCATTATAGGGAGCACCCTAAATTATACTGGTAAGTGAAAAATGCCAGATCGAGTGGAGTGTATACTATTTTGCCATTTGTATGTAAAAAGAATGTACCTGTGTAGTAGCCACTAACGTGCACTGGGTTTATGTGTCGTTTGGTATTCTAAAGCATCGCATTTATTAACTCATTTAAAGCCCTCTGAAGCATGTCCCATTATTATCCCCATTTCATTGACAGGCAAAGTGAGACCAGAAGGTGAAGGAACCTGGCCAAGGCCACATAGCTAGGAAGTATCCCAGCAGGGAACCAGTCCCAGGAAGTCAGGCTGTGGAGCTCAAGCCCTTAGTAACCTCAGGCTTAATAACCTCACCACAGTTCACAAATGAGGACTCTCACTTAGGCAGAGAATGTCTTTGGGAGGAAACACAAGAATGTGGCAGGAAGAAGTGGCTCTGGACAGGGAAACTGAGAAGTTCATGACATGGATGGGAGAAAGAATTGCTTTTCACTGTATACCCTTTAACTCCTCTTGATTTTGTTTTTTAAACTACATGACAGTACTGTGTATTTCAAAACATAATTAAATAGCCTTCAAAAGGAGGTAAGTTAATAGAAAATCATCTTTAATTTTAACATCCTGTCTTCAGGACCCATTGACTCCAGATCCAAAGCACACATTGTACAGGATCATTTTCAGGAGTGCAAAAGGAGCCCTTCAGCCTCTCAGAAAAACCCATGTCCCCTGTCAAGCCACGGTCCCTCCTTCTCCTGCTCCCCCGCCTCCGCAGAACTCGGCGACAGAGAGAGGAACACTGTGCCACTGTCTGAGAATTCATGCCTCGTTCAAAGGGAAATTTTCACTCGAATAGATTTTTGCCTTTTGCAATTATGTCATTAAAAGCTCTCTGAACTTAAGACTTGAAATGAACTCCAGAAAGGGTCTGCCCTTTTAGCTTTCCAGCTTTACATAATTTATGATTTTGAATCTTATTGAAAAATGCAAAAGGGACTCAGAAAAAAGTCCAGGCAGACACACACAGACATGCTCCCCTCTGCCCCTCCCAGCATAGCTGCTGTTCTCTATAAGAATCTTCATGAAATTTCTCTCCCCACAGTGGAGGGGGTGCTGTCCTCAGGATTATAGGTCTTTATTCTGGGTCATGAGAAGAATAGAAATTGTAGCTGAATCCCTCCCTCCATCTCCTTGGCTCATTTGTTGTCAGCTATAATATTCCACTCACACACCCCATCTCACCATCACAATCTTCCCCCTTTCCCTCCCTCTTCCCCTCCGTCTCCTGGCCCAGGGAGTACCACTTAAGCATTTTAGGGAAGTAGCTAGAACCAAAGGAGTGGTGTGTTTGAAGTCAAAACATCTGCTTTCTACTCCTAGCTCTGTCACATTTCCACACCAGGTCTCCGAGCAGATCGCTTTTTCCTCTGAAACACATCTGTAAACTGAGTTTAATAGTAGTTTTAGTATGAGTTAAGTGACATGACATATTTCAAGTAAAGCATTTAAGAATGCCTGCACATAGTAAGCGCTTTACACTTTGAAAGTAAAGAATTTAGTGCTGTGCTTGTACATAGTAAGCCTGTAAGAAATATTAGCTTTATTATTTTGAGGAGACGGAAGGATGTGGTAGGTAAGATTATATTCTCTGGAGGCCAACTGCCTGAGTTTAAATTCCTGCTCTGTCATTTAATAGTTGAGCCATTTTCAAAGAGTCACCTCCGTTCTCCGAGCTCGGTTTCCTCATCAGCGCAATGAGGATAACGATGCCATTTATCTTGTAGGATTGCTGTGGGGAGACGATGAGATGACGCCTAAGTAAGGTGTTCAGCTCAGGGACTGGCACCTATAGATCCTCAGTAAAGGCGGGCTTTTGCTCTGGAAATTTTGTGCCAAGCAGAGGGAAAAGCAAACAAGCAATGAGCAAGCACATTTTTTTAATCCCCTGAAAACTGATTGCATCTAATTACTTAGGGGGTGTAGCCTCACCCTAAGCAAGGTCCTTGGCTGCAAACCCAGCACTGGGATGAATTCATTTGCCCTTGGCCATGCTGCCTGCAAGAGAGGGTGCCCCGTGCCAGACCAGTGACAAGTTTGGGCTGATGAAGATGTGGATTTTCATCTGCAACCTCCAAACCTGTCCCTACTTCATGGTGGGGGTGCCTGCTGCATTTCTCTCCCTCCCTGGCTTTCCTTCCACTATCCACTGCTCAAGTTCCAGATAAGGAGGGGCAGTGACTGATGGGGTGTGTGTGGAGGGGAAGGTGGAACAGGGGTGGACAGGTGGGGAGAGCCCAAGCCTCTGGTCTCCGCTCAACCTTGGGCCAAGCTTCATGCTCGAGAGCCCGGGAGTTGGGGCTTCTGAACCTGAGTCTACAGTCTGGTTCTTCCACTTTTGGCGTAACTCCAGCTATGTTATTTAGCATCTCTCAGCCTCAATTTTTCCAACTGCGAGACTGGAAAAACAATAGTGCATGCCTCAATCAGTCGTTACTGCAAAGTAATGCTTGTGGAGTAACTAGCTCAGCTAATGCCAGAAGGGTTATTAGACGTTTAGCTTCGTGTGGTCCTCACTTAGTCAACTGGGGCTGGGGTTGGGGTGAGCAGGTGGGTGGAGGCCTGAGTAAAGATGGTTGGATCATTGCAAGCTCAGAGATGCCAAAGTGGGCACGAGCTCAGCACTGGGGACTCTAGCTCCCTGGCTGTCTGCGTTTCTTCACCTGAAAGCACCATCAAGCTTCTTTTCAGCAGATTCTGCTCAAGAGGCCGCAAGTCACTCTCTCCACTGTCCCCTTTTCTCTGCTTGATGTATCCCTTCTCAAGCCAACAAAATGACTCTGCCCTTCATTGGTAAAAAATAATTAGACCAAGGAGGTGTCATATCTGCAGGCAGGGTTGGACTCAGGACCCCTGGCTGGCAATACCCTGTGACCTCCCAGCTCCAGAAAGGCATGGTCACTCTTAGATCCATCCTTATTTTCAATTCAGAAAGTTTTGGAATCCTTTCATTTTTCTGACAGTCCCTTGTAGCAGAATGCAGAATCACAGACTGCCAGAGCAGAAAGGAACCTTGGCAATTGTCACCTCCAGAGAATACAAACTTGCAGCTCATGGCAAATTTATCCCGCAGGTATATTTTGTTTGGTCCACAAAGATTTGTTTTTAAAATGAATGCTATGTCAACATTTAAAGCCTGAGAGTTTTCCCAGGATGCCCAGTTTCTCTCGAAAAGTCATAAGGTCTGGCAATGGCGGTGTGCATTCCAACATGGCAGCAGTCGGATGCCTGGGTGGTGACTGCCCCTTTGCCTTGTGCCTGGGCTGTCCTCCACCACAGCCCCTGCCACTCTTCAATCTGCATGGCCTCAATTGGCATTTGAGTTTGCAGCTTCAAATCTATTTCAACTCCTCATTGCATAGATGGGAAATCAGAGGCCAAAGATAAGAAGTGACTTGGCCAAGGTCATCAAAAGAATATGTGCCAGGAGTGGGATCAGAACCAGCCACTCCTAGGGCAGAGCGCTCTTCACAGAAGCCCAGCCTGTGGAGATGTCCCTTCAATATGGCTTCCATGTTGGCATTGACGAGGTCTGGAAAGAACCCATAGGGTGGGAGCCTCTCCTCTGTGGCCCTCACCCCTCAAGAGTCATGGGTTCAGGGTGTGGTGACCAGTTGTGTGGGGCTGGACGGCCGAGTTCCCTCTGGGCCTATCTCCACATAGCAGACCAGAGAAATAGGCCCAGGAACATCCTTACCTTCCGGGAGCTTGCATTGCTCCCCCACTGGATCATCTCTCTCTTCTTCTTGCTCCATCACCCCTGTTTGATAAGGCTGGTAGGATGTTCTTGGTTTTTAATGTAAAGTGAGGTCAAGAGGTGAATGTTGTGGTACAGGGTGCGTGGCGGCCCCAGGGCTTGGCCTCCCTGCCTTTCACCCATTTACAGAGAAGACGCCAGAACACGTGGCACTGCTCTGTGGAGGCGGGGTTAGGACTGATTCCTGGCCTTTCTCTCCCAGTACTCAGCCCCCAGGTTTACATCAAATGGTGCCATGAACGAGCAGAACCTGCTCAGAGCAGGCGGAGAGGAGACGGGCAGATGGCAGCAGCAGTGACCTCTGTGTCCGCCGCCTCCCAGGAGCCTTCACGCTCTTCAGCGCCTGTGAGGACAGGTGGAGGCACATCGCAGCGCCTGGCTGGCCTTGTGCATTAACGTGGGTGCCCAGAGGCCCTGGGGCTGGCAGGGGCTGATCCTGTGTGCCCATTCTCTTCAGGCAGCTGCAAATCCCCCGTCTCTGAAAACAGAATTAAGAAGGGCAGCTGGGAGATAATACATACAGTAGAGCCAAATGTAAAATGCCTCCCTGTCCCTCTGATAAGGCCGCTCCTAGGACGAGCAACCGGGATTACACAGTAATCTTATTACACAGGGTCTGCCAAGGGCAAAGAAGGGGTCACTTTTCCATGCAAGACAGGAACCCCTTTGCTTCCCTAAGTCGCCATCCCGTGAGTGCCCCTTCCTTTTCACCTGCATGGCCAGGAGGGCACGATCCTGCAGGTGTTGGGGGCTCCTTTCCCCAGGCCCTGGGAGTTCCTGTCATACTCCCTGTCTCAGGGTGGATCACCCTGCTGGCCCCAGCCTCAGAGACTTGAACTTGCCACTGGCATATGGATTCCGTGATTTGTCAAAGGAGAAAGTATAGGAAGGAGAAAGTGCATCAAGACCAAACAGTCCAGTGTCAGGCCCTCCAGGTACCCATGAAGCAGAAGACTTATTGCTCTCTCCTTGGGGCAAGTTGACTAAGCATAGGGTGGTGATAAGGATCTGTCCGAAGAGATAGCATTGGGAGGAGGGAAGGTGGCCATAAAATGGGAGTTGAGGTCTAACCCTCTGCTTTCCGAGTGACAGTTGTTGGAAATGGTGCATGGTACCCCCTGGCTTCCTCTCCTTTGCTCTCAGTAAACTCTAACCCCAGCATAACTCTGAAGGGGGTTGTGGGTTGTGGGCAGGCTTGGCAAATTGGCACTGCAAGTTACCTAAGGATGGAAAAACAGATTTGGGTTCATGAGAAGTAATAAGATCTGGTATTTACATTGATTTTTATGTGCAAAACCCAGGGCAGTTTATACTATTACACAGAGTAGACTCTGTGGGGAAGAAAGCAGACAATTTAAAAGGATGATGAAACCATTGTTTCACGTTTTATGCATATTTCATTTGTATGTGATATTGGAAGGCAGATTTGTGCTTACATTACATGAAGCAATGTTTAATGGACTCACATTACACAATCCCACCTCCAACTGTGGCCTCATGACTGAACATAGCAGGAGCAGAATCAGGCTTAATAAGTCACTCGCTAAGTGAATGAATGAGTGTTACTGTCCTACACTAATTTACAGAGCCACAGACTCACAGATGCTCCATTCTTTTCTGAAGTCCTTTGAAGTATTAAAAATCAAGTGGACAGGAAGGATCGTAATTTCCTTATACTGTAAACCGGAATCAGCCACCTTTTTCTGTAAAGGATTGGGTAGTGAATATTTTCACTTTTGTAGGCCAGAAGTTCTGTGTCCTGACCATCCAACTCTGAAGCAGACAGAGACAATAAGTACATAAATGAGTCAGCATGGATGTGTGCTAATAAAACTTTATTTACAAAAACAGGTGGTGGGCAAGACTGGGCCTGTGGATTGCAGTTTGCTGATCTTACACCTAAACCTTGGGTAAATTCTCATAGATCAAAGGGCGATGATAAAACAAATCTGGGATTCCAGGAAAGTTTGGCCATTGGTAGAGGAGTGGATATAGTATGTCACTATGAAAAAAAGCATAAAACTGGTTGTCAGAGAAACCAAATTCTTTTCCTGCTTCAGTGATCTAGAGTGAGGTTTTAAGGAGCCATTTTACTTATCTTGCCTCAATTTCTTTGTGAATAAAGTGAGGGTTTACCTCAGATCTTTAAAGCCCTTTTCAGAACTTATAGGATTTACTGTCACACATGCCCCCTCTTTTTTTTTTCCATTGCCATGAATTTTGGGAACCTCACCATGGGCCACCTCAGGGGAAAACAGTGATGGAAGTGTGATATGGAGGAGATAAAGCTTAACTGTGTCTGCGTTCTCCTTCTAGGAATTAAAAAAGAAAGTAAGTATTGTTATCTATGAAGTTTGTTCCTGGTGCCATTTTTTTCTGGATATAAAGTCCATATATCACAACTTTGTGGTGCCCTGGCATCTTGATGCTATCCCTCCTGCCTGGCCTCTCTCACTGCTTGCTTTAGCTCGAAGGCAGTGCCCAAATCCCTTCCAGCTCAGGCCTCTGGCATCAGCCCCAAATTAAGCAAATCTGATAATCCCACACAAGACTATGAATCTTGAGAAATGGGGCAAAGTATAACGACATCAGAGAAACTATTTATATTGCCAGGGGCAGTGAGAACCCAGTGGGGACTCAGCAGGAACAGTGCCAGCAGCAGATCCCAACCAGCTTTTCCTTGGCCTGACTGGCTCCAGTTCCTAGGCCAAGCCCCTTGGCTCACGCCCATTGTCTGAGACTGGTTTCCCAGCCTTTCTACTGATTCTCTTCACCATCTGATATCTTTCCAATACATTTAGTTCATGCTTAAGTTAGCTCTGGGATGCTTTCTTTTGCTTGCAACCAAAATCCTTGACAGACACATCAAAGATACATCTCTGCATTTTATGTTTTATCTGTATTTATTATGGTCCAAAGATAAGCCCTTTCTAGAACCAGGAGTAATACATTATTAGCATGAGCTCTAAGCGAATTCTCTGAAGGTGTTCACTGCACTGGGAGGAGGTCTCCCATTTGAACTGGAAAGTCTTGCCCTTGGCCTGCAGCTGAATGTGGTGTTGACCTCAGAGCTTTTGAAGACTGGCACTCTAGGAACTACAGCTTCCACTTCACTGCCTTCATTCATTCATTAATTCATTCACTCATTTAATCATCTATCCCATGTATTCAGTACCATATCATGCATTATCCCAGGTAAGCAAGGCAAAAGGTGATTACAATCTCCATGGAGGACAAACACATAATTATATAACCAATTATTTAATCATACCTTTTTATAAGCACCATGGCGATTGTTTATAGAGTACTTCGATGAGGGATAGCCAGGGAGACCGTCCCTAATCTGTGAGGAAGGGTGAGGAAAGCCTTGCCCAGGAAGTACTATTTGAGCTGAGAGCTGAAGGATGAATGAGTTGAATAAAGGAAAGAAGCAGAGGGAGCAGAATGCATGAAGAACTCGAGCAGGCGGGAGCATGGTGTGCTTAGGAATTGAAAGGAGGCCAGAGGGTCCTCCTCTGATCCTCTAAGAGGGTCTGAAGGACAGGGAGGTGAGCCCAGGTTGGAGGGATATTTGGGCTTTGTTGGCCAAGATGAAGATTATGAACGCTTATCTCAAAAGCAATTGGAAGCCATTGAGTGCGTGACATGATTGGCTTTTTTGTATTTCAAAGATCACTCTGACTGCTACGGGGACAGTGGCACAGAGGGGCTGAGTGAGGCTGTGAAGAGGGTGGGTGGGAGGGTATTCAGTCTAACTGGCAGGACTTTAGAGTAGGGCGGCAGTGGTGAAGGTGGAGAGAGGAGCAATGATTCAAGAGCTACTGAGAAGTAAAACAGACAGTGCAAGGTAGACGGAAGTGACATTTACTGAGACAGAACACAAGGTAGATGGAGGTGACATTGTGGAGGAGAAGGATTGGGGTAGAAAATGTCAAATTCTAGATATGCTCATCAATGCCATCCAGGGACACTCTAAGGGTAGACCTAGCATTTCCTCTCTACTCTTTACAGAAACTTAACCTCAAAAACAATCCCACAAATGGCCCAAATGAAGATCCAAACTTCCCCCACACCACCACCTTAAGACACACAAACATGATGTCCTTTCATTCTGCCATACTTTCCACTAATGGGCATTAGGTTGAAAAAATAATAGAGCATGGTTGTCTCTGAAGGGCACAGGGGGAAATAAAATATGCCACAGGCATTTAGAGATGGAATGAACAAGTGCATTAAAATATTATTGAAAGTCCAGAGGAACAAAGCAAAATACCATCAGCTCAGCAGTGCTGGATTATTTCACTACATGACACCAAAAATGAACAAGATATTAGCCGGTAAGGTTTTTTTTTTTTTTTTTTCTTTTTCCACATGACTCTTAGTTAGAATGGGAACATCTGGAGTTTGGAATCAATTGTCCAGAACTAGCTGCTGTGCTAATTAATATTCACTCAAATGGCACTCCACCAAGGTGCCCCTTCTTGCATCTCAGTTTCCTGCAGGCCCCAGTGGTTCCCCATCAACTTTGTCCATCTTAGGAAAACCCTGGCTGGCCGGAGGCAGGAGAAGGGAAAGGGAGGTAATGAAAGAGCCTGCAGCATACCCTTCTATCTGAAACAATGAACACCCATTGGATCGTATGCTAGGAAACAACTCAGAAGAAGAAGGACTGCAGTTAAGAGCTCTAATTAGTGGGGTTGTTTTCCACACTCTCCAGCATGGAAGAGGGGGTACAGGAGTCCCAGAGAAATTTCACTCTTGCATCTTACCAAATGAGCAAAGGGGCCAGAATTAAGATCCCTGACTATGGAGATTTTTCTGGCTTGGCCCATTTTCTCTTTTGAGTGATGAAAAGATCTAGGAAATGTCATTATCAAAAGAGTCCAACAAGGAGGTTCTTCTTATGTCCCTTGTTCTCCTCTACTTCATGGGGGAAAACTTGAACAGAGATTGATGATATAAATATTAATACCCTAAAAGACCACTTCATCACTGGCCTGTTGATAATTCAATGTGTAGACCTGCACGGTCCAATGTAGTAGCCTTTTGAAATGTGGCTGGTCTGAACTGAGATAAGCTGTAAGTGTAAATTCCTTGTTGGATTTCAAAGACTTGGTATGAAAACAAGAATGAAAAATATCTCAATCGATTATATGTTGAAATCATATTTTAGATATGGTGGGTTAAATAACATATCTTATTAAAATTAACCACCTGTTTCATTTTACTTTTCTAATATGGCTACTAGAAAACTTAAAACTGTTTATGTGGCTCATATTTGTGGCTTGCACTATATTTCCATTGGACAATGCTGATCTAGAGTCTCAAATCTCAATTGCTAGAACTGCCCTTAGCTCCCTCTAATAAAATAGCTGCTATTATTGATAACATACCTTGATGGACCTATCTCTCTGTTAGGCACTTACACTTTATCTTTAATACTCATGCCACCCCTGTTATCTTGGGGTTATCAGCCTCATTTTACAGATGAGGAGCTTGAGTTCAGTTCAAGTCAACAATGTCGATTAAGCACCAACTGTGTGCTCCACATCGGGCCAGGCACTGGCAGCCCCAGACCTTGAGAAGTTACCAACCATGAGTGACTTGTGATTGAAACGTAGGTCCCTCTTGCTCTAACTCACTCTTTCCCTGACCCTACGTTACTCCCCTTGTAGTGTCTCAGAATCCGGAAGGTGGGGTTTCTAGTCACTTACCTTGTTTCATCTTCTGCTGCTTTTCATGAGGACCGATTATGAGGACATGGTAAATGGATAGAATTAGAACCAGTGTCTGAGTTTGACGGATGGAAGCTCTCTGCCTATGCAAAGCCTTTCCAGCACAAATTGGTATTCTCTCTAGTCTATGCCTGGACTAAGCTGAAATGTCCAGCCCCGGGCTTGATATTTATATATGTCAACACCAGGCTAATTCGGGAAGAGCCAGGACATGATGAATTATGCAGTCTTGAGGCAGGAGGTCACATCTGGGGGGAGGGTGGCTTGGGCAGAAGAAAAATGAGGCATAAGAATCTACAGGCACCATGTGAAAAGAGCACAGTGGACGGGGCCAGAGCTGTTAGGGGTTCTAATTGGTAAGTCGGGGGCTTGCAACATGAGGTCCAGCAGTGTGCAAGGACCTCTGAGGGCAGAGGAAGGAAACACCCAAATCCAGTGTAAAGGACCAGACTGTGAACGGAATATAGAAAGAGATTGGAAATCATGTTTCTGACTGTGGAAAATGCAACCATGTCCATACACAATGCTACCTGAGTGTGAGCTTTGGATCTTGGTGCAAAACTGCCCTGGTGTCAGTCTGGTGATGGGGGAGATGCCAAGGATAGTGGCTTCGCTGTCCCTAGCATGAGGGACAGGGTGTTTTAGATTTAGTGATAAAGAGATTTACGTTTAGTTCTTTATTTAATTTCCGTAAGAACTCTAAGAGGCAAGTGCAATTTTTACCATCTTCCCTATATTGCACATGAGGAACAGAGGCACAGAAAATTTAAGTCACTTTTTAACATAATTGGTGAGTGACAGAGCTGGGCTTCACTTGAGGCAGCGTATTAGTTATCCATTGTTGAGCAACAAATTGCCACAAATGCAGCAGCTTAAAACAACACACATTTAGTATCTCACGGGTTCATGGGTTAGGAGCATGGGCACAGCTTAGCTGGGTCCTGTTCTCAGGTGTTGGCCAGTATGCATTCTCTTCTGGGGTCTTGGCTGGGGAAGAATCCGATTCCAAGCTATTCATTTCTTTGTGCTGTGTGACTGAGGTCCCTGCTTTCTTGATGGCTGTTGGCCATGAATCACTCTTAGCTTCTAGAGGGCACCCGGGTCCTTTCCATGAAGCTCCCTGCATAGTCTCAGAGCATCAGAGTCTTCAAGACTAGCAGGAGTAACTGTCCTTCCAGTCTTCTAAAGCAGAGTCTAATATAGCATCACAAAATCATAGAAGTGACTGCCCCATTGTGGTTGCTATATTCTATTGACTAGATGCAGGTTACAGGTTCCACCTATACTCAGGGGAAAGAGATTATACAAGAGTGTAACATCCTAGAATTCTGCCTACCACTCTGCGTACCAAGACAGGAAATGAGAGTTTAAAACCAGAGCAGGTCCTGTCCATCTCGGCCTGCCCCATCTCTGCCCGCTCCTAGATAGAAGATCCTCAGGCCACAGAATCAGCTCTGCCCAGACACTAAGCCTATGAGTACCAAGCCTGAAAGGATTTGCTATCAGCAGTCTACCTCATCAGTAGGTGGAGCCTGGGATTGTTTTGCTCCCCTAAGCCTATACCTCAGGTGATCCCTTAGTCTTAGACTCCAGAAGCTCCTCTACTGATTCTTCTTCATATCCCATTGGCAGTCTTTGTGCCAGATACTGGGTATATAAAGACATCTCTCTCTTGGGAGCCCAGATCTTAATTTCTAGCTTCAACCCAGGAGATCCTTGGAATTTTGGTGCTAGCACCCAGAGACTCCTCAACTCTGCACATGCCCATCAGAGTGGATTTCTTAAAGATCGCCATGGCCCATGCTGTTTATTTGAAGGCTGGCCATGATCTTCAGAAGCAGCTCCACGGGTGGGTCAGTGTAGGCCCAGCTTTTCTGCTGCTTCTCTTTCTTCCCTCCTTCTCCCTCCCACATCTCATCTCCTGGCCCATGGTGGAGGCTCCAGAATGGCTTCCAAAAGAGATTAGGAGAATTAGGGTAGTCTAGGATAGACCCTCCTGTATTTGCACCTAGAGGAAGTTGGGGTTACTTATATCTAGTGAACATCTTTATGTACAATCATGACCATGTTCTGTTAAAATGTACTTTTATCTTTCTGAGCATAATAGAGCATTGGACTATTAATAAAGAAGTAGTCTACAGCAGAAGTCTCTGAATGGGAGTTGATGGAGGTTATGTGCCCCTGCCAACCCCTCACTGGGGAAGCAAGAAGAATGTCTCTCCCTGAAGTCCCAGTCTCCCATAGAGAACTCAACTGCAGAGCTGTTCTCAAAGAAGAAAGCTCCAAATAAGGCAGGATGCAAACAACCGCTCTCCTTGACATGGAGGTCAAAGCCTTGGTTACTGCTGCCCTTAGTCAAGGGAACTGTGTCTGCTTTGCTTTCTAAACACATAGGACCTGGGAAGTATTCAGATATATACATATGATGAAATGAATGATGAACTATTTCATTCACTCACTCATTTCTGTATCCATTCATTCAAAAATACTTATTAAGTGAATTTCTTTACCTCAGTCACAACTCTCCAGTTTTGTGAAATGCCTAGAATCTGGACTTTTTCTTTCCTACACAGATCTAAAGTCTTGGCTTGCTTCCACAAAATTAACTGACCAGACTGTCTAATCAAGCTTTAACTGCCTAACTAGATTTTAGACCTGCCCCATCCTGACCCATTCTGTTCTCTAGCACCCATGCTCTGCTGTAAAAATCTTTCAGGGTCCTTCTTAAACCAGGAACCAGAGATGAGAACCACAAAAGTATATAACCAGCTGGTGATTTGCTATGAACATACCCTCGTTGTTTCTTGCTTCTTGCATCTCCTGTGCTATTGTTTTTCAAACAGATGTTTAAGGGCCTTCATGTGGATGATCCATGGACAAATTCTTGTGAACTCTTGGAGTTCTCCAGGGTGATTTTTAAAACTTGTGATTTTATATGGTGCCAAATTAGACAATATTAGAGGTATTTTCTAGAGCCTTAGCATAACCACTTGAAAAAAAATACTACTACCATTTCAGTGACCACATTTACAGTTTGTTTATGATCACATCAAAGTCAGCTAGTTCTACTGTAACTATCTGGGCAAAGGAGAAAAGAGCAGAGGGGAATTAATGCATCAAAGATGAATTCCATCCAAGTGATGTCACTGCATCCTGCACCAAGGATGGTTTTGCAGTAATTTGTATAGAGAAAAAAAGTAATGGGAAAATTGAGTCATCACAGAGCTCACAGTAGTATTACTGTGCTAAATTCAAAATAATTTATTCCATAACAGTCAGTATCATATTCATATGGTGAGCTGAAATTTAGTTTTAGCAGAAGAACCATATCCATCACATTAAATTAATGTTGTTATTTAAATATTATTGGCTTTGTTTATATTTGATTTGTGACTCTGTTTTGACTTGAAAATTGTTTAAGAGTTATATGCATAAGGAATATATACTTAGTTTTATGTCTCTACATATTTTAGTGTGACAGGAATAAAAAAGCGATGGGTAAATACTATCTCTCCCTATCAAGTACTACCTAATAGCACCCAGACATCTAATCTCCCTAATGTTGTTTCTCTGCCCCAACCCCAAACCCTGGAAGGCTATGGGGCTGTCGTAGATTGGGAGGGCTTGGTTACTTGCCCCCACTCCTATACTGCTGGATTGACCTAAATTTTGTATAGGAATCACTTTCTGAAGGCTCAGGGTTCATGGATTATATGTGGTGGGATAAAGTGTCTAAGACTTTCAATGCAGGCAGGCTTATAACTTGACTGGGATGGTTGAGGTTAAGCTTGTCTTACCTCCTGTGTCATGGCCCAAGAGGACTTCATCTCTTTAAAGAAACTCAACAACAAACACCAGCACAGGCTTTAAGGATGAAATTATGTCCCATTGATGGTGACCCGGCCCTGGATCAAGAGCACAAGGTCTATCCACTTGACTCTCTCAAGCTGACACCAAAGGCAGAGCTAGGAATGGTGCCCAGAGAAGAAAGCATTACATTCTAGAAACCTAGTTTAATGAGGGAAGATGGGATTGCATGTTCGATTCTGCTCTTTACAGACTCTGGTCTCTAGGGCCAAAGTAATGTCCACTCTTTGCCATTAGCTATGGGAAGCAATAGTGATGCTGATACCTACAGCCACTGTGTCTGCTGTTGGCTTTGTGTACATACATGGAGGAACAGTAGAGTGCAGGAGTTTGCCAACTTCCTGGATATCACACCTCAGAAATCTAGGTGTCTTAAGATGCATCTTGGAAGGAAGGAAGGTTGGTAGGATGTATGGTAGCCACTAAATATCAGACCAGTGACCAGAGGGCTTCCCCACCTTATGACAACACTATGTGGAAATGAACCCAGGCCCCATGGACTGGACTCTACTGCTTTCTCTCACTACACTTAAGATATATGAGCTTGACCAAAAGGAATGTCTTTGAAACTGGTAAACACAGTCCAGAGAAGGGATGAGGGTCTGCCGGTCATGGCTACAACTTCATCAAATAATAATTTCCTTCTGTCTTCTCCACCTGTCCTCAAATGCCATCAGGAATGGGTGTTCCTGTGGCTTTGGGAAATTCCTTGTCTGGAGTACATGCCTTGCAAGCTGTAGAGTCATAAGAACAAGAAGAAGGTGGCTCTCCACACAAAGATTTCATTGCTTTCCTGTGGTCATTCTTCCCTCCTCCTAGAACAAAAGTCCTTTTCCAAAGACCCTTCCCCATTTCAGCTGAGGTCAATTTTATTTCCCTCTCATGGAGAACCAGATGCAGCTGGATTTGACTTGGGCAGATATCTCAGAATTGGCTTGATTGCCACATCTTCTTACTGAAGACTGGCTGTTGGCATTCCTGAACTCCTTGTCATATGGTAAGGCACTTGGTGGTGTCTGCTGGTCTTTCCCTTCTCTTCCAGGTTTTGTTGCTTCCAGCTTCTCACTTCCGTGGATTTCTCCTTTTGGTGAGGACATCCGTTGGAGGAAATAGTCTTAAAAAGTGGTTGGGCTCCCATCTACCAAATGGGAGACCCCAGGTTCAATTCCAGGGGCTTCCCGATGAAGGCAAGCTGGCCCACGTGGTGTGGAGAGCTGACAGTCTGCGTGGTGTGGAGAACTAGTGCAGCAAGATGACTCAACAAAGGGAGACAAGCAGACACAGAAAAATGCACAGCAAATGGACACAGTGAGCACAAGAGTCAAGGGGGGGATAAGTAAATAAATAAAATAAACTTTTTAAAAAAAATGGGTAGTAGGAGCTCCTTTCAGGAAAGTTGGGAGGATTGGGGCTTTTTCTTCCAGGAAAAGAGAACAGTAGGAGGAGATTTATTTAAGGAGTCAGCAGTGGCTCTCTGCTAAGATGTTGCCATGAAGCTCTGCCTCCAGGTTTCCAGCTGATGACCAAGCATGAGGAGAGGCCACAAGAACAAAGTTGCTTTAGGGCAAAATTGTTGACATTCCTGAAATAGCCCTAGATTCCTCACATCCCAATAAGCAAGAACCAAGTTCACTCACTTATAAAGAGAACCCACAACAACCTTCAGTTCTTTTGCTACTTTTGGCTCATTGTTCTGTCTAACCTCCTCTTAAACCGAGGAGTAATGATTACTCATTTGACCATTGTTTTCTGAACATTCAGATGTCAGGGGTCAAGATATATAGCTTCAGAGAATCCAATTCTCAAGAAATGAAACTGAAAATAAGGTTTCGTTCATGTGGTTAAATACTTAAACATGTAAAAGTAATCTGAAAGAAAAATCAAAAGAAGTCAAAATCTTACGTACCTCAATTAAAGTTTTGAGGGGTTCAGACACAACACACACATACACAAATCTAAAAACCTAGAACCTTTTCAAGGTCTTGTTAGCAGTACATGTACATAACAATAATAGGTATTAGTTTGGTCTTAAGCCCCTTTCTATTACCTCAAGAATCATAATACCTTTTAGCAATCCATGACAATACCAATGGTATTCTCATCTTCAAGAAGGATATAAAGAGGGGAAAGAGCCACAAAATTCAGGGAGTCACTCATTATTAAAAGTAAAATTCTTTATAGAAAAATGGTAGCTTTTTAAAAACAGCAAAATAATTATTAGTAAGATATTCCTCATATTGGAAAATGAGTGTTACAAGTCTTTGTATAGATATATGCTTTCAATTCCTTTCAATTTTTTTTCAATTCAATATCTAGGAAAGGGATTGCTGAGTTACATGGTATATGTTTAACTTTATAAGAAACTGCAAAACTGTTTTCCAAAGTGGCTGTACCATTTGGAATTCCTAATAGCAATATATGAGAGTTCCAGTTGCTCTACAGCTTTCACTTCATAGTGTTAATTTTAAATTTCAGCCATTCTAGTTTATGTTTAGTGGTAGTTTACTGGCTTTTAATTTGCATTTCCCTAATGACTAATGATATTAAGCATCTTTGCATACACTTTTTGGCAGTTCGAATTTTGTGAATCCCCAAAAGCAAAGGATTATATTTAAACTAATCCAATCCTTTGGGTGTGAGACTCATTTGACTGGATTACATCAGTGAGGCGTGATTCATGTTGAGTCCTTGCCCCCTTGCTGGGTCTGATACTAACGGACTCACTTAGATAGACAGAGGAAAAAGGGAACTGCCATGTTTGATCTTGCCATGTAAGAGAGAGGATGGCTTAAGCATGAAACCCAAGAGGCTGGTCCCACAGAGCAACTCAAAAAGAGATGAGTCTTATATTTGATAGCTTGCAGCTGTAATAGGGAAGAAAGCAGGGCAGCTGAGCTCTAGGAGATGGTACAGCCCAGAGGGAAAGGCAGAAATCAGGCAGAGATCACCTGCCATCTTGCTTCAACATGTGGCAGCTGACTTTGGTGAGAAAGCATCTCTTATGGTGCCTCAAGTGGACTTTTCATGGCCTTGAAACTGTGAGCTTTTACCCCAAATAAATATCCTTTATAAAATGAAAAAAAAAAAAGGTATCTGATCCTGGCCTGAACCTTCCCCCTGATTTTCAGAAGCCTTGGTTATGAGGAAGACCACAATGGGGGTTCCTCTGCTCATCTTCCTTGCACCATTGATGCGTCTGTGGAATGTTTTTCTAAACAGAGGTTCAGAGATATGGGTTCAGTTGCCTGTTGAGCATGGGAAATATTTAGAAAAGAGGATGTCTACATGCTTCCACTATCATCCCTGGCCTCTCCCCCTCTTGATGCTACTTGCATGCACTCCTAGTTGTCTCAACAAAAATGTCTCCAGATATGACCAAATTTCCTCTGGGTGGGGGAAGAATCTTCTCTGGTTGAGAACGACTGATCAAGAATTAGAGATCTTTGCGTGTCTACATGCAGGAGGACTATAAAAGGGTCTGCTTCTCCAGACACTTCTCTCTTTTGGCAGTTATCTTTCTGCATAGATCATTGTTCCCCCAAGCAGAGCCCTATTAAACATCAGAGCCAATGTCACTTCATCCGAGATGTCTACAGAGAGCTTCAAGGAGTGATAGGTCACCAAAGCAGACTTGTAGGAAATCAGCAAATGGGTACAGATAATCCCATGTTTATTGGGTACCTACTAAATGAATATTATCTCTACTTTTAGCTATATTATCTCTCATTCTTTCAACACCCCTGCAGAATAGGGGTTTTGATGCCCATTTCCCAGGTGAAAAATGTGAGGCTCAATGACGCTGAGTGACTTGTCCCACTTCGGAGGGGGGAGCTGGATTTTTATTCTGGTTGGATTTGACTCTAACTCTCCTGATCTGTTCATGTAACCACCCCGTTTCTGTTAGTGCTGCGGAATGTTCCTGATGAAATTTGGCACTGCCTGGATTGGGCTGTAGTCTGGAGTTGTGCAGTGTGGTGGCTCTGTCACCCTAAAGCCACACAGATTGTGCCACCCACAGGTAGACTTTGAGCACCCAGCCAGCCAAGAGTCCTGGGGCTTGTACCACAGTTCCAGGCCTGACCTTTTAATGCTTTCTGGATTCTCATGAAATCCGAGCATCTCTTTTAAGTGCTTTACTGTCTCTGGATACTGGCCAAACCCCCTTCAACTTGTCTTATTTGAGTTGTGACTGTGATAAAACCTCCATCCTTCAGAAAGTGAGGCAGCCTGCTTCTGAGCTCACTGCTCCAGAAGTATGTTCTGAGAGACTGTGCCCTCAAGACCGTATTTTGTCATTTCATTCTGCTGGTGACTTTATCTTCACCAAAGAGGCTCCAAATATTTGGAGGTCCTGTCGGTCATGTAAACTCATAGCAAATTACCTATAAAGTTTTAAACAAATGGCTTGCTATCCTACTTTTAAAAGCCCAAAATGTATGTAGTTAAAAAAAAAGAACAGTCTCCTGCCATTAATTGTTAAAATTCCAATAATATATAGTTGCATCTCATTTTCCTATACATTTTAGTCTGAATTCTCTTTACATAAAATGATAGCATAAAAGTGAAATATGGCTGTGAGAAACTCTGGAAAGTGATTTTAGCAATGACCCCTCTAACGTTTCAGTGGATTCTTACCACCCTTCTTCTGCCTCCGGCTAGCTTCCCAATTCTCCACAGTGTTTTAATAATTTGTAACTCAGATCACTATAAGTGGTTCAGTATGTTGGCCAATTTCCTTAATACTCCAGGACCATGTCATCAGAATCAAGTGATATGTATACATTCATATTTCCTAGGCGTTTTCTTATCTCATTTTTGACAACAGCAATTTGGGTTAAGATTTCGTTATTTTCTAATTGCCCCAATTTCTTTTCTTTCTTTCCTCTCATTAAAGACAAGTTTAGAAAATGAGTTCTCTGTCTCAGCTCTCTGAGTCTTGCCTTCATTCTAGCCCTTTTCCTCCTTCTTTTTCACCTGGACCAGGGTCTCTCTGATAGCTAATTCACTCACTTATTTCCTTTTGAAAGTAGAGAAAGCTTTGTTCAGCCTTCTAAACTTTTATTTCTATTTTCTACTAAAGAGTTTAAGAGAGGGAAGAGGATGTGGCTCAAGCCGTTGGGTACCCGCTTACCACAAGGGAGGTCCCAGGTTTGGTTCCCAGTGCCTCCTAAAGAAGATGAGCAAGACAGCAAGCTGGCGTGGTGAGCTGATGCAACAAGATGATGCAACAAGAGGATGCAACAAGGAGACACAATGAGGAAACACAATGAGAGGCACAACAAGCAGGGAGTGGAGGTGGCTCAAGTGATTGTGCACCTCCTTCCTGCATGGGCGGTCCCGGGTTTGGTTCCTGGTGCCTCCTAAAAAGAAAATGAGCAGACACAGAGAGCACACAGCAAACAGACACAGAAAGCAGACAGTGAGCACAAACAAGGGGGGTGGGGAAATAAATAAATAAAATAAATCTTTAAAAAAAGAGTTTAGGAGAAAGAAAAGCATTTTCTTTTTAACCTTCCTGTTCTCCCACCCCTATATTTCTCTTATGAACTGTTTGTACCCCCTTCACCTCTAACACTGAATTAGTTTGTTGTTCAACAGGAAAAGCCAATTAGAGAAAGCTTAAATCCAAACATACCACAGATATCTTCTTTAGGCCTTTGCTTCCAAAATAACCCTTGTTTTCAGTTGTAGGTTTCTTTTCAATTACCAGGCAGAATCAATTTTGAGCAAACACTCCTGAAAATGAGCATTTAAGAAACTCCAGTTTCTGAAGCAGAGTGTCAAAAATGGAAGCAGTAGAGCAGGGGTTCTTAACAAGGAGTCTGCGAGCTTGAATTGAAATTCAGAAAAACATTATTCTTGTGGGATGGGTTGATGAGGGTGTAATATATTTATTAAATAATACACAGTATAGTTTGGACTTAGTAAAAGGTCCATGGTTTTCACATGGCTGGCAAAGGGGTCCCTGGAATAAAAGATTAAGAAGCCCTGTGGTAGAGAGATGCTCTTTCAGACTTGGGTGATACTTGAGTTTCAGTAACACTCAAGATCACTCTTACTGTGTCCTCAGAAGTTGTCTGTCTCTGATAAATCAGTTGTCTCCTTATAGAATTTCTCAGTTTACGTGTGTATTTAGGAGGGGTGTGTTTGTGTGTATGTGTGGGCATGCTACCTGATGCCCACATCTGGATGAAATCATCAATCATTTCAGCCAATCCAACTAGAAAGTTCCAAACATCTGGAGGTTTGAAATTTGTGAACAGAACTCCTAGACACTTCTGGTTTTCATCTGTAAGCTTGGCGTCAGTTTAGACACCACCTTGGTGGTTTCTCTCATAAACTAAGCCTTGCGACACAGACGTGTTACTGAGGTTAGCGCTGGAAAGAGCGTTGTGGACCTCAGTGGAAAGTTGTTGGACAAGCCCCAGAATGTGTTATGAAACAAACCCTTGTTTCCAGGTCCGGACAGTTGCTGAACAATCTGTATTACATGTTTGCAAATAAAAATGACATAAATAAAACATCCTTAATTTCTGGGAAAGTCGGTGTTCAAACTTCAAGAATGAGTTACAGAGGGAGGGGATGAGGGCTCCTGGATGGAAGATCTATCTGAAAAAAGCCAAATAACTTTCCCAACTGGGGCCACTTAATCACCCCAAGGACTGAACTGTTTCTTGGGCAGGGGACTAGAAGTCGGTGTTTCATTATGCTGACAGGGGGCCCTGAGGCCTGGTTTCCCAGCCACAGTGTTCCTGCCTTCTTTCCCCCCAACTGAATCCTTGCCTGGGGTCCCTACTTCCTGGGTGAGATTTCTGCCTTTGGATCTCATCCAGTCCTCCTGGGAACCTCATTTGAGGCCAGATATCTCTGTCTATTGCAATCATCTCTACAAGGCTGCTTGGTTAAAACCTTGATTCTGGTTTATATTTGGTTCTTTAGCCTGTGATCATTTCCACTGGGGCCTCTTAGGTTGAATATCAAATTTGTTGTCCCCCAAATAAGCCATCTCTAACTGGGCACTCAGGGTCCCTAACATTTACCACGTCTTGCAGATCAGCCTGGATCTCTGGGAACAGCCTATGGTTTGAGGCTTGTCTCCACAACCTCCAAAGCACAGGTCTAACCCAAAGACTGAAAGACCCAAATTCCATGCAAATTCAGCAGCATAACTCCTAAAGCATTGTTCTCAGCTGAGGGTGGTTTTGCTCCCCAGGAGAGATTTATCAGTGTCTGGAGACAGTTTTAGTTGTCACAACTTGGGGGAGGGGAGTCATGCTATGAGTATCTGGTGGACAGAGGCCAGCGATGATGCTAAACATCCTACAACACACAGGACAATCCCCTCAGGAAAGAATTATCTGGGCCAAGATGTCAGTAATGCTGAGGTTAAAGGGCACAGAGTTTGAAAAACCCTGGTCGAAGTAAGGTATTCAGCTCCAGCAGCAAACAAAGATTGCTGCCCCAGGCTCAGGTAACTTTATTTCCTTTCCATCCCACTGACTATTAGTCAAGGTAATATTACAAGTGCCAGCCACTGAAATGCGCAGACATCATTGTGAGCTCGACTTATACTGTCTCTGAGCCACTCTTTCTTAAGTTAGGCCATTATCTTGTACCATAATCTCCAGGCTGAGAAATTTCTATGGCATGCATTAATTAATTAGGTAATTATATAAGCAAACATTTCCTGGGACCCTACTACGTACTAAGAATAAGACCAGGCTCTGGGAATACTAGGATGGAAAATAAAGTATCTCCATCAAGTAGATGAGTGGGGAAGCCAGCTAGGAATCAGACGATTAGAGTACAAAGAGTTGAAGCCTGAAGTCCTGCAGGCAAGCAAGGGGAGGAGCTCTGCATGTGGGGTGGTATGGAGAAGGGATGGGGGAGGCTCAGGAAAGGTGATATCTGAGCCAAGTCTTAGAGAATGAGGCAGCTGTGGGAAGGCACCAGGGCATGACAGTCATTCAGTAGCACTTGCTGCCCGTCATCTTTGTTAATGGATAAAATAGACTTTCAGAGAATATAGGGTGAGAATTACTATGGGTGAAAAATAAAGGTGGCCACTGCACAAACCAGTGCCAGGATTAGAATAGATTCCATGCATCAGATGAGTTCATTCATTCATTCACTTCTTCTGTAAGTGTTTATTGAGGACCTGGGCATTGCATGAATTCAAAACCCAGATGCAAGTTACTCAATGTCTTTGCATTTTTGCCCGTCTGTAAACTAGAGATAAGAGTAGTAGTACTCTCTTTTGGAGGCTCCTAAGACTTTGAAGAGCTGTTGCTTACCAATAAAGGTTTTAGCATAGGCATCTGACCTCCTTGCTAGCATCTTCTTGAGCATTGTTCTTGTTATGCTTATTCACCACCCCCCATCGCCTTGCTTTCCGCAGCAGGGCTTTAGCCCTGCCTCCCAAGCGATAAGGAGCTCCCAGGCGCTCCCAGACAAACCAGCACAAAGTATTTTGCATTCCATTTACCTCTTGTCAGGGAGTGGGTCCTGAGCAGACTAGGCTGCTCACTCAGCTTTGAAATTCATGGGTTTCCTGCTTCCCTCCCCATGAGCTGCTAAAGGGTAGGGAGGAAGCTGTTTCATCACAGTCTCATTTACACACACACATACACACACACACACACACCCAGTCTCCTGCTCCTCCCAGGAAAAGTCAAGTCACTGGGTTCTGCACAGAGCTTGGCGTGCTAGATTCCAGGCCCGGCTTTCCCAGTTAAGTCTTGTCCAACGTCATCTCATGGGATGTGATCGCCCCCTGCCACGTGGTGCTTGCGTGTGCTCTCTGGTTCTGTAAATGCCCTTTGGGCAGGAGGCCCTGTGAGATGGCCAGGCGAGACTGTGGTAATAGCTGGGGTACTGGCATGGATCACTTCTGAAATTGATTCCTGAATGGCTATAAATTGATCCCAGATTTGTCCTCAGAGCAGGCTAATCCCCATTCCTTCCTCTGCACAGGAGGATAATGAGGGCTCTAGACACAGAAGCAGACTCACAGATGGCTGCATGTCACACATTTGGCAATTCTTAAGGATGGCTCAGTGCTGTCTTCCTCAGGCTCTTCAGCCTGTGACATTTCTAAGGACTTGTAGGAATGTTCTCCTTGGGGATAAGAATCCTTTCCCTGTCCCCTCTGCCAGCCTCCTTACTGCCTTGCCCTGTCTTGCACACAGGTGTGTGTGCTCACACACACACACACACACACACAGACACACACACCCCATATGCTTATAATGAAAGCTGTCAATCACACTTGAGAAAATCTAAGACTTTGTGACCGGATGGAACGTCTCAGTTCCCTGCTGAGGAAAGGTGGTTTGGAGAGTACATGGAGAGATGAAAGATGTCAGGGTCTCGCAGCCCTCTTGAGATTCACCCCAGAAACGGGCAGGCAGTGAAGACGCTCCACCTTAGGCCTCTGGATACTCAGGCCCCACTGAGCACCTGGCATCTATCTAGAACTATAGTTCTTAAACTCTGGCACCCATCAGAATGGCCTGGGTGGTTTATTAAAACCCAGCTGTCTGGGCCCTACACCCAGAGTTTCTGATTCGGTAGGTCTGGAGGGGGCTCCACAATTTGCATTTTTAGCAAGTTCCCAGGCGTTGCTGATGCTTCTCATCCAGGGATCTAGAAAATGTGTCCTAGTCCCCGAATGTGGTCAGCGAAGGAAACTTTATGGATGTGGACAGCCTTTTAAATGTGGACGACACAGACAAGGGGAACCAAGCAGGGGCTTGTCAGCTGCCCTGGCGGAGCAGCAGGGGCCCTCAGGCGGCAGCTAGAGAAACTGCTGCCAGCTCTCCTGGCTGAGAGGCCACGGACCATAGGCGCGAGGACTCTGTGTCTGGCTTTAAAGAGCTTTGTGGCAGCGCTCACAGCGCTTCATCCACCCATCTTCTCAGGATGCCAGGAGCATCAGTTTCCTCACTACACTGGCTGCCATCAAGAACAGAGGCCAAGTTCTAGGTAAAGTCAATCACTCTCTCCCTTTCTGAACCTCCAGTGTTGATGGAGCACCTAATCCAAAGTGGATCCTCGTGACCTGTCTTCTAAACCAAAGAACAAACAGTTCCTTCCAGTCTATTCTCCTTCCAGGTAGATGGACGGCCTTTCTGAACCCAGCAGACACTGGGCTGGCTGTGTTCAGAAGGTTGGAGAGCAAATACCCAGCACCCATACATGCCCAGGCCTTTGTTCATGATTTTATCTTGCTCCTCTTACTCTACTGAAATGCTACCAGCCTTAACTGCCATATCCAGCAGGGCATTTGCAGTAAAAAGACTTGGGCCAGTCTGGCTTAAGAGTTAGGGTAACACGACAATAACGGTGGAAACATGGGCAGAGGTCATACTGGAGAGAATCTTGAATGCCAGGCTAAGGAGTTTGCGTGAAGGTTGGCAATGGTGAACCATGAAAGGTTTGGGCTACAGGTATTTTTTTTTAAGTACCTTAAAAATATTTATGCTCTTTGACAATTTGATGAGCAAAGGGGACACAGGATGGAGAGCTGGGGGCCCACACTGATCCCTTCCATTTCACTCCTTCATTAAGAGATGTGGGGAAAGAGAAACGTCTTCCTACCTCTTCCGTAGCTACCGAGCAAGGCACAGTGGCCCTGGGTGAGAAGTCTTTTTCAGTAAAATCATAAGTCCTGTTCACAGTGTTCTCAATGTCATTATTCCCTTTGGTTTTTCTCTAAAAGTAAAATTATCCTCTGGGTTGTACAGAGCAAATTTTAAAAATAAGCATTTCCTCCTGATAGACATTCCATTGTTCTGCCAATGCCCATTCATCAAACCCAGACAAGCCTATTGTCTAGGCCAAGTCTAAAGAGACCCAAGATCTTCTACAGGTAGGAGGAGAAAATCTTCAGGAGAACACAGAGGCGACTGCCCTTAAAATTGAGAGAAACTCAGTGCCTAGGTAAAGGGCTGGTGATTCCATCAGAACAAATAAAGGACTGAGAGCATATGTGCTAAATAAGAATCATTAGAGGGGACGTGGGGAAGGAGGGAGGAGGTTGGAGAGCAGCGGTAGTAAAATATATACTTCATGCCTAGAAGGCGATTTTAACCAAATACTACACAGTGAATTAGGTAGATTTCCAGGTCTAATTTTCCTGGAAAAGAAATAGGCTCGCTAGGTGAATAACCTCCCCAAATTTCCAGAACAAGGAAGTGGTGGACGTAGGACTCGAAGCCAGGCCTGCTGGATTCCACAGCTCCTGCTCATTCCATTGACTGACAACAACGCTACACTTGGCTGTTGAAAGTTGGCCAAGATCTAATCCTTGTCATGAAAGGGTTTGTTAAGTAGAGAGGAGGGAACACGCACAAATAATAATTGAAAGTGACCAAACGTGAGGAGGGCCCTAAGGAAGTTACGAAATTCTGGGCAAACACAAACCAGGGAGGGAGAATTTTATGGAAGAGATAGCATTTGACCTGCTTTGCGGGGTTGGTTGAATTTTGGTAGATAGAAATGAGTGGTGAGGAGTACCGGGAATTCCAGGCCAAAGGAAGCTGGAGGGCAAAGGTACAGAGGGGGAAAGTGTCAATTCATTTGGAATTTGCAAAGGCAGGTCAGGCAGGAAAAGGTCTTGGAGGTAAGACCAAAGCCTGTGGACACTTTTCTGCAGGCAACGAGGAACCAATGTACATGTCAGAGCAGGGAAGTGACACCTCCTGAGCTGGTCCAAGGGAAGATGAATCAGATCAAGAAACGTAGGCTGGTGAGTGGAGGCTGGTGCTGGAGAGCTCAACGCCTCCGCAGTGTTCAGGCGCCCCTTCGCTTTGCACTAATGCCAACATGGGAGCAATGGGTGGGGTCTGAGCTGACAATGAGGATGACAGAAGAGGCTACCTAAGTAATCCAGGGTTTTCATTAGGATGCGAGACTCTCATGTCTTGAGTAAGATCATCTGTGGGACAGAACAGGCTTATTATTATTAAACCATTATTACTAACTGGTGGTAGGAAATCAGTGAAGGAGGAAAGGAGGGTCATAGAGAGCCTGGAGCATTCAGGTAGGAATAATTTCTAGAGAACTCTTAGCATGTGGACCCTCAACACGCCTAGGACTGGCCTAGCTTGCTCCTGTCCACTCTGCTGGTGGCCGTTCCATTTAAGGGCAGGAACTCAGCCACAGAGGAGAGAGGCCCAAGACCTCTCTGCTGTTCTGGGCAGCTAGACTGACCTTGCAGAGGCCTTCATTTGCTGCTTGGATTTATCACCCATCTGTGATTAGCTCCCCACCTCTCACGGCTCACATTCAATGCTAGCCCAGATGGGACACATATCTTCCCCAGCATCTTGGTCGATTAAGTTTCAGGGAACGTGCAGACCGTTCCTTGACTGTGACCGGGAGGATGACGGATGGCCAAAAGGCTCATTTTCAAAATTACAAATTTGGTCAATTTTCATGATACTGAAAACAAAACAAAACAAAACCCGGAGACAGTCTGAAGCATTTAAAATAGACACCGGAGTCTTGGTAAGATATTCTGGGATAGGGTGGGTAAAGAACAGGCTCGGGCAGGAGCTTAAGCCAAGAAAGATTTATGTCACGATCATCGTCAGCAATGTCAGGACACTGAAGAGAATCTGCCACTGATTAATTTCTATGAGCAGAATCTGGTTCAGCCCTAAATGATTTCAAACCCAACTGGATTCTTGATAGATCCTAGATTTTATAGTGCTCAAAGTGTTTTCAAATGTAGCTAATGTTCATTGAGCACTTAATATGTGCCAGGGACTGCTAAGCACATTTGCAGACAAATCCAATTTAATTCTCAGGACAACCCTGAAGGTTTGGCTTCTTCTCCAGTTGCACAGATTCTTACATGGAAGCTTAGAGAGTGACCTGCTCAAGGTCACCAAGTTAGTAATGAAGTCTCCTGTTTCTAAACCCCTGTTGTTTCTGCTCTAAAAAGCTGCTTCACGGGCCCCTCCTTCTTTGTTTTGAACAGCTCCAGAAAATGGGAGGCTAATAGCAGGAATTGTTATTAGCCCAGGCCACAGGAAGCCACAATCCCCAGGGGACAGCCTCATGGAATACCCATGTGCAATTGTGTGGCCTGTTAGGTACCTTCGGTAAAGTTTTTCTGCAAAGGGCCCTAAAGTAAATATTTTAGTCTTTGTGGGACAGTCTCCATGGCAACTACTCAACTCTGCTGCTTTAGTGGGAAAGCATCCACAGGCAGTATATAAATGAATGACTGTGTTTGTGGTCCAATAAAACTTTATTTACAAAAACAGGATGTGGGCCAGATTTGGCTGGCAGGCTCTGCTTTGCTGAAGCTGCTTCAAAGTGAAAGGCAGTTGAGGTAGATCCTTCCTAGAGGAGCCTCTTTGTGAGGCAGTTTCTCCTCAAAGCCAGGGTCAGCTTCAGGATGGTGTTAGTGTGAGAACTGGGGCTTACAGGACCGATGAATAGCTGAAGAGCAACGTATGCTTTGCAGACATGATTTATCTGGCTTATAAAAAAAGTTTTAGAATTTTCAGATTAGCTTCTTATAGTTTAAAGACTGGGGGAATTCACATACAAGAATCTGAAATGTCTGCATTTGGTAAAAATATCGGAAGATTTTGGGGGGTGGTTGTGGCTCAAAGGGTTGGGCATCCATCTGCCATATGGAGGGACGTGGGTTCGATCCCCGGGACCTCCCGGTAAAAAAAAAATAAATAGAAGGCGCACATGCCGCCAGGCCCCGCACGTGGGCAAGCCCCCAGGCCCTGCACGCAGGCGTGCCAGGTCCCACCAAGCCACGAAGCAAGATGATGACATAATAGGAGATAGACACAGGGGAGAGCCAAGATGAGAAACTGAAGTGGCACAGGTGGCAGAATGCCTCTCTCCCACATCGGAGGTTCCCAGGATCGAATCCCGGTGAAGACAGGAAGAGAAGGAGGAGAAGAGAGGGCAGGAAACAGACACAGAGAATTGTCCAGCTAATGGACATAAAACAGCAAACGGGGGTGGGAGGGTGGAGCTAAAATGAGTAAAGTAAATAAATAAATCAATAAATCTTAAAAAAAAAAAAAAAAGGGGAAGATTTTCCCTTGTGGCCCCATCCCCGCCTGGCCGCACTGGCCAGAGCTGCACAGGGACGGGAAGGGCCTCAGAGCTGTAGTGGCCACCCCTCTGGCACACTGGCCTGCCTCTTGCATTTAAGTTACCTGCGCCTTGTGCTTAGGACCTGTGCTATAAGGAGACCTAATCTGCGGGTAAGAATGAAATCCTAATTCCAGGTGGTTCTTCAGCTATCCTTATATATTTTTTATATTTTTCTCCTATTGCTCTTCTAATGTCAAAACCCCCATCACGGGGCATGGGGAGTGATGCTAGAATAACATCTTGAGGAACAGAGCAGGGTATAGGTCGCTTTCCAGAGCAATGAGGAGAGGGAAAGACCAGGGTTAGGAATAAGCCTCTTCCTAGAGAGCTCTGGGGATGAAAACCACAGAAGCCAAGTTCAAGATCAAGGGAGGACTCAGGCGTAAATGAGAGAAAACCAAAAGAGCAACACCTGAACAGACACTGGGAGGGAGGGAGCAGTGAATGAAGGATGGGACCTAGCAGAGTGGGTCCCAGGTGCCCAAACCAGTGGGGCTGGGCTGGGGCTCCACTGGTCTGTGAAGGATTTCTTTCAGCTGCAGGCAAGGAGGTATGTGGAGGATCAGCCTCATTTAAAGACCAAGGTTGAGACACGGAGCTAACGAATCCCCACGGCCGTTCTCCAGAGCTGGTTTATTCTCCCAAAGGCTTCACTTCCCTCCTGATTCTGACGTAATCAGCAGGTGGACTCACCTGCCCATCTCTGTATCTTAACAGTATGCCTGGCACATAGTAGGCATTTGTAAATGTAAGTTTGTCTTCTATCCACAGCAGCATTTCTTTCTCCTTCTCAGGGAGAAGGTTCTTCCTTCTTGCCAAAGTTTCACCTTCCTCTTCGGTGCTTATTTCTTTTTCTCTTCCAGCCTTCTCTTCCCTTTCTCGCCTCCTTCTACTTTGCTTCTAAATCTGCTTATATCTCCCCATCTTAAATTGAAAAAGAAACAGAGCCAAGCTCCCTCAACAAGGGAGCCCTGGTACACTTCTGTTAAGTTGCTCCCTTTCCTTCGGCCTCAAACTCCTCAAAAGAGTAGTGAGCTCAGGGTCATACATCAATGTTGCCCATTTATTCATTAACCCCTTTCTGGGTGTTTCTCAACCACTGGAATAAACCTGCTCTTCTGGAACCTCTGTATGCCAAAATTATAATCTTCACATCCAATGGTATTTTCTCAGCGGACAAACTACTGGTTAAGAATATAAGACTCGGTTTTTGTTGAGGCAAGATGGCGTTAGTGTAGGAGGGCGCACACTGCAAGCTCCCAGAGCAAGGCGGATTGGGGACGGGGTCCTGCCCGGGGGTCTGTGCTGTGCACGCGTGGAGTGAGAGGCTTGGGACATCTATCTGCGCGGATCGGCGGCGTGGACCGAACGGTGGAGATTCGTGAGTTTTGAGGCTGCCGGTGGAGGTTGGCACAGGCGGCTGAGCCCCGCGGTTAGGGAAATAAAAAATAAAACGGCCATTTGGAGCCGCGGGTGGGGTGAAAAAGTTTTATTTTCTGGGGAGCTGGCTGCCTGGCGCCCCTTGGACCTTGTGTGAACAGAGCAAACGAGCTAGTCAGCACCCGGTGAACCGGAGGGGGGATTTTGGTCGGGGAACGCAGCTGATTTCCCTAGCCACCCAGGGATAAGACCCGGGCCGCTGCGGAGCCAGGAGGAAGGGACACTTCCAAAAAAAGGGAGGGTTCTGTTGGAAGACAGGGAAGGATATTTTATATTTTTAGACATTGATCTGGCTGCCTGCACCACCCCATAGCTTTGGGGAGCAGATAAGCCGACCTGAAGCAGCATTAGGCTGAGAGCAGACGCAAATCTGCACTCAAACTGATTTACTGAACAGCCCAGTGACGCTGGAGCTCGGAGCCAGAAGGGGCGGAATCCGCCGTCTTTAGCACTCCTCACTGACTAACATCAGAGCTTCAGCTAACCTGGGCAGTCCGGAAAGTGGGACGTGCTTGATTAATTTCCACGGGCCCAGCTAGGGTCCCTTCCGCAAGGGGGTTGGTCTAGAAGAGGAATTATTTTGGGTCCTGCATTTGGCTAATAAAAAAAAAAAAAAAAAAAAAAAGAATATAAGACTCATTCTAATAAGAACGCTTTGTATTTGTTAAATGCGTTGCTCTTCATGTAATCTTCACGACCTCCTTTAAAAGGAAATAGTATAAATCTTATTTGCTGGTGAAGAAACGGATGTTGTAAGAAGATAGGTGACAAGATGCTCAGGGTAACTCCACAGGAAATGGTAAAGGCAAGGTTTGAATTCAGCTCCTTTGATCCCAAGTCTTACTCTCCATCTTTTCCCCCATGCTCCTCCAGCTATAGCTCTATTCTTGTTTTCCTCCTACTTCTCTGACTGGGACTTCTCTGTCTCCTTCACTTAGATATCTCCTTCTTTCCTCTGCTCCTTCATTTTGTCCTTAAACTCTTCTCTTTAGAGAGGCTTCTCATTTCCCATGGCTTCAACCATGGCTTCTAAAATGGACTTTTAAATCTCTGCCCTGTCACCTGGGTGTCTTTGGATCAGGCACTTACCCTCCTTGGGTCCTGAATTCCTTGTTTGAAATATGAGTGTTGGGTAGTTGATGTATGCTTTTCTCTATAGCTCCAATGTCAAACGACATAAAGGATGTTAAAGTAATGTTTAAACAAGAACCAATACAAAATTATTAGAACTAATAAATGAATTCAGCAAGATCAAAAGAAGCAAGATCAATAGATGCAAATCACTTGTATTTCTGTATGCTAGCAACGAACAATCTAAAATGAAATTCAGAAAAAAAATCCATTCACAATAGCATAAAAAAGAATTAAATACTTAGGAATAAATTTAACAAGCAAATTGCAAGACTTGTACACTGAAAACTACAAAATATTGCTGAAAGAAATTAAAGAAGATGTAAATAAATAGAAAGACATTCGATGTTCAAAGATTAGAAGAGTTAATATTGTTAACATTGAAATATTCCCCAAGTTAATATACAAATTCAATGCTCTCGCCATCAAAATCTCAGCTGGCTTTCGATAAATGATGCTGGAGCAGTTGGATATCCAAATGCAAAAGAATAATATGGAACCTGATACCATATGTATAAATTAACTGCAAGTGGATTAAAAAACTAAACATAAGAGCTAAACATATAAAACTCTTAGTAGAAAACATACAAGTAAATCTTTGTGACCCACAGGGCTAGACAATAGTTTCTTAGATACACCAAAACCACAAATGACAATAGAATAGTTAGATAAATTGGACTTCATCAAAACTAAAAACTTTTGTGATGCAAAGGATACTATTAAGAAAGTGGAAATACAACCCACAGAATGGGAGAAAATATTTGCAAACTATATGTCTGATAAGGAACATATCCATAATATATATAAAAAAAGACTTACAACTCAATAACAAAAAATCAAGTAATGCAAATATGAGTAGACATTTATCCAAATTACATAAATAGCAATTAAACATTTGAAAAGATGCTCAATATCATTAGTCATTAGGGAAATGAAAATCAATACCATGCGATATCATTTTACATCCACTAGGATGTATACAATCAAAATGACAGATAATAACAAGTATTGATGAGGATGTAGACATTGGAACCCTCATACAATGCTGGTCAGAATACAAAAGAGTGCAGCCTATTCTACTGTCTATAGAGACAGAAAGTAGATTAGTGGTTGCACAGGGCTGGGGTGTTTGCAGAGAATGTATAGTGAAGCCAGGGACTGCTGTACCACCATAAGCTCAGGAGAGGTATATATATATATATATATATATATATGGAACCATTCTAGAGACTTCCGAGATTGCATGGTCCTGCTGATACCATGATTTTGGATGTCTAGCCTCCAGAAATGTGAGGGAATAAATTTCTACTGTTTTAAGCCAACCAGTTTGTAGGGCTTTGTTATGAAGGAACACTTGCGAAGAAGGAAATGAGTGCAATGGTGATAGTGATTAATACCAGTATTTGCACAATTATCCTGGTCTTTAGACAGTTTTCAAAGGCAGAGGCAATGGTTTCCCTAGGGATTATTTCTCCTCAGAGCTTGATCTCCAAGAGCCCTTGATGACTGTGGTGATCTGGAGTTTTTGAGTAAAAAGATCTCAGTTTGAATCCCAGTTCTATTACTAACCAGCTGTGCAATAATGGAATTTTTTGGATGCCTCTAAGTCTCAACGTCCCTACTTCTCAGAAATGAGGATGTTACCATCTGAGTGATGCAAAACAAGGGATACATGTAGAATTACAAATGTTAGTTTCATTTGGTTTCAGAAAAGCTTCTCCAGCTCTTCCACCCTGAGTGGGGTGGGTGAGAACTATTGTATGGGGGAGAGGAGAGGCTGGAGGGGCTCCATCTTCTTTCTTTGGGGTATGTTTGGTGCTTTCAAGCCTTCCAAGTTTGCTCACATCAGTAAGCTAAGAGCTTTCCCCAAGAATTGCTAATTCTATAAATGAGTGATTACACAGACACCATGGAGAGGGTTTCAAGTGTGGCCCTTTCTTCCCAGAAGCTCTTGAAGGTTAGGACAAGCATTTCTCCCCAGGAGGAGGGACAGTGGGCCAGAACAGCCTGGGGCCAAGATGGATGGGATATTAAGCTGGAGTTTGATCCCTGACTTTGCTCCACCTATTTCATAATGTGATCTAAACCTGTAGCTCAGTTTTTTCTTCTACCAAATGGGAATGACACCCTCCCCTCTCCCCAGACTCCTTCTCTCTAGGAGAGGAACTGTTAAGGAACAGTCTAAAGCACTCTGGCCTGTTTGGAAGGAAGACCTTAGATGGAAACAAAGTTTCATTAGCAGCATTATTGTTTTCCACCTCTAATTTCTGTAATTTGGTGGTACTGTATAATTACAGCATAAAGACATAATTATTTAGGCCTTGCTTGGCAAGTTACATGGCTCTTCCGTTTGGACATAAGTGTAATATTGTTGCATAATAACCCACAGAAATCTGCATTTAATTGCAGGGGCTGACTTGCCTCTCGTCACCCCCCTCCGTTCAGCCATGGTGCACTCTGTGGCGGGGACCAGGACTCAGTCCCTGAGCCTCTGCCACTAGGACTGTGCCCAAACTTCATGGCCCAGCGGCCACTGTGGGAAGTGAGGGGTCTGTGGTTGCAATACCAATTAGAGTGAATGTTGTAACTGTAAGCTTCCTTAATGAGTACCCTGGGTCAGATGCTAACACGGGCTTCCTGCATTCAACAAATAAATATTGCAATGCATTTAATTATGCACCCTGATACAGAGATATTCTTGGTATTGATCCTCATTCCTCTCTATATGACTCCATCATAAACAGAATCTCTTGAGGTTGTTATTTTAGTTAAAATATGGCCCAATGGAATGAGCTTGGGCTTTAATTCGGATTACTAGGGTCCTTTATAAGCAGAAGTAGTTCAGTCAGGAGCCAGAAGCTGGAAGGCAGCAGGAGCCCAGAAGAGAAAGAAGGGGACATTGCTACGTAACATGTGTCTGGAAAGCTAAGGAACCCCAAGGATTACTGGCCAGCCAGAATGCTTCAGTTCATGGATGGAAGCAAGCCTTCTAACCAGTGCCTTGATTTGGACTTCAATAAATTCCATTGTTTAAGCCAACTCATTGTGTGGTATTTGTCATAGCAGCTCAGGAAGATTGCAACACTTACCAAGCACCTACTATGTGCTAAACCCTGTTCCAGGTGCTGGGGAGGCAGTGTTGAAAGAAATTGTTGGAAATCCCTATCTTTGTATATGTGATTGTGTGGTTATGTAGGGTGTAGGGTGGTTGTGGGAACACAAAATTGGCACAAAATAGCAAACTGCATAATATGGTAGAAGGTGATAAGGGCTATGGAGAAAAATAAACTAGGGAGGGAAGATGGGAAAGCATCACTGATAAGGCCACATGGCTACAGAACTGAAGGAGATGAATTTGTCACCCAGGGGAAATCTGAGCATTCCAGGCAGAGGGTTTGGCAATGAGGATACCCAGGATGGGAAATGTTCTGGAGACCAGTGTGGCTGTACTGGAGTGAGGGAGGAGGACAGTGGTAGGGAGTGAGGTCAGAGAGGTATCAGAGGCAGGACTGGAGATTGTAGAGTGAAAGGGTTAGTAAACTGTGAACTACAGGCCACATCTGACTTGCAACCTTTTCTTGTCAGTAAAGTTTTAATGGAACATAGCTGTGCTCATCTGTTTAAGTATTGTGTATTGTCTTTGGGTGCATGAGCACCACAATGGCAGAGTTGAGTAGCTGCTACTACGGAGAACTTGCAAATCATAAAACTATCTGGCTTTTAAAGACAAAGTTTGCTGGCCCCTGGAATTGAGCATTGCTACTGGTATTTCCTATCTCCTCCATGTCAAGCACTGTACTGGGGACACAGCTGTCAAAGAGCTCAGGTTGCCAACAGTGTAGTGGGGAGATAGCGGTGCAGAAAAGCTGTTAAACACAGGTCCATGGTCGCAAGCATTGCTCTGGGAGTATAAAATAGCAAAACCAATTTGGAAATTGTTTATCAGTATCTACTAAAGCTAAACATACTTATGTACTATGACCCAGCAATTCTGCTCTTCAGTATGTACCCAAAGAAATGAGTGTGTTTCTACCAGAAAGCATGTATAGGAAAGCTCCTAGAAATTTTGTTTACAATAGCCACAGGTGAGGAATACTACATATCCATGAACATTTGAATGGACAAATAAATTGTAGTATATTCATGTAATGGAGTACCATAGAACAATGCAAAAGAGGAAACTACTGCTACACACAGCTACATGGAGAGATTTACAGAAATAATTTTAACTGAAGTATCCAGACATGAAAGAGCACACACTGCATGAATCCATGCATAATAAGTTCAAAACAGGCAAAACTGATCTATGCTGATATAAGTCAAAACAGTCATAATCTTTCATTACCTAGCTGGTAGTGGGGTTTATGGAGGCTTCTGGGGGGTTCTAGACCTGTTCTATATCTTGATCTGGGCATCCTTACATGGCTATATGTATATAAAAATTCATCAAGCTCTAAACTTAAGATTTGTGCATTTTACTGTGTGTAAATTACATCTCAAATAATGAAAACACATCTCCACTGTCACAGAAGTTTGTATTCAGTGCTATGACAATCCAGATAAGAAAAGGGACTAAATGCTCAACATGGGGCAAGAATGCCTCACATTGGATTCACATTTTGAGCTTAAGGAGACATATTTTCCCAGGGCAGAACAAAGTGGTGAGAACATCCCTGGGAGAGGAAATAACATGTGAAAATGCTGAGTGAAAAGGCTTATTCAGGAACTTCCAGGACAGCAGTAGTGTCTTTGATAATATCCAAGATATTTCTATCCCTCTATGTTTCCTACTTTCCTCCAGCCTTCCTTTTCAACTTTCTTTTTTTCTTAATAAATTTTTTGAGTAGAAAAATGATTCATATAACATATATTTCCCCCTCATACATATAATCCCATGATTTTTAGTATATTAACAGAGTTGTGCAACCATCACCACTATGCAATTCCAGAATATTTTCATCATCCTCTCCAAAAACCATGTACCCATTAGTAATAACTACTCCATCAGCAACCTTGTGCAACCACTAATCTACTTTCCCTCTCTATCGATTTACCTGTTCCGGACATTTGAATACAATATGTGACCTTTTGTGACTGGATTCCTTGACTTAACGTAATGCTTTCAAGGTTCATCCATGTTGTAGCATGTACCAATACTTCATTCCTTTTCATGGCTGAATAATATTCCTTTGCATGGAAATATCAATTTTGTTTATCCATTCAACAATTGATAGATATTTGGGTTATTTCCACCTTTTGACCATTGTGAATGCTGCTATGAACATTTGTGTACGTTTTTACATTGGCATATGTTTTCAATTATTTGTGTCTATACCCAGGAGTGGAAATACTGGGTCCTATAGTAACTTTATGTTTAACTTTTGAGAATCTGCCAACCTGTTTTCCAAAGGGGCTTCGCCATTTATATTTCCTCCAGCAACATATAAGGGTTCCAATTGTAACCTCATCAACACTTGTGATGTCACTTTGATTATATCCATCCTAGTAGATGTGAAATGGTATGTCATTGAAGTATTGGTTTACATTTCCCTAATGATTAATGATGTTGAACATTTTTTGATGTGATTATTTGTCATTTGTGTCTTCTTTGGAGAAATATCTATTGAGATCCTTTCCCCATTTATAAATTGGGTTATCTGTCTTTTTTATTGTTAAGTTGTGAGAGTTCTAATATATATATTTGATATCACATGCTTCTCAGATATATAATTTACAAATCTTTCTCCAATAATATAGTTGTCTTTTCACTTTCTTGATAGTGGTTTTTGATGTACAAAAATTTTGAATTTTTCCAAAATCCAATTTATCTATTTTTTCTTTGTTTGCTTGTGCTTTAGGCAACCTAAGAAACCATTGTCTAACCCAATGTCACAAATATTTACTCATGTTTTCCTTTAATCCTAGCTCTTACTTTTAGTTCTTTGTTGTATTTTGAACTATTTTTTTCTATGGTGTGAGGAAGCATTTCGACCTCATTCTTTTACATGTGTATGCCTAGTCATTTTAACATCATTTGATGAAAAGGCTATTCTTTTCCCATTGACTGTACTTCATACCTTTGTTGAAAATGAGTTGACCATAGATGTATGGATTTATTTATGAATGTTTTATTTCTGGACTCTGGATCTATTGCTTTGATCGAATGTATCCTTTTACTGTAGCATTGTGGTTAGTTTTGAAAATGGGAAGTATGAGTTCTCTGTCCTTGAAGACTGTTTTGGTTATTCTAGGATCCTTGCTTTCCCATATGAATTTTAGGATCAGTTTGTAAATTTATGCAGAAAAATCTTGCTGGAATTTTGATCGGAATTGCATTGAATTTGTAGGTTTCTTTAGGTAGTGTTGACATCCGAACAATATTCTGTCTTCCAAACAATATACGTTAAATGCCTTTTCATTTGTTTAGATCTCTAATTTCTTCCAGCAGTGTTTCTTCTTGCACTTCTTTTGTTAAATTTATCATTTTTCATGTTATTTTAAATGGAATTGTTTTCTTAATTTTATTTTTGGATTACTCATTACTTGTGTATTGAAATACAATTGCTTTTCCCATACATTGTGAACCCATCAATTATAATAATAATTATTATAATTATTGCTTTATGTCATGGTTTTTAGATTAGATGGGGAAAAAGAATTTAAAAGAAAATGCACTTACATTATATTTTATGTTTACCTATGTAGTTAACTTTATCACTCGTCTTATTTTTTCATGTAGATTCAAGTTACTGTCCAAGAGTCTTTAATTTCAGCCTAAGGAATATTTTTAGTATTTTTTGTGGAGCAGAATTGCCAGCAGCAAATTTTCTTAATTTTTCTTTATCTAAGAATGTCTTAATTTCTCCTTCGTTTTTGGAGGATAATTTTATTGCATATGGAATTCTTGGCTGACAGGTTTTACCTTTTATTACTCTGAATATATCATCCCATTATCTTCTGGCCAGATTAATGTTAATCTTATTGAGGGTGAATCATGTCTCTCTTGCTGCTTTCAAGATTGTTTCTTTGCCATTAACTTTCAACAGTTTGATTATGGTGTGTCTATTTATGGATCTCTTTGAGTTTATTCTAACTTGGGTTTTTTTTTTTGAGCTTCTTGGATATATAGATTAATGTTTTTCAGGAAATTTGAGAAGTTTCCAGGTATTTCATCAAATGTATATTTTTTGTCCTTTGCTCTCTTTCCTTTCTTTCTTGGACTACCATTATCCATATTTCGGTACACTTGATGGTTTCCCACAGATCTCCGAGGATCTTTTAATTTTTCTTTATTCTTACTTCTTTCTGTTTCTCAGACAGGACTCAATATTTGACTTGTCTTCAAGTTCATTGATTCTTCTGTCAACTCAAATATGCTTGTGAGTCTTTCTACTGAATTTTTCATTTCAGTTATTGTACTTTACAAATCCAGAATTCCTATTTGGCTCTTTTGTCTAATTTCTCTCTTTATAAATATTCTGTTTGGTGAGATGTTCTTCTTATACTTTAGACATCATTTTCTTTAGCTCTTTTTAACATATTTAAAATATTTATTTGAGGTCTTTGTCTAATAAGTCCAACATCTAGGCTTCCTCAGAATCATTTCCTATTGATCATTTGTTTGCCTATGTACAAGACAACTTTCTTCTTCTTTTGCTTGTATAGTAATTTTTTGGGTTGAAAACTGAATATTTTGGACTTTATCATGTGGCAACTCTGGAAATAAGAGTCTACCCCTTACCAAGGTTTTGCTGTGATTACTGCTTTTTGTAACAGTTGTTGTTTATTTACTGACTTTTCTGAATGAATTCTTTACTTTAAAGTCTGTATTCTTTGTCATGTGTGACCACTGAAATCTTTACTTGGTTAGCTTAGTGGTCAGTTAATGATTAAACAGATTTCCTTAAACACCAGGAATCAATATGTCTCCCAGGTTTTGCCGAAGGGTTTTTGTATGTATTGTGGCGTGTCTTCAAAACTCAGGCAGGCAGTGGACAACTCTGCAATATCCCTCACTTTCTGCTTTGCAGAGTCTCAAGGTCAGACAAAGGTCAGAGATTAAGGCCTTCTCAGATCTTTCTTGAGCATGTACACTTCTCTGGGCACACATACAGCCTTTGAATCTGAGGAATATATTGGATCTTTTCAAAGTCCCTATGGACATCTCATTCCCTAGATTTTCCTTTTAAGTTTTTTGGTTCATCGTCATTTGCCCTGTTATTGGCGTCCTCAAACAGCTGCAATGTTAATCACTTGACTGTAATTGTTTTTGACAATCTCTCCTGGGGAAGAGCATTTTCACACTGGGAGAGTTCTGCAGCAGGGCAAGTCCAGTTATCTTTGCAAGTAGGGTTTTTCAGGGAGCCACCACACTGGTCAAATATTTACAGTGCTCTGGAAATGACACTTTGAAATAGTTGCAGGTCCTTCTGTTCCCTCCCATGGCTGCCAGGGAGCCAAGAATCTGGGGAGTTATTTTTCAAAATTACTGTGGAGCTGGAAAGCAGGAGATGGCACTAGGGCAAGTTAAAATGCCACAAAGCTTCCTGTTTTCACAAAGATTAACCCATTTTCCTTGAATAAATGCTCCCCAGATTGTTGCAAGCCTTTGGTTAATTTCCAGATTTCTAAAAATGTTGATTCTGACAAGATTTTTTTGCCTGTTTTCATGTTGCTTTTTTAGAGGAGAGAATTTTTGGAGGACTTGCTCCACTATTTTTGCTGACACTTTCAAATTTCTTGAATATGTTTGTGGCAAGAATGCCAAAATAAGGCAACAAGAGCTTATGGTAAACTTGGGGAAAGAAAGCATATGGGAAAATGCATACAGTGATGAAAAATGGTGTAGCATCTTGCTACTCAAATTGTTGTCCAAGGACCAGCTTCATTCCTGGGAATCTGGGTCACTGGGAGTTTGTAAAAATGCAGAATTTCAGGTCCCTTTTCTGTCCTACTGTATTTTAACATTTTAATGAGCTCTCCAGGTGATTTGTATGTGCATTAAAGTTTGAGAAGCACTAATATTCAATCCTTATTAGGTTAAGCAATGACAGCAGTTGCTACATACATCCTTCTCTCCCATTCTTACTGACCTAGCATAACAAGTTTATTTCTCACTCACACTAACTATGTTCAGTGTGCATGGGTGGGGACGTTTCTCCATCTGGTGGTATTGGGATCCAAGTCTCCTCCATTTTGTGGCATTACGTTTTCCACTAAAAGGAAGAGGGAAATGGAACTATTGTGCTGTCTCTTAATAGCCTCAGCCCAGAATTGATACAGAAAATTTCTGCTCCACTCTCTTGGCAGGAACCTGACACATATATCCAATCTAACCGCAAGTTGGCTGGGGAATGTTGAGGTGGGGTACCTGGGCTATTTAGTGAGCACTAACAATCTGTGCCACTCTCTTTTAGAGAAGTTCACATGATATAACAGGGGTGTTTAGATAAGGAAAAGGCTATCTCTAGGGGAAACATAGGGAAGGTTAAAACAAAAGTATATTTTGACTTGGGGGCTTAGGATGTGGATTGACTCTAAAGGTTAAACAAGTAGAGGAAGGTGGGAATCAGAGATGAAAGGAGAAACTTAGTTCAATAGACATAATATTGAAGGATCAGCAACAAAAAGTTGCCCTGAGTTAAAGAGAGGGGAAGATATTTCATGAAATCCTCAGCCTCTGTTATAAGACCAAGTAATAATTTTTCAGGAGAGCAATTTTGAGAGTTTGATTTGGATAGTTTCAATGGATTAGAAGAGTTTTAAATTCTTTAACTATCTGTCATGACCAATTTTCAGATCATTATAAGAGTGAACATAAATCCTTACCCATCATAATCTTCCAGGAAGGGACAAATGGGATACTAGGTAATGAATATAAGACTGGCATTTAGCACTTTGGGTTCTATTCCCAACACTGTCAGGCATTCCTTGTGTGGTCTTTAGCCAGATCCTTTACACTGCTGAGCTTTATGAGAGGAATGATCTAGACTGGTGAGAATCACCCAGGGAGATTTTTAAAAATACCAGACTGATGAAGCAGTGATAAAGTCTAGGGATGATGCCAATATACCTGTGTAAAAGCTGGTCTAGCCCAGTGATCCTTAAACTTTTATGTGCTTCTGAATCACATGAGGCATTTTGTTAAAATGGAGATTCTGATTCAGTGGGTTTCTGGTGGACCTGAGATTCTGCATTTCTATCAAAGTGATTTAATGCTACTGAACCAGGGTCAACACTTTAAGTAGCAAAGGCCTAGATGATCTGAAATAGCTAATTGAGTTCAACCAATGGACTGTATTTCCCAATTTAACCAAATTGACCAGTGATTTTAGTATTGTTTAAAAGTAGACTCAGTGGGCTCAGGCAGAAAAGGCTCTAGAGGGAGAAGCAAAATGTTTGTGTTCAAAGGCTAATCTATTGCCTACTCTAGGGCAACAGTTAGACTTGTGAGTGGACACTGCTCCTTTCTCCTGTCAACTCTCCACTTATACTCAGGGCAGGCAATGCTGCCTCTGGGGACACTAGACAGACTGAAAAAAAAGATCAGAAGGAGCAAGAGTTAGGTCATGAATCAACACAGACTGTGCTGTGCTGCTGGAGAATGAGGAATGAAAGAAGGGGATGGGGAGTGGGACACTTACATTCAGTAAGCACCCAGGAACCCAGCCAGGCACTATCACATGCATTATGCCATTTATTCTTTATAAAAATCTGCAAGGGCTGGCATTATTAGCCTCATTTTCTAGATTAGAAAATTATGTCTTAGAAAAGATCAATCCCTTGTCAGCTCAGAAAGCATCTATGAGACACCAAAACCCATCCTCTTTCCATTACAGCACACGAAAAAGTGTCTCGTATTTTGAGCCATGTTGATGGTGGGTAGAGGAAAGGGGGCAGTGTGTTTTCCATTTATGGGTCAATTTATCATGGTGCTGGTGGTACTGTATTCCATCTGGTGCTTCTCTCTAACACTTCCATCCGTGTAGTTTATCTAAAGATAAGAAGACATGAAGAAACTATCAATAAATGGAGTTGCAGAAGGGGGAGCAATGACAGTTCAGGAATTGTTGGGGATTATTTTCTTCATTTTCCCCTTTCTCTGGAATCTGAATCCCTCAAGACTACCTATTATCAAGACTGAAAGAAGGGGAAATATATGATGGGATAATATTTTGATATTTTATATGATGTATAATTCCTCTTACTCCTTGGCCCAGTTCCATTTCAAATAGACTCCGAGATCCTGAGTAAGGATCTGGAATAAGCTAATGTCATTCCTCAGGGTATTTGTACTCTCCATTTCTTCAGATTTCCAATGGATTCTTTCTCCCATTTTTTGCCTTGACTCTGATGCTGCTTCCTCATAGAACACTTTTTTAACCACCTTATCCAAAATCGCTCTCCCCATGCCAACTACTCCAAAATTCTCGATCCTCCAAACTTGTTTCATTTTTTATGGGGTTCATTACTACTTGACCTTACTTTTAATGAGCTTTTTCTTTGCATATTACTAGTCTCATTCAGTAATGAGACTCACTAGAGCAATGGTTGGCAAACTTCTTTCTGGAAAGGGCCAGATAAATATTTAAGATTTTGGGTTCCATATGGGCTCTGTTATAGATACTCAATTCTATTGTTGTAACAGCCATAGAAAATAGCTAAATGAATGGGCATGGGTTTTGGTACACTAAAACTGTACTTACAAAAACAAGAAGTAAATTGGACTTGTTCTATAGGTCATAGTTTGCTAACCCCTTACTTAGAAAATAAACATAATGGGGACATTTTCCGTCTTGTCTCCCACAGTATATCCAGTCCTGAAATCAGAGCTTAGCATCTAGTAGGCTTTCAATAAATATGTTTTGAATGAATGAACAAATGAAGAAGTGAATAAATGAATGACTGAGTGAATCCTCTACTGTAGGGAATGGGGATCACAGGATAACTTAGATAAGCAAATACGTCAATTACAGCCTTTAAAGCTGAAGACCCATCTGCTAAGACAATGTGTTATCTCTGCCAACATGTCCTGACTCTACTTTAAAAAAATAATTTAAAAATATCCCTGGATAGGGGTATACAATTAATACTGTTATGAATCTCTGTGAAGGAACACTTCCCCCCACCCCTTCTGAGCTGAACATGGTCAAGGGTTAGAGGTTTGAATTATAAGAACCTACTGAGAGCTTTGGGATACAAGAATAGAGGAGACCTGTCCCTCAGTTTCATTCTGGTTTGGGGAGCTGGAGAAATGCTGAACAAGGTCAAGGAACTATGGAGGTATCTGCTTGGCAGAGTCTTGAGTCAACCTCATGGAACTTCTACTTGTTCTAACATGGAAAATGACAAGGCCCAAAGGGTTACCATGCAGCCAAAATCTGCTCAAGCATGGCACAGATATGCAGTGACCTGTATTTGGAATAAGGAGGATGTTCTTTTGGATGCCAGCTTGAAGCAATGATCTGAGTCCTGGAGGGACTTCTTAGCAGATGCCAGAATGAAGCAGATGCCCCTCTCTGCCACTGCACCAAATACCATAGTTTTTCTACCACCTTACTTGGAAAATAAATCTAATAGGGACATTTTCTGTCTTGTGTCCCACAATATTTCCAGTACTTCATGGGTATGTGACCTCTGTAGTTGCACAGCGCCCATGTTTAGACGCCACACTTGGTTTACTGGTCTACTGTCACCATTGTGAAATTACTACTAAATTGTGAACATGGAGTCCCACATTTTCATTTTGCTTTGGGCCCCACAAATTATGAAATGTGAAATCACATTACAACTTAGACTCAAACCCGAGAAGAGAAGTTATACCATGAATGAACTAAGAAAACTGTCAAATGACTCAATGTGCTCAGTTTATTTTAAATTGTCAGAGATTGTCTTTGCCATAAAGCAAAATTGGGTCTTGAACTAGATTCATTATGCTATAGAAAAATAAAGAAAGTTTAAGGTTTTGCAAATGTGTATTTGTGGACCAAAATTCTTGTTTTTTACTGATGAGAAGAAAGAGAGAAAAAGAGAGATTGTTAGATACTTTCTAGCAGAAACTCTCTACTGAATTTGAAACTGGCTTCTTCAAGTCTTTGTGAAAATATTAGGTTTTGGCATCTCAGTCTCCAAAAACTTTGTCCTGAGCTATCTTGTTTTGGTATGAGGGCCTCAGGATCATTTTGGAGCATTGGAGAAATTGCCCAATTCTTCTTCCTTGCATAGTCCTTATGAATTAAGCAAAAGACATATATATATGCAAGAACTCAGAGCCTTAGGTCTGGGATCAAAAGTTGGTTTGCAGATTGTGCAGTATCAGCCAAACAGCCTCCTGGGAGAGAGGAAATGAGGCCAATCTGGGTCACTTGGAGGATGTCAAGAGTGGATTCAGGTTGAGAAGCAGCTAGAGGATCCTTTGTCCTTGAGAATAACATCGGCTGAGACAAACATCATCACTCCAGTGCCTGGAAAATGGGCATAGAAATATGTCCAGATCCTATAATGATGCTATTTTCCAAAGGCTATATAGTCCAAGGTCACGCAAGCACAAATCTGCACAACAGTTTGACCGTCAACAATTCTGGGGGCATCAAGGTAGATTAACAAGGCTTTGTTTTCATGAAACTTCCTCTCCACCCCTACAGGAAGACTTTTAAAAGAATATTTAGATTCCACATATTCATGATTTGGTGACTGTAGCAGTCTGGCAGTTTGATATAATTATGAGTTCCAAAAATAGATACTGGATTATGCTTGTAAACTGGTCTGTTCATCTGGGCATGATTAAGTTATGATTAGGGATTTGATTGGGCCATGTCAGTAAGGTGTTGAGTCCACTCTTTGGTGAGTGGGGTCTCAAAGATAAAAGACATGGCAAAGAACAGAGTTGGAGTTTTTGAGTTGCAGTTCTGAAGCTGAGTTTTAATGCTGGAGCCCAAGGAAGCAAGCATACCGAGGAGCTTTGTCGTGAAGAAGGAGAGAAGGCCCTGGGAAGAGATGAGCCACTTGCCTGATAGTCTACAACTGGCCTGATGGAGAAAGGCAAAGCCTAGAGAGCCTCATAGTCAACAGCTGACCTTGTGGAGGACACAGAGGAGCTGAGCCTGGAGAGAAACGGAGCCCCAGGAAGAGAGAAACCCTAGAAGTCTGAACCCTTGCAGATGGTGGCAGCCATCTTGCTCCAACACGTGGCCATAGACTTTGGTGAAGGAAGTAACTTACACTTTATGGCCTGGTAACTGTAAGCTTCTACCCCAAATAAATATCCTTTATAAAAACCTACCAATTTCTGGAATTTTGCATCAGCACCCCTTTTGCTGACTAATACAGTGATTATAGGACATAATCCTATATTTGGGAGAAACACCCCTATGTTTAAGAGAGGGCACCTTCGAAAATGATGGTACTCTCTTCCAGCACAAGGAAAGTCTGTAGGTCTGTGCTGACCTCCAGGAGCCTGGAATAGGCAGGGAAGGACAGGTAGCATGTGCCATGGGCTAATGTCCACATTGATTTTGTCCATATGAATTCCTGGAAAAATTGCTGTTAGTCCCTCAAAACAATAATCCCTCTCAGAGGCATACATGATCTGGCATGGTCTTCCAGCTGAGCCTCAGTGGTCCCTGGTTGCCTAACGGATCACACGTAAAGTCCTAAGCTTGGTCGCCCAGGCTCATTGTAGCCCAACCCATTCCTACCCTCTGCTTTCAGCTCTGACCTTGATATTACCTGCCTCCAAGACTTTGCTTTCACTTTCTCCCCTGCTGATCACTTCTTCATTTTTTCTTCTTTATGAATTCCTGCTAACCCATAGAAGAATCACTACCTTCTTCCTCCAAGGCAACACTGAAGCTTGGCAAAGACCTTTAATAAAAACCTTTATTAATGGTTTATTCTCACTCTGCTGCCTAGATTACTAATCCGTGAGCTCCATCAGGGTAGGGACTGGGTCAGTTGCTTGCCACCACAGAGCCTCATGCATGATAGGCTCTTTTTTTTTTTTTAAAAAAAGATTTATTTATTTATTCACACACACACACACACACACACACACCCTGCCCATTGTCTGCTCTCTGTGTCCATTCGCTGTGTGTTCTTCTCTGTCTGCTTGTCTTCTCTTCAGGCAACACTGAAAATCAATCCTGGGACCTTCCAGAGTGGAGACAGGTGCTCAATCTCTTGCACCACCTCAGCTCCCTGGTCTGCTGCATCTCTTATTGTCTCTTTTCTGTGTCTCTTTTTGTTGTGTCATCTTGCTGTGCCAGCTCTCCACACCGGCCAGCACTCTGCGTGGGCCAGATCTCCACTTGGGCCAGCTCGCCGTGTGGGCCAGCTTGCCTTCACCAGGAAGCCCCGGGAATTGAACCCTGGACCTCCTATATGGTAGATGGGGGCCCAATTGCTTGAGCCACATCCATTTCCCATGATAGGCTCTTATTAAATATTTGTTGAATAAATGAATGAATGAATGAATGAGTGAATGAACAAATGAACTCTTACCAGATTGTATATTTTAACTCCTGCATTGCCTGCAGCTTACACACTGTCTGGCAGTCAGGTAAAACACAGTAATTGTTTGCTTATAGGACCTATATTCAGAGATGGTATGGTAGCAGAAATGTATGTGCAGAAATGGTGTGGTAGCAGAAAAGGCTGGGCAGCCAGTGGAGAGTGCCTGCTTTGGGTTAAAACATTGTGGCAGTGCAGGTGCAACCACAAGACAGCACCCCAGCCAACTTCAGCATAAGACCCTTTTTGACATCCATTAACTGATCATTAGCCATTTTTTGGCAGGGACAGATGTTTGTTGTTAGTCGAGTATACATCCCAGTTAGCCTGGGACAGTATCAGCTTATGCCTGTTGTCCTAGAATAATTGAGTCCCTTTCCATTCCCCAAAGTGTCCCAGTTTGGAAGATAAATCATATTGCCAGCCTGGTTGTGTACTTATCTATATACATATACATTATAGGTCTCCAGTTTTTAATGATTCCACAAAGCCCAACATATGATACCACCTGAATGAGGTAAGAGAGATGAGAAAACTGCCCATAAACTAAAATACACTGAATTATCCACTAGATGAGCAAGGAAGGTATACAATGTGCTTGAGGGCTCCAGAAAAAGATTCACAGAGAACATGACTTTGGAGAAGGGTCCTGAAGAATGAAAAAAAAAGGCTTCATTTCCAAAAATTGAGGCATCTTGTCCCTAGAGGCATCTAGAGCAATCCTACCTTGGCTGGTGCTGGTATTCTCCCTTGCACTTTTTTTCCTGCCTTTGCTTGCATTGTCCATACTTTCTAGACTGTCTGTCATCTTTTAGGTAGTTACCTGAATCTTACTCTTCCTTCATGACACAGGTTGACTCCCCCATTCACAGTGAGTCCTACATTTTTAAATTCCTGTAGATCTAAAACCTATTCAATTGGTTTATAATTTACACTATGGTGAATTTTAGTTTTTCCTTTTAATTTGTAGCATCTGCCCTCAGCTCCAAGTAAAAAACAAATCCTGTTGGAATTAGGAAGGTTTGGCTGGAGGAGCGGAGGCTGGAAGCCAGTGTCCCCAGAGTGATGGGGGCAGATGTACCTCCCTTCCTCTTGGAAGGGTATGGGGTCAAGTTCTAGAACCAGATATCAGTCAGGGATGGGGAGAAGTTACCTGTGAGAAAACACCTTCCCTCAGCCCAAAACATGGTGAATGCCCCTTGCTGGTGATGTGGGACACAGGGCTTTTTTTGAGGAGAAGGGAAGGAGTTGTAGGAGACTGTAGGACTCCTGCAGTTGAGGAACTTGGGGAGGGGATGAGGTACCAAACAATCATCCAAAAATAAATGAGTGTGCTGAAGTTAGTTCTAGTCTGGTGGTCTGGGAAATACTTACTACATTCCTCCCTCTATTTCCTCCCCTTTCTCCCTTCCTTCTTTCCTTCCTTCCTTCCTTCCTTCCTTCCTTCCTTCCTTCCTTCCTTCCTTCCTTCCTTCCTTCCTTCCTTCCTTCCTTCCTTCCTTCCTTCCTCCCTCCCTCCCTCCCTCCCTCCCTCCCTCCCTCCCTCCCTCCCTCCCTTCCTTCCTTCCTTCCTTCCTTCCTTCCTTCCTTCCTTCCTTCCATTTTTTTCTTTTATCAGTTGATACCAAATTGAATCTATATTTTTTGGGAGGAGTTAATAATATACTATAACTGTTTATATAGCCACAGTATTTAGCCTGGAGCCCTGGGCCTGGTAGGTAGTAGGTACTCAATAAATACTTTCTGATTAAATGATTGGCTGGGAATGTTCATAGACAATAGGCCTTTTCTTTGTCTGAATCACTCATGAAACTCAGGCATCAGATATGATCAATGTCCTTTGCTCTTTGGTTATTTATTTTGCACATACCTTTTTTTTTTATTTATTTATTTTTTTATTATGGGTAAAAATCAAAATTCTCACAATACATACAAACATTTGCAAAATGATATGTAAATATATATGCATATATGTGTATTTGCTTACAAAAATGTTATTTATATATATATATATATACATATATTTTAAGAGGTGCTTAGATTACCTAAAATATTACACGGAACCTACTGGGATTCCCATGTTGCCCACCTCCCACACCTCCCACCACATCCAACACAAACATCTCCCACAGTGTGGCCCACCAACCTCAATGAACTTACACATCCTGGAGCCTTGCCACCAACCATAGACCACAGTTCACACTGTAGACCACACTCTCTCCCACTCAGTTATGAGTGGTGTGTGCTGATTTAAAATGGCCTGCATCCATTGCCACAACAGTACTCAGGACAACCTCCAACTCCCAAAGAAGCCCCTGTATTTCAACTGCTCATCCCCTCCCTACCCAAAAACTGTCAAGTGGCCACTGGCTCCACCTCATTGTTATAATTTCTTGCATTGCAAGAATCACCATATGTGAGCAAGAGAATACCATCAAGTCCACTCTAGTCCATAGTTCTTCCCCCAATCCAGAGGCGACTGGGATGGTGATGTCCACTCCAACTCCAAGTGAGAGAGGGCTTATATCCCATGGATATGGTGGGTGGGATGATCCTGCCTGCAGATGTAGGCCCTCTCCATTCCCTGGGATGGCCATTTCCCATCGTTGTCTCCTCACCAGGTGACTTGGATGAGTCCATTGAGCTGTAGGGTAGGAGTTGCAGCTCCACCTAGTTTTCATGCACACCTGGCACATAGGTAGGCGGGAGGCTCCAGTCTCTGGAAGTATACCTAAGAAACTCCAGCATCACATGTAGGTTTGAATAGAAGGGACTGGTGAACCATGTGCAGAGAGGACTTATTTGAGTCTAATTCTGTCACTCTCAGGAGCACAGATTCCAAAATAGAACCCACTGATACGGCATCAGTCTCTGGGGCTATCCCCCCTTATATAGGACCAGGGTGTCTCGAGAGCTCTCAGGAACCCCACTGAGTGGGGTGATAGGCACTTAGATGTTCTATGAGCTCCTACTGAGGTGTGCGTAAGAGTTACCTCTGGGATGACCTCCCGACTCTCTTTGAAGTCTCTTAGCCACTTGAACTCATTTGTCTTTACCATTTCCCCCCTTTATTCACATACCTTTTATGCACATACCTTTTTAAGATGTATCTTGAAGGCACTATTTTTTGGTGCCCCATAGAATTCCATGCTCAGATATTTTGTTTGTAATGTTTTCTTTGAAGCATGGGTAATCTATTGGTAGATGTTGATCAACCAGAAGTGGGACTAAAAGGAAAAAACCAACATGAAATAGAAATCAGCTTCTGGAACTTTTATTGTCTTAACATAGTATCAGTGAAAGCTATGAAGCTCAGTGAGCACAACATGGCTTCCTTGAGAATCCATGGACTCTCTTGGCAGCACCAAGGTGGTCAACCACATTAGCTAGAAGAAAAGTAGTTCCAAAGGGAAGAGAGTTATTTGAGAAAATCTAAGGCATTTTCTGAGTCTATAAGTGTCTGTGTGGTGGCTTGGAGTTAAGTACCTCATGAAAACATTCTTTTAATCTTAATCCATTCCTGTGGGTGGGAACCCATGATAAATCGGCTCTTCTAAAGATGTTACTTCAGTTAAGGCATGGCCCAACTAAATCAGTTTGGACTTAATCCAGATTACTGGAGTCCTTAATAAGCAGAATGAAGTTCAGAAATAGAGGGAGAGAGCCACAGGGGGAAGCCAGAAGTCAATGGAAACTGGAGGAGAAAGAAGACATCATCATGAGTATTTCCACAGGACAGAAAAGCCGAGACCAAAGGATAACAGGCAGCCAGATCCAAAACAACACAGTCTTTGGGGGAAAAGGATTGTCTTGCTGTCACCTTGATTTTGGACTTCTCTTAGCTTCAAAACTGTGAGCCTACAAATCCCAGTTGTTTAAGCCAACCCATTGAATGGTATTTGTTTTAGCATCCAAGAAGCTAAAACAGTCTGTTATTTTCTCTTGACTTTACTTTTGCTTGGGATTTGGTTCATTCTTGTCTCCTTCAACAAGTATCCAACCCTCTTCCTTCTTCCTGTTGCTTTTGTCAAGGCTCCCTCCCACTGCCACCTGTTCCCTCCTCCTTTCAGATTAGCCCTTTAAATGCTTTTGGAGGTCTGGCACAATCTTGGGCTACATTGAGCATCAATATACCAATGGCCTACCCTTTAGCCTATCCTTCATTTCTTTCCTGATACTTCAGTGTAGAGAATTTCACCCTCACACCTGTTGGCAAAGCTTGGGTGAACTTCCCAATGGATTGGCCTTGGTTCAGAATTACTGGTGGAGTGAAATGCTGCAGACCTCATCTCTAGGGAAGGTGAAGCTACGACCTAGTCTCCAGGGGCATGTCAAGGACAGATGCTCAGTTTCCTAAGCAGCATCCTTAGGAAACTATAACTCCAAAGGGTCTGTTTTTCCTCCAGGAATGAAGAAGAAAAGCACCAAGAAGCCCTCCTTTTCTGAGCCCCCAGAAAGCCTTATGAGAAATACTGCTTGTCAGGGAGAAGTGATAGAAACTGCTTGAATCATCACACACCCTTCTCTCTAATCATAGTAAACGGTTTCTAACCCTTCTAATTGGGCATACCTCTGCGCCTTTGAACATTTTACCCTTGCTTCCTGACATGCCTTTCCTCTCCTTGTTGACCTATCAAATGCCTAACTCATCTTTCCACACCTAACTCGAAAGTTACTTTCTCAGTGAAGCCTTCCATGATTTCTCAGATAAATGTAGGAGCTGCCTGTGTGGTTCTACCAGGTTACTTACTATATTATTCTATTTAAGTAATTAATTCAATATTTTTTGAATGATTACCACATGTCAGGAGCTCTGCTAGGAACTGGGAAAAACAATGATAAGATGAAACACAGACCTTGTCGTCAAGAAGTTTAGAGTCCCCATGGGATCTAAGTGCCCTCTCAATTAGAAGCAGAGTGGGCATCATCATCCCCAAATCCGCAAAATTGGGGAATGAGCAATGGACTAAAGTAGACTTATTATTATTTTACTATAGACTTATTATTATTCTAGCAATGGAAGAACTCTTATCATTGATATAAAGGCACCAGAGGTTCTAAGAGATGGGAAAGAGAAGAATAGGCGTAATATGGGAGCATTTTCGGGACATTGAAGCTCTCCTGCATGACATTTCAGTGACGGACACAGGCCATTGTGTATTTTGTCGTAACTTACAAAGTTGTGCAGGACAGAGTGCAAACTATAATGTAAACCATATCCATGGTTAGCAGCAATGCTTCAATATGTGTTCATCAAAATTAACAAATGTACCACACTAATGAAGGATGTTGTTAATATGGGAAAGTATGGGAGAGGGAGGGAGGGGTCATATAGGAATCCCTTACATTTTCTATGTAACATTTATGTAAAGCTCCTTTAAAAAATTAATTAAAAAGAAAGTTTAGAGTCTGTCTCAGATCACATTGATGAGATGATTTACTTACATATTTTCTCTGTGCTTAAGGGGAGCATGACCTTCAAGTCAGGCTGCTTGGGATCATGTCTGGGCTCTACACCTAAGTCGGTGTAGGTCTGAGAATACCCTCTAAACTCTCCATGCCTCAGTTTCCTTCTCTGTAAAATAGACATATTGATAACAACTCAGAGGTCTGCAATGAGGAGTAATGAATAAATCTCAAGTGCTTAGAATAGTACTTGAAATTTAGTAAGCTCCCTTGAATGTTAGTTTTTATTTTACTAGACTTTCTTCCTCTGTGGCAGGTCCCAATTTTATTTTTTTTTTTGTGTGTGTGTATTCCAAACATTTGATGTACTATGGGGCAGACAATAAGTGCTTAATAAATAATCTATTATACAGATTACATATAAACTAATCTATTATACAACAGATTATTTTAGAAAAGGAAAGACTCCAATTCATACTTCTCTTCTAAGGCAGGGTATTCACTATGTGTTCCCTTAAGACATTCAACTTTGACAGCCATGCATGAAATGGTATTAAGCCTGGTGAATTTTCCATCTGCTGTGGTGGCTGCCATTGATTTTTAGCTACTGAGATATTTGGCTCCTTCATAAAATGAAATATTATTCACAAACAAATTGGGGAAACAGTTTTTAAATGCTTATATCTGCAATTCACATGTCATTTAACATTTTTTCCTTTTGGATAGGAGTGAAAAATCTCTTTCTGTTTTGCATAGAGTGAAAAATGACTCCAAATCAATTGGTTCTTTGGTCTAGAGTCATTTCAGAAGATGAATGGAAAACAGAAAATAATTTTGTGAACTGATTTTGCTTAGAAACAGTAGAAGATCAGATTTCTCCCTGGCTCACCCAGAAACCCAGATTTTTTGTATTGGGATTTATTGTGATGGAATCTGCCAGTTAACTGGGTCAAACATTTAGTTTGAGTCATCTTTCTACTCTGCTTAATGATGATGTGAGTAATCCAATGGACTCAATTGTACTTTTTTTTGGAATTGGAAGATAGTTTCAGTATGATGAAAATAGTTCTGCCCCTTGAAGGAACTTAAGAGCTCTCTCTGCCTTTTTCCTTGATAATTCATCCCTACTGAATCAAAGTCTTTTGATAATAGGGTATAGGCCTGCCTTCCAAGTCTTGAGAAGAGTGCCTGACTTTTCCCCAAAGCTCACATAGAACCCAACTTGAGAGCTATTATAGACTCCTAGCTCTCTCTTTCCTTAATTAATCGTCCCAATCAGCCTACCAGTTATTTAGCACCCGTCATGTGTCAGGTCCTTTACATGCATGGTCTCAATCCCTTAACAGTGACTCATAATGGTCCTCATGGTTTCAGTGGCATATCACACATTGGTTTCATGGTCTCCCTCGTGTCATAGTTCAGTCATGAGTTTCAAAGGTGGCCTTCCACATAGTGATTCAAGGACCCAGGCAGGCTCCTTCCATCCAACAGCTCTGGCCTTCCTAAGGAAGATCAGAATGCTCCACTGGGCCCTCCCCATCTACTTATTGTAGAGGATTCCTTCAGCACATTATAAAGATGTTGCTCTACTGTCTTCTTGCGATTTCCAAGGAGAAATCTGCCACCATCCTTATTTTTGTTCCTTTAGAGATAATGTGCCTATTCTTCGGATCCTTTTAAGATTTTCTTTTTATCACTGGTTTTGAACAATTTAATTATGATATCCCTTAGAGTAGTTTTATTTATATTTCCTGTGTTTGGGAGTCATAGAGCTTCTTGGATATATGGGTTTATAGTTGCTGTCAAACTTAGAAATATTTGTACCATTGTTTCTTAAAATATTTTTTGCTTCCCCTATCCATGCTTTTACATATACATTTTCCTGCTTAAAGTTGTCCTACAGTTCACTGATGCTCTTTTCACTTTTTTTTTTTTTGTCTTTTTCCTCTCTGTGTTTCATTTTGAATAGTTTCTAGTGCTATGTCTTCAATTTCAATAATATTTTTCTTTTGAGTGCCCAGCTAATCTGTAATTAATCCCATCTAGTGTATTTTTCATTGCAGTTTTCAACTCTCTAAGTTCAATTTTGGTCTTTTTTATAACTTCCTTGTCCCTACTTAACATGCTCAATGTTACTCATAGCTTCTTGAATATATGGAATATAGTCATTATTACTGTTTTAATGTCCTTGTCCACCTTGTCTACTAATTTTATCATCTGTGTCTGTTTTAATTGAATTTTCTCATTATGGGTTTTATTTCCCTGCTTATTTGAATGCCTGGTAATTTTTGATTGGATGTCATACATTATTGAGAGTCATTATCTTGTTGGGACTAGATATGTTTGTGTTCCTATAAATATTCCTCAGTTTTGTTCTAGGGCATGATTAAGTTACTTGGAAATGGGTCAGGGCAGCATTTAATGTAGGACTGATTTTTCCATTACTAAGGAAAGATATTTGTTAGTACTCTGATGCCCTTTGGATTATGAGTTTTTCCACTTTGTCAGAAATAGGCTCTATTTCTGATCCTACATGAATTACAATGTCTGTTCTTTTTAATCCTTGCAAGTGATTCTTTCCCTGAGCCCAGGCAATTTTTTCTCACATTCGGGGGACCCTCTGTAGGTCTCTGGATTTTTCCTCTGTGCAGCATTCTCCTTTCCTGTAGTCTGCCTGTAATCTCTAGCTAGCTTAAGTTTTCCAGATGCCTATCTTTGTCTCCTCAACTAAGAAAGACTGCTGGACCTGCCTGGTCTCCCATCCCTGTCCTGTGGTCTGGAAACTTCCAGGCAGTAAATTGGAAGACTCGTAGGGCCCATCTCCTTTATTTCCTGATGCCGCAGGATCACTGGGCTTTGTTATTTGATGTCCTATATCTTGAATAGCATTGGTTCAGATATTTTGTCTGTTTCTCAGCTATCTCAGATGAGAGGGTTAATCCAGTCCTGTTACTCCATTTTGACAGGAGCACTGGTGTATTAAGCACAGCCAGAAATTCTTTGACACTCTTCCCATGGAGAAGCATATCTCCTCCCCCAGAATCTAGGCTGGCTCTTGATGCTTTGACCAACAGAATACTGAAATATTCTGTGCTAGTTTCTTATGCTTTAAGATATCTACCACTTCCTTTTCCTGTCTCCTAGAAATTCCTCTTGGAACCCAACCACCATGTTCTGAGGAAGCCTATCTACCTACAGAGACTCTTATGGGGAGAGGAAAAGGGGGCCCCACTGACAGCTCCAGCTAACCCCTAGGCAGCAACCAACACCAACTTACCAGCCAAGTGAGTGAGTGATATTGGAAACAGGTCCTCTATCCACAGTCAAGCTGCCCCAGCAAATGCCCCATGGAAAGGAGACAAGCGGTCCCCAAAAGCCCTGCTCAAATGGTCGATTCATGAGCCATTTGATTTCTATTGTTTTAAGTTGCTAAATTTTGGGTAATTTGGTACACAGTAATAAGTGCCTGGTTCACCTCCTTTAAACAGATGAGAGCTCTTGTTTGGCTCACTAATTGAAAGAGTATCGGCCATATGCTCTGAAGAAAGAGCAAATGGATTTTCTGAGCATATAGCATTATCTCTCCACACTTACAACGTAGCTTATATCCCTGTTTTGACATTCTGGGAAACTAAGACCCATAGAAGCTAGATGCCTTGTCAGAGGTCTCAGCAAGTAAGTGGAAGCATCAAGATTTTGACTTCACCTTCTTATATCCCCAAACACGAACTCTTTCTTCCATCCCCTCCCATGTAGCCTTCATATGTCTGAGCAGCTGGGCCCTTCCCCAATTCCTGGCCTTCCTTGTACTTTCTCAAATTAATTTCTTTATCTGAAGATCCCTCCTCTCCTATAAAAGCTTTGACCCATCAGTGGCATCCACATGTTTGGGGCTCATGGAAGGAGACTTTGATGTAAAGTGAAAGGGGACCCCGACATTGGGAGCATATGTGGCATTGAGAATCATATGAGAAAACAAGTCTCAATATCCAGAAAAAAGACCTTGAGTGTGTCACTGAACCTGCAAAAGTCTAAATTTGAGATAATTGTCAGGGGATCCAAGACCAAGGGCACAAGGAATAAAAAATAAGTTTGGAGTGTTTCTGGGAAAATCCCAGAACCAGCCCTGTGGCTGTCTTTTTGTGGATAGAAGAAAGATGGCTCAGGCCTGGGTCAGCTTTATACTAAAGCTTGGGGCTGGGGCTTCCATTTGCCTGTGCGCAAGGGATGGTGGCTGGTGGAGATGTAAACACGAGGTCACCATGCCACAGCTTATTGCCTTTGACTCTGTGATGGGGACTTTCACATGCAAACTTGGCGAGCCTATAGTACCCAGCTCTCCAGTCAAACACTAATCTAGGTGTTGCTGCCCAGGTATTTTGTAGGTATGGTTAACATCTACATTCAGTTAAATTTAAATAATAGATGTTACCTTAGATAATACGGGTAGGTTTCATCCAATCACCGAAAAGTCTTAAGAACAAAACTGAGGTTTCCCTGATGAAGAGGAAATTCTGCCTCAAGACCACAGAATCAGATCCTGCCTAGGAGTTTGTAGCCTGCTGGCCTGCCCTATAAAGTTTTATAAAAATTTCCTGCTGGTTCTGTTTCTCTGGAGAAACTTGATTGATACAGACTCCACGGTGGGGCACACAGAGCACAGACAAATTACCATAGCAATAACACACTTGAGTGTTTTGCTAAAATACCAAAGAATGTAGCCCTTGGCATTAGTAATCAGTTACAAATATTCAGAGAGGACCAAATGCTACCACCAACCTGACCTGATCTTGGTGGCATCAATTACACCCTTGAAAGAGAAGAGCAACTTTTCCCATGCCCTAATCTCCATTGTTCAGCAAATCAATGCATGCTCATCTTGGAAAGCTGACTTGTTGCCCTAGAAATACAGGAGCTCTCAGGTGGCCTCTCAAATCAAATTTACCCTTAAACTGGGGTTCAAATGTGGTGGGGACCAGAGCTACATTTAAGGAATTTCCCTGACAGGTAATTATCTGCATTGCACACCAGGGCTAGGCAATGTTCACTTGGAGGCAGCGATTTCAACTCTGTGCACACACTGGTGAATGTCCTCTGAATGAACACCAATGTCTGTGTTAAAAAGAGAAAAAGAAAGAGAAAGAAAGGGTTCTACAGCCAGTGCCATTTTAAGCAATTCAATGAAGACATCTGCTCCATGCCCAGCAGCGGTCAGAATTGCAGATGAGACACAGGATTGAGCGAAGGGGATGGAGAATGAGATGTGGAAATATTATCAAGACATTCTACAAATCAAGGTACATCCTCACTTTGAATACAGCAGCCAAGACCAGCTGTCTTATCTCAACGAGGGTATAAATGAAAGGGTGAAAGGCCAGTGATGGACAGTGCTGCTGATTAGAGGCACCGGGGGATGAGGTGGAGGCAGAAGGCCAGAGGGTGGATTTCACTGGCAGAGCTAACGCGGAAGATTGCAGCTCTATTTTACAGATACGCGTGCAGTGGTGGGAGAAAAGGGAGAGGTAAATGAAGTAGCAAAGGCCTCCCAAAAGGCCAAGTGGGTGTTCCTATTTATCCTCTCTCCTCAAATTAAACGGCAACAGATTTGAAATGGATGAATGGACATCAATCTTAATACGTAAGGTGCTTGGATCGCAACTGAGCACACGGGAGGCTGCCTGGTATAATGAGAACAGCACGAGGGAGCTGAGGCTGGGAGTGGAGAAGCACTGTCTCTTGGTAGATGGGTGTGTCGGGCCCAGTCTGCTTTTCCAGTTTGAGTCTGTTTCTGCACCTGTAGTAGGGAGGGGTTAGACCACATTTTTAAAGATCCTTTCCAACTCTGAAGATCTTTGATTCTCCATACCTACCTGGTGTGAGCTCAGGGAAGCCCAGTGAGAATGTTGTGTCTCTCTTCCATTCTCCCTCCTGGGAAGGAAAGGAATAGGCAGACTGGGAAATGGGGTGGCAGAGTGGTCGGGGCTTCCCAGGGATCTTTATAGCACTTGATTGCAGAAGCCTGGGATGCTGATGGGACTGAATGTGTTTCAAGATATAAATTAAACTTTCTCTGAGATCAACTAAAGCCTCTTTTTTTGATCCCAGAGTAATCTTAGCTCAAGCTTACCAGCTTTTTGACTTGAGCAAATTGCCAAATTACTTGTCTTTTCTGAATCTCAGTTTCCTCCTCTTTAAAGTAGGGATACTATGAGCAACTCCCTCCCAGATAATGCATTTAACGCAATGTTTAGTAAATGATATCTATTATTATGAAGTTAGAAGGCACAAGCCTGTACGTGATTTGATGAATCAGATTGGTAATTAGTGGCAGGTTTGGGATTCAAAAGCCAGAACTTCTTCATGGGAAACCTGAGCCTTTCCCACTGTATCACTTGGTTTTCAGTTGTGGGCAAAAGCAGCTCACAGTCCAAGGCAAGGTTTATTAATACCGCATGTTTGAGGTAGAGAAGAAACACCATAAGAGGTCAGAGAAGGGAGACGTTAGGTAGGATGTCCTGGGGTGGTCCTGGAAAGCTTCCTGGAGGAGAGGTCCTTTGAGTGGGTCTTAGTGAGTGGCCGACTAAATTGAGGTGAGAACAAGGGCATTCAGGGCAGGAAAGAGTGTGAGCAATTCAGAGAGTTGGCCACCTCGAGCCCAGGAAATACATATGCCACACTGGAATTGAGAATTCCAAAATGGTGATCGTGATGGCCATGGGAAGATGGCAGATTACAAAGGGCTTGGGGTGGTGGGTTCAACTTAAACTATTTTTCTAAGGAAAGTGAGGCACCATCAAAGGGTTGAGTGACTTGAGAGGATTAATCTAGCAGCTGTGATTGGGGTTGAAGAAAGAGATCCGATCTGATGTGGCCAGAAATCCAGGGAAGGCCAGGCAGGATGTGAAGAGTGGGAGGATGAGGATGGTTGCAGAGAGGATCAAGTCAGGCATGAGGCATGCCTTAAAAGAAAGCTCAAGAAGCAGCAAGAACAAAGGCCTCCTGAGGGCCTGCTGTAGGCTGGGCCCTCTTCCAGGTACTTTACATGACTTTACTCTTCCCAACAGTTCTGTGAGGTGGGCACTGGGGTGCTCTGCTGGCTTTGGAGCAGACACCCTTGAAATAGAATTTCTGCTCCTCTACGTACCATAACAGTGACTCGGCCAGTTACTTCCCCAAAGTTCAGTTTCATCTTTTTTTTTTTTTTTTTTAAATGAGACAATACTATCTATCTTGAAAAGTTGCTTTGAGGGTTAAAGATAACTTGTGAAAAGCATCTAGAGCCTGCTTTGCAGAAAGCATGTGCAAAATGGATGCTTTTTTTTTGCTATTACTTGTCATCAGTTTTAAAGGACTGACCAAAAGGATTTTAGGCCTAGATGTGATAGGGTGGTGTGAAACCTAAAGGTAAAAGATGACTCCAAATTTCCAAGTGCCAGAAGCCCGAGAAAATGGAGCTACCAGGGACAGAAGCAGGGCAATTGGTTTTGAGGGAAATGTGATGGGCTTGGTATGATTTTGAGGTGCTGGCCGGGTACCCAAGCAGAAAAGTCTGACAGACCATCGGAAGCATAGAGCCAGGTCTCGGGCAAGACACCACAATTCTAGAAGAAAATTGGACAATTTATCAAGTGTCTAAATATCTTGCCCACATAATGACAAACACCTAGATTCTTGGAGCCCTTTTGACATTATTTAAACTTCAACTTTTTATCTAAGTACTTAGTTGTGTCGATTTGTAGAAAAAGACCTCTTGCTTTTCTCTGGATTATGAATCCCAATTTTTTTGCCAAGATCCACATAGCAAAAATCACCATTTATTTCTTTGCCTTTTGGTGGGAGACAGCAGTTTACTTCTCTTTGTGCTCTTGGCTCTCAGTTTCTTTATTCTTCACACCTCAACAAATCTTATTTTATTACATTTTTGGAATTGCAATGTAATTTTGGTGATTAACTTTAAATTGGGGATAATACACTGACAGACATTAACACAATATCAAAACATTTTCTTGCAATTATTTCGTAACCTCCGTCAAATCACTCTTCCCCAGCGGACATTTATTAATGTAATATGGACAACACACCAGAGCGTAAAGCTGTGGAAGGGAAAAGTGATTACCAAGAATGCTTATCAGAAATGATCAAGGCTAGTAAAAGACAATGAAGCAGAGCTTTGCGTTCTCATATTTCCCTGTCCGGGAGCAGACGTGTGGAGCTGAGTGCTGGAAGCCACTCTTGGGGTGTTTGGGTTAGAGTGTCGCTGGGAGGAGTTTTGTTCCCATCGCCACATCTGTTGCCATTACCCAAATGGAGCATGCATTCTGGTGAAAAAACGAAAACAGCTTGGCAGGCCAAAAATAGTCACTTAGCCCCACTTAGGAACCAGACAGCGCCTGCAAAAAGCGAAAGTGGAAATAATACCCTATCAAGTGAGAGAGGCTGAGGTTTCACAACATTTGGACTTATATGCTCTATGTGGAGGATCCCAACCACTTTGTGAATGTAGGCAAGGCCGATGAGGATTATCCTCATTTCATGGATACTGAGAGATTTTAAGTGACTTGCCTCAAACAATACCATGACCATGAAGCAGGGGGGTGTAGTGGTTTCGCTTTGGTGTCAGGCGGGAGGGAATCAAGTCCAGCCTGTTTCCACCATTTACTAGCTTCAGTTTCCTTACCAGTAACATCAAGATGAAAATAATGTGACATTTACGTAGAAAGTTCTCAATAATAGGTAACTACAATTATTAAGTAATGATTAATATTATTTTTGGAGGAGAAATAGAATATGATGGACCTTGTGTTAGCACTTGACCTGCTCACTCCTTTTTTCCTCTATTTGCATCCACAAAAGGAGAGAAAGCCAGTGGGGGTGCGTTCAGTCACTGCTGCGGTCGGAGCCCCGTCCCTAACGCCGAGGAGTTATGACACCAGCCGAGCTGCTGGAGCCCTGTGCAGTCTTCAGCGAGTCTGTGCTTCCCCTTGACCCCCTTGCTAAGCCACCCTGAGCTTAAACAGAACATTTTGTCCCCATGGCTTGCCTTTGTCCAAGAGAAAATGGTTTAAAGTTGAATTATTAGAGCTAGAAAATTCTCGTTTTCAAGGAAAAGAAACTGCCAGCGTAGAGAACAAGAATTTTAAAAAAATAAGACAAGAAAGCATAGGCTGCCCTTCCTAAGCCCTGTGGCAGCTGGTCTCCAGCTGCCTTCTGCCAGTGGGAGGCCCTGGGAGAGACCGGGGCCTGGGGAGAAAGAAGAGGGCAAGGCCTTCCTCCTCCTTTCTCCTCTTGCTGTATTTCTGCAGTGGCTTCTGCCCCTGATGACCAGGGCCACTGTGGTTCCAGCTCCCACCCAGAGACCCCAGGCCTACCCAACTCCACCTCCTCCCTTTGTCCCTGAGCCTTGGGGTGGTATTGGCTTCCTACTGTTAGTCTCTGGGCTGCCTCACACTCTCCTGCTGGCTTCTCAGAGCTGCCCTCATCTGCGTGTGCAGTCAACTCCCCCCTTTTAAATACTCAGAGTAGTTTACCCATCTCTGGTCAGACCCTGATTGATGTACCCTCTTGGTGCCTGGCACTCTGCTTGCTCTAAAATTCATCAAGTGTTTGTAGAATGGGATGGAGTCGATTGCTTTGACTAAATCAAAAGATTTGCTTATTTAGGTGTGCAGCTACAGCCAACGAGTGGTCTGCAGAGATTCAGATAGAAAATTCTAGGACTGTAAGAAAATCAAAGAATGAAAGTGCTGGGTGGGGGTTTTGGCAAGTTGTAAGGAGAAGAATAGGAAAAGAGACCAAGATGAGGAAATGGAAAGTATGTCGTTGGTGACACCCTTATTGCCTTCTGTGACAGCACTTAGTAATTACACTTCCCAACACTGTGAACTTCAGTCCCTTGCCCCCGTTTTGCCCAAAAAATCAGCACAGGAATCAGAGAATAATTGAAAATGATTCCCATATGCTTAAAGCATGAGAATTTACTTTTGTAAAAATATTCCTGTTTGGGATAATTTACTCTTGTAAAAGCCATCAAGGACAAAGCAGAGGTCAAGGCCAGTTATCTTAAGAAGTTGGGGGAGTTTGGTGACAGTTTTTTTCCTGGACTCTGATGGGGCTTTGGCTGCCAATATCTTCCATTGCGGTGACCCCAGCTTGACAGTTTCCAGGGCTGTCCATTAAGTGTGTAAACAACAGTTTGAATGAACCAGATTTCTCTAGCACTCGGTTTTGCTCGCCCACATAACTGGCCAGGGTTAAGATGGTCCTAATAGGAAGGCAGTGGGGGAATTGTGGGCAGTGCACAGCCTTAAGGGATGCAAGGAATAGAGTAAAGTCTAGGCCCTACCACTTATGAGCTTTGCGATGCTCAGCAAGTTACTTATATTCTTTGAGTCGTCCTCAGTGTGCTCATCTGTAAAATGGAAAGAGTAATGTTTAATGTAGAGTGATTGTGTAAAATAAGTAAATGTATGAAGTGCCATCAACACAGAGTAGGGATGTGATAAATGATTGTTGCTTTGTTCACTGCACTCAAGTCTGCTGATTACTGAGAGTAAACCCAAGCCCTACCTGGTAGCCTAGCTCCAGCAAGTCAGTATTTTGACAAGAGTTTTCTAGAAGTCCCATAGACCACTAGCTTCTCTGTATTTTAATTGGTCTTCTTCAAATATAGAGTTGGTAACATATGTGGCTTTCCTCATTCTTTCTGATGATGAAAATGTTCGTTGGGCAGAATATCCACTTTCCCCAGAATATAGTTTGTGAGACTCTAGGGCACTTTTTTTTACTGCCTTGGAGCCTGGTTTCCCACCACATGAGTGGGATAATCATAGTATCTGCTTTGCTGTCTTTGTTGTTGTCATGAGGTTTTAAAAAGATCCTTTAGTTCAAGTGCGTAACATAGTGTCTGGCATTTGTGGGAGACTGGATTAAGTATCCCTATTTAGCTATGTTTTTTTTTATTTTAATGCACATTCCTGTGGGTGTGAACCCATTGTAAATGGGATCTCTTGAAGGTTTTATTTTAGTTAAGGTCTGGCCACCTGAATGAGGGTGGGCCTTCATCTGGATTCCTGGAGTCCTTTATAAGCAGAAGAAATTCAGAGAGAGAGAGAAAACCACGGGGAGGAGCCAGAAGCCAGCAGTCAATGGAAACCAGAAGAGAAAAGAGAGGACATGGCCATGTGGTACAAGGCAGGCATACAGACCAAGGAGCCCCAAGGAGCCTCAAGGATCGCCAACAGCCAGCACTAGAATGAGACAGAAGTTGGGGTGAAAATATCACCTTGCTGTTGCGTCAATTTTGGACTTCTCCTAGCCTCAAAACCATGAGCCAATAAATTCTCATTGCTATTTTAATAAACTCATTGTGTAGCATTTGCCATAGCAGCATGGAAAACAAAAACAGTGCTTATTCAATAAATGGTAGTTGCTAAGATAATCATTACTATTAATATGAAACGCTGAAGCCTGATTGGAGTTTCTTAAGGCCTTGAGAAATATGTAGGAATAAAGGTCATGAACATTGAATCTGGGGACAGAAGAAGGAGGGACAGTAAGACCTGGGGGCCGTGGGGTTTGGGGAAAGGAGGCATGGTCTCTCCCTGCTCGTGGGTGGCTTGGGCTCTTGACCCTTCCCTTGCTCCCCAGCATGTCTTCCTGCCTGCATGTGTAATCAACGATCATTTTCTGCTCACACTGCACATGCTCAGCTGTCTGTGGCAGACCTGAAGGTCCACTCCCTGATGTGCATTCCTTCCGTTTCTCATACTCCACGGGGCACGGGGCAGGCTGAGAGCTTCATGTCCCTCGCTTGGTCTGTGTGCTCAGAACTTCCCCTGCAGACCCAGCTTCTCCCCAGATGGGCCCCTGGGTTTGACCTGGGCCAGGGAAGGGCTAGGAAGGGGTGCCTGTAGCTCTTCTAAGCCAAAGCAGCTCGAGGCTGCAACCAAAGTCCTTTATTCTGTGCCCGCAACTATTTTTGGTCCTCATCTGAGTCCTTTTTTGGGTACCTCCATTCATTCCAAATCTAGCAGGAAGTATAGGTTGGATCAATTGACATCAACATAATAACTCTCTCTAAGACCAAGAGTGTGCTAACTGCAGTTTCACCATGGGCAGTAAATGACCACTACATTGGATGATTCCTACAATCTCTAAAACTTGATTCTGAATCAGTGGTCTGAGGTGTATCTGCTAGATTTAAACTAAAGCCAGGCTCCCCTGTATAAGGGGCCTGTTCACCAGTCTCACCTATTGAGAGCCATTGCATTTTAATCACGAGTCCCTCTGCCAAGGGTCAATGCCACCCCCTGATGCTGTAAATTCTGCCAGGGCTACAATTTCATCTTGCTCATCACCCAAACTCAGGACAGTAGCTGGGCATCTAATGCTGTAGATACTGTCTCCAGGTGCTTCTCAATTGGTTTCTTCTGTGAATCACAAAAAAGAAGTTGCTGTTTAAAAAAAAAAAAAAAAAGTATGAACAAACCAAAAAAGAAGAGTTGAGTTTTTGGACTGTGAGTGGATTTGGAAACTTTTATGTTTCCCTAGTATGATTTTATCCTCTGGTCATAATTGCATTGGCGAGTCTACATGACTTATAGTTTTGTTCCTCCCTGAGAGAAGTTAATTTGGTTTATTTTTCATTGGGGCAGATTTATCTAAACTTATCCCTTCTTTCTTCTTTCCCTCTATGAGGGTAGGCAGTGAAAGGCCATAAGTCCAAGGAGAGAAATAAGAAGACAAAATTTAGACTCCAACGAGGCTTCCTTAGTCTCGAGGGAAGGGGGAATTCTCAAGAACGGTTTATATGCATTCTCATGAGGTTGCTTCTGCTTTCTACCCATTGGGGTCCGATATTTTAGTTCTGCTGGTCAAAGAAGGTGTTGATTAGAAGGTGCTTTATTTTTATTTCATTTTACTTTTTAATCGATCTATAGGTCTTTCTTTATCATGTTTTTTATTTTTTAAAAGATACTTAGATTGCGTAAATGTTACACAAAAAATATAGGGATTCCCATATGCCCCTCTCCCCACACCTTCCACACCCTCCCACATAAACATCCTTCATTAGTGAGGTACGTTCATTGCGATTGATAAACGCATCCTGGGGCATCGCCACTCAGCGTGGACCATAGTCCCCATTCTAGTCTACACTCTCTCCCACATAGTTCTACATGTTATGGGACGATATAAAATGGCCTATATCTGTCGTTGCAATGTCATTCAGGACGATTTCCAAGTCCCAAAAAAGCCCCCATATTACAACTGTTTTTCTCCTCTCCCCACCCCCAGAGCCTCCAGTGGCCACTGCCTCCACATCAATGTTGTAATTTCTTCCATTGCTAGAATCACAATATGTTTATAGTGGAATACCAGTAAGTCCACTTTAGTCCATAGTTCATTCCCCAATCCTGAGGATTCTGGGATGGTGATATCCACTCCACCTCTAATTGAGAGGGTGCTTCGATCCCATACAGTCGATGGATGGGACTCTCTTGCTTGCAGTTGTAGGCTCTTTTGTTTCTTTGGCATGGTGGTTGTCAATCCTCACCTCCTTGTTAGTTGTCCTGGGTGAGCCCAATGAATTGGAGAGTAGGTGTTACAACTCCACTGGGGCTCTGGGCCCAGCTGGCACATGGCAGCCCAAAGATTCCAGTGTCTTGGACATACACCTACAAACTCCAGCACCAAGTATAGGTTTAAATAGAAGGGAGAGATGAGTCATGTGTAGAGAAGCCATAAATGAGTCCAACTCTGTCGCTCTCAGGAGCACAAACTCCAGAGTAGGGCCTACTGGCAAGGCACCAAACTCTGGAGCTATCTGCCCTGACCATAGGACCTGGGTGTCTCCAGAGCCCTCAGAAGCCCCACTATTTGAGGTACTATCCACTTTGGCAGTCTAAGAGATCCTGCTGAGACGTGCATAAGCGTTACCTCTGGGATGTCCTCCTTACTCACTTTGAAGTCTCTTAACCATATAAACTCATTTGTCTTTACATTTTCTCCCTTTTATTTAAGGTCTTTTTTCAGTTGCATTGCTAGTTGGTGCTTAGTAGTAATCCCTCGGTGCCAAGGAGTCTCATCCCCGGGAGTCATGCCCCACGCTGAGGGGAAGGTAGTGCATTTATATGCTGAGTTTGGCTTAGAGAGAGGCCACATTTGAGCAACAAGGAGGCTCTCAGGAGGCAACTCTTACGCACCCCACAACACTAGGCTAAGTTTCAAATTCAAGAGCAAAGGCTCATAAGCATTGTTGTCAATATCAAGAGCCCTTCAATGGATCATCCTCCTAGAAGACATCTTAGTTTCCTAGCCTGTTCCAAGCACATGCTATGAAATGGGTTGACTTAAACAATGGGAGTTATTACCTCACAGTTTTGAGGCCACAAAAATGTCCAAATCCAGGCATCATCAAGGTGATGCTTTCTTCCAGAAGACCATCTGCTGGCAACCCTTGGCTCCTCTATAACATGGCACGGCACATGGCAGTGTCTTCTGGTCTCTTCCCTCTGTTCTGAGTTCCATTTCAGCTTTGAGTCCTGTGGCTTTCTCTCTGTTTGAATCTCATTCTCTCATAAAAGACTTCAGTAATAGGATGAAGATCCATCCTGTCAGAGGTGGGACACATTTTAACTAAGGTAACTTCATTGAAAGTCCCTACTTACAATGGAGTCCCACCCACAGGAATGGATTAGATTTTAAAACATGTTTTTCTGGAGTACATCCAGCCTCAAACCACCACATAAGGCAATATGGAGGCTTGAAGGAAGTAGGGCCAGACAAGGAAGGAGACTGAGTTCATAGAGAAGATAGTCAGTGTAGGCCTGGGGCAAGGTGAAAGCCACCGTGGTCCTGTGGGATTACAGGGAAAACTGGCAAAATTATTTGGTAAACTGGAGTGAGTTTTCCAAGAGATGGCTTTTATAGTCCAGAAGGCGGTTTCCCAGCTGTGCTGCTGTCCTTGGTTTAGCCTTCCAAGGGCAGTGGGAAGAGTGGGACTGCAGCAAGAGAGGTAAACTTGAAAGGCAAACACAATTAAGAACCCAAAGAGGTCAATGAAATTGGCTAAAAAAGCACTTTAGCATCATATAGGGACCTACGAGAGAGGATGCTATTGTTTCCTAGAATACTGGTGATTTGTGAGAGACCGTGTTGGAAATGATCATATGGAGACTGTTTTCCAGTTGGTAGATGAGAAGAAAGCCATCCTGCTTGGGTAGACCCGGGGCAGGAGTCACGGCCCCTGGGTCTGTTCCACTCTCTGTGTCCCATGCCAGTATTTTCCTGTACTCCTTGAGCCTGACTGGGATGAGATGTAAAACAAGGAAAAATTTAAAATCCTGCATACCTGGCCACATTTTTTGAAGAAGAGCTGATGTGTGCCAATGCCATTACATTCCTGTTCCCTCTTGGAACCTGGGTTGCCCATGGTTCCTGCCGGTGAAGGCTGAGGGTTTGGGGCATGAGGGTGTAGATCAGGGCAGAATGACATTGGCAGAATTGTGGCCGGGAAGAAAACATGAATAATAATAAGAGTAATGCTATCAATATAATAAAGTGGAGGGAGCAGTAACAGCCAATGGCCTGGAAACTCAAGAAATTTAAGGAGCATCCAGGCCCAATGAGCTGTAACTGCTCAAAATGTTTAGGCTGATGGAGCAAGTCAGCCACCAAGGCGAGATGGCCCAGAGGAACATATCAAATGGGGGTAGAAATGCAGAATAGCAGAAAGCACAGTTATTTGGGAACCACAAAATTAAAAGCTGAAACAAGAGTTCATTGAGAGCAACATGTCTGTATGTTATAGTTGAATATCCTGAATTGACAGCCGGGTTAACAGAACCACGTTCTTGAGGTCAGAAGTGGGCCGCTGCAAAGGTACTTCCCTGATGTCTGTATCTGGAATGAATAATACTCAGCTCGATGTTTCAAGACAACTAGAAATCACACCAGAGTGTGAATAGCAATAATAATAATAGGCAGAATTTATTGAGCACTTACTTGTCATGTGCCAGGTGTTTTATTTTATTCTAGATCTAATTTTCAAGCCACTATAGCCAGTGAGTAATTTCAGCGTCACTTCAAAGAGGTTAGTTACTTGCCTGCTAACAGTGGCACAGCTGTGTTTTGAACCCAGATTTATTTGACTTCGAAGCCTGTGTGTGCACTGTGCGTCATTTTCTCTCGCTCTGAGTCAGTTCGTTAGTAAAGAAGAAGATTCTATCTGCCCTCTGGAGAGAGCATGCTAGGAGGGGTGGTCGTGTTAATGTAAGAACTTACATTTCATAGATTAAGTGATACCTGTCAGGTCATGCAGATTTCTCAGCTCCTCCCAGCTGCTAAGACCTGTGACTCTCAGACTCAACCCCCAAGTTGTCACATTCTTCTTAACTGGAGAAAGAATCTCAACAGCCTTACTGCACCTGGAAGTCAAGGCTAGGCACGGTTTGTCTGCCTTAAGACCAGATTTCCTCATGCCTGAGGTGGATCCAGGTGCCCACGGAACTATTGAGCAGCATCTGTCCCAACAGCCTCATCCACTTAAGTGATGAGGCTTCCCTATTTCACTTTATTATTCTAGAAAGTGGCACGAATCCCAGCTGAATCCTACTCAAACCTGTTACACTCCTTCTTGGTAGATATGCTGTGAACACAGTGATGACCCCAAACTATCATGCCCCTGTCTGCCTGACTCCAACTGCCTTCTGCCCCACAGACTGCTCTGCACATCCCACTGTGGAGACTTCATGCTGAAATGCAAACTACTAAGGGGTCAAATCTGCCTGGGCTTTGAAAACCGGCACAGCCATTTACTGTCTGTGAAACCATGCCTCTCACTTTTAGCAGAGTCTCAGTTTTCTCATCTGCAAGGGAGATAAAATAGTACTTGCCACTAGAATTTTACTGAGTGTCTATTATGTGCCAGAAGCTCTCTTTTGCACATATCACATTTAGTCTTACAGTAACCCTAAACTCTAGCTTCAGTCCTGCTTCTTGGCTGAGGCAGCATTATTCTGTTCTGATGGCCTTTCTGAACAAAGTTGAAGTTTTTACTGTGTTCTTTGGTTACTGTGTATTGGATTATCCAACAGAGTTTATAAAGACTACTAGCTGTAGTTGGGTTATTTTCTCTGGTTGACCTCCTTCCAGTCCCAAATTCCTTCCTCTTTTCACCAGTCCTTTTGTTGATACAAGGGAACCTGACAACCAATCTACATGGTAAGATCTCTTGCTTATGGAGCACGAAAACCACACAAGCGTCACTTTGACTGAAAATACTGAGTTAGCGCCACACTAAGACGTACGATAGAACATGCTTTGCATTGGCTGTGTGCTCTAAATATGGAAGGCTTCCTGGGGTTGGTCACTTCATTTAGAGCACGGAGCTAGTGGGGCCAAGGGCACGATCATCATGCCTGTGTGACCAGGTTCCCTTTGCTGTCCCACAGCCAGGTCCTAGGTTTCGCTGGTAACCTCAGCAAGCTCTCCACCAGACGTGCCCTGCTGGTCGTCAGGTAGCGGATGGCAGGGCCTGAAACAAGCAAATCCACCACCACTCTGAATTCAGTTCCATCTTATAAGCACTAATTCAGTACTTACTTTGTGTAGGCGAGTGTCCTAGATGTTCGCATATCAAAAAAATAAGAAATGCCCTTGCCCTCAAGAAGTTTGTACAAGGTCGGCAAACCTTTTCTCAAAAGGGCCATTTGGTAGGTATTTTAGAATTTGCGGGCCATGCAGACACTTTGAGTTTCTATTGCGGCAACTCAACTCTGCCATTGTAGCATGAAATCAACCATAGCCAATATGTACGTGAATGAACATGACTGTGTTCACAGTTGAACAAAGAGGCCATGGGCTGGATTGGGCTGTAGTTTGCTGACCCCTGCTCTAGTGGGAGAAATAAACATGCAAGCAATCTCTATAAAAGGGTGTGTGTAATGACAGAGGTATACACAATGTAGATTTGAGAGTAAGCTCCTTTAGTCTGGGGCAGGGTAGCGCAAACTTTGGCACTATTGACATTTTGGACCAGATAATTCTTTGCCGTGCCCCATAGGATGTTTAATGGCACTTCTGACTTTGACCAACCAGATGCCAGTAACCGGTAAAACTCCTTCCTTTTCCCAGTTATGCCAACTAAAAATGCCTCCAGAGATTGCCAAATGTCTCCCAGAGGAAAAATGTCCTGTCATGGGGAACAACTGCTCTCGGAGCTAAAATCAACATGGCAGGAGGAGAAGTCAGGAAAATTCTTACTAAGCAGGGTCCCCTAGTTAGGGTTTTGAAAGGTGGATAGGGATTGGTTACACAGATAAAGTATCTGTGGGGAGGGTAGGACATAGTAAGCAGAGAGCAGAGCTCTGTAAAAATAAGTATGTGTGAGATAATATAATTAGTTGAGGGATTACGAGCCATTGAGTATTGTTGAGTTGGTGTGTGCATGCACATGAAACCAAAAAGGTAAAAGGGGGGGTCTGCTTGCCATTGACTTATTTAGGGTGGCTCAGCTGGGACAACTGTGACAAAGCGGCTTTGCTCCAAGTATTTCCTTCTCCTGCCTGGGCACATCCTCATGAATGTGTCAGGGCCAGAGAGTGGGCAGAAACATGCAAGCCCTTCTTCAAGCCTCTCCTTTTCTCACATTTGCTAACATTCCATTGGTCAAAGCAAGTTGCATGGATGAGCCTAGAGTAGGAGGGAGGGTGCTGTAAAGTTACATGGCAAAGGGGGTGGATACAGGGAAGAGGAAGGAATTGGGGACATTAATGTAATCAATACATCACAGGATACTTACAGGACTTGCCAAATGGGGTCGTTAGGGCAATAGAGTGAAATAGCATACGGAAAGGGCCCAGGGAAGGGTCCTACACATTGTAAGGGCTCAATAGCAGTCAGCTATTCATTATTGCAATAATTAACTCCATCATTATTATTATTCACACTTCCTGGTAAAAATAGAAAACAAAGTGCTATAGACATACAGAACAGGGAGAGATTCATTCTGACCAGGGATGGGTAGAAGATGGGTGGGTGAAACAGCATTTGAAGAAGAACTTGAAAGACAGGATTTTGAGTTTGGAACAAAACAAAAACCAAAACAAACAATGAAGACATTCCCACTAAAGCTCACAAATTCTCCTCCACCTGGATTTGATCTGTGTCTGAACTTTCAGAGGAACTTGAAGGATTCCAAGAAATTCCCAACCCCTTACCTTCTCTTCCATTGATCAATAATCTTTGTTTACTATCCCTCCCAGGATAATAGCTTTTCCAGATAAGAGTATCACCCCCAAAGTCCGTGGGGGCCTAACCGTGCTACTTTTGGACACAGTGTGGTTCTTGGCAGAGGTGGCATCAAGCATGATCCTTCAGGGCAGGAGCCGGGGCCAGTCTGGGTGATGTGGCCATGCTGCCCTCTGGCTCTGAGCAGGACCCTCTGAGGGAGCGAGCGCTCCAGGGTGTCTCTTGGGGAGCAGGCACTGGGGAGTTGGGCCTGAGTGAGAGGGTGCTGGAAGAGAAAGAGTGAGAAGGTTCAGACAAAATGGCTGTCATAGGCTGGTTTCCCCAGAAGCAGACGCTGAGAGTTGAGTGAGGTTCTCTAATCAGTTCATCATCCCAGGAAATGCAGGTAGAGGTGAGACAGGGAAGTGGATGAAGCCAATGTGTCTTTCTAAATAGGATATTGCAGTGAGCAATGGGGGCTCAAGCCCAATAGGGAGTCTGTGGAGCGTAGCTCAGGCCTGTCCCACCCCCGTGGTAAGGCAGTGGAGGCATTTATCCAACGAGTCCTGGCCTCCCTTGGCGGAGGGCTGCTCCCAGGGGATTAGCACCCTGACACTTTAACCCTGCCCCTTGCACAGACCAAGCATGTTCCATTGACCAGAGAAAGCACTCAGCCAAAGAGTGACAGGTGTGTGCAGCCTTCAGGTGAGCTTGGGAGGAGTGCGAAGGGGATGTGAGTGCGGCACCAACAGCTAGTCCTTGGATGACTACAGATGGGATTTCAGGATTGCTATAAACCAGCCCACGAGGGCTGGTTTGACTTTACTGCATCATTTCCCACAAGCTATATTTTATATTTATATTCCAGAGATATAAAATATGGTGTGGAAGAATCATGTAGATTTCCCCTCTCTCTGTGCTTTTTAGAGTGAATGTTAAACATTTCCTGTCATCTGGTGCAGCAAATGAGGGAGGGGAGCACAAGTCGAAAGAGGGGGAGGTGTGAACATGGCAGTAAACTATGAGGGCTTTTTTTTTTTAATCCAACACTGAGGTTTTTGATTATGACTGAAAGGCATAACTAGGTGTGAAGAGTAAGCGGAAACTGTTAAAAAATAATCAGTTCTCTTTAAATAGACTTGCATTCTTGTAATCTCCATTTTTATTGGTTTTAGATTTACTCTGCTACATAAATCATTAGAAATATATCAAGTGGATCAATCTATTTATTTACAAAATATTTAGAGATGGCCGCATGTGAGCAGAGAGGGGAGGCCAGTAGAGACGGAGGCAGGTGAGCTTTCTTCAGTAAGACTCTCTTGGTACTAATCAAATATAACCACTTGAAAAACAAACAAGAAAAGCAATTCTACAGAGATCATTGTGTGTTAAAAGAAGGGGATTGTTTGCAGGGACAAAGTAGGGATAAAGCATGAGTCATCATGAGACATATGAGAGATGTTAAGAAGGACAGACTAAAAGCAGTCTCTTTGTTGTCTATTTTCTGTTGAATTCTCTTCCCTTTGTCCCAGACTGGGTATTCACCTCCCAAGGAGAGGAGAGAGAGGGATATCAGAGCAAACACAAGCTGGGAGGCAGTGGGAATCCAAAGGTCCAAAGAACTGTAGCCTCACTCTCCCCCTAGCATTAGATAGTTTGCATCATTTCAACATTTTAAAATTTATAGGCTGGAGCAGGGCAGCTAGTAAGAGCACTACTTTATGGACAAGGTAACTGAAACTCAGGTAAGTTATATGACTCACTCAGAATCACATAGCTAGCCAGAGGCAGAGCCAAGACTCAGGGTCAGGAACCAGGAAACTGTGAGTAGGAACGTGTGTCAAGGGACCCAGGCAGGATTCATTTCACTGTGTCTAGTAGCCATGGATGTAGGTCTACTTCCATGCCTGGAGGACTCACAGCCTGTATCTTAGGGTGACCATTCACTCATTAATTCTGTCCCTATCCAATGAGGAAACAACTGGGAACAAGACATAATCCTTTTCCTCAAGGAACGCAGGACATCTAGCACATAATAGCTACTTGGAGAGCCAGCTCTGAGTCTACTGGCAGGACAATCCATTTGAAGTGTGGTCCTGCAGGAGACAATGGCTTAAAACTGATCAACCCAATCTTCTCATCTTGTTCAGTAATATGAGCCATGGCACACACATCCCTGTGTCTCGAAGAAGAGCACGCAGGCATGGTTGAAAGGACTGACTGGTTCTAGGGTGGGTGGAGTCTAGAAATGGGGACTTGGAGCAGGGGGGAATGGCATTCTTCAAAGTCCTGGAAACAGACAATGATCAACCAGTCTGTGCACTGATAGCTGACACTCAGCTACCAAGCTGGGATTTTAGGGAAGGTTTCCGGATCTTGGGGAGGGGGAGAGATATGAGCAAGGTGGGGGCCCAGTCTTTAAAGAGGAATTACTAGATGAGATAGGCTATTGAAACAGGGGCTCTGAACTGACTTGTGTAAGGGTAGGATGTCGGGCTCTGGACTTGGAGGAAGTTACAGGATAGTGATGCGGAGGTGACAGAACTGCCACTTGGGGAACAATGCCAGACCTAGTGACTAGCCACAGAATATGATAATTAAGGGCCAATGGTCCATAAGGGAGACTTGGGGTGCAATACTAAATAGAGCCAACAGGGAGAGAGGGGTCGTATTCAGGGATGAGGCCATAGTTCTCTAACCTTTTCTGAGTCAAGCTTCAGTTGGTATGGGAGTGAGGAGAAGGAATTGCTGCTTTGTGTCAAGAGCTCTACTCAGAGCTATGTGCATAATCCCACTTGTTTCCTACAAAGGACCTGAAAGGAAGATTTCTATGAACTCTATTTGCAATGTGGAAACAAGCTCAGAGAGATTAAGTAATTATCCTTATGACACTGCCAATAAGTGGAAGGACTGGGGTGGGCACCCAACTCTGTCTAATGCCAAATATCCTGATATTTCTACCCCATTGTACTGTTTGATTAGAAAGACAGTTAATCCACCAGTGGTAAGACAAGTGGGCCATCTCTGGAGTGATGGGGAAGAACCAGGCAGGGGAATCTGGGTGGTATGGAAGCAACTGTGTGGAAGTAGAGAGAGCACTTATTAGGGGTTTGGGGAAACAATAAAGCAAACTGTTCTACATGAGTCAAACTTTTGACATTGGCCTTGTTAGCATCCTCATCTCTTAAGCAACTCAGATTCTTGGCTACAGACAAATGGTCAGTGGGACTGAACACATACTTTTGGGCCATTGCCATTGTCACAGAATAAGAGGCAGTTGAAGGGAGAGCCTCGATGGATGGAGTAAGCCATCACATCCCAGCCACAGCTATAGGTTCGTGTTGAATTTGAGCATGGCATGAACAGGTTGGCACGGTATTCAGGTGGCCAGAACTTTTTACCCAGAGAGCTCCTCACCTCAAGCTGTGCCAATAGAATGTTTTTAATTCGTACAATGTTATGGTGTCACAAGATTATCCCCATTTTAGAAGTGATGCCCATTACAGTGATAGTTTTCCAAAAAGTAGGAAACTATCTATATTAGTCAGGATTCTCCAGAGAAACAGAACCAACAAGATATATAACAAGAAGGGAATTCCAATGAAAGTTTCAATGAATTCCCTTGGAGAAGCTGGCTGGCTGAATCAGAGAATTTCTTTCTGATTGCAGAAATCATCAGTTTTCCCTTTAAGGCTTTCAACTGATTGAATGAGACCTCTCATTGCTGAAACCATCTCCTTTGGTGATGGTAGATATAATCAACCATAGATGCAATCACCTGACTAATGATTTGCATCCACAAAATACCCTAACAGTAAGAATCAGGGCAGTACTTGTTTGACCAAACAACCAGACACTGTAACCGAGCCAGTGGATTTAACCATCACACCAACTTAATATTCAACATTAGAGTAAAGTAGTTCAAATTCATTCATATGATTGGGCTGATCATCTACTAACATACTATATATCAAGGGTTTTTATTTTTAACAATGCAAAAATATGTATGTTATCATAACGATGAAAATGGATTTGTTCTCTAATAAATAATAGAAGACATGGGTCAGATTCAATTTACCAAGCACCTACACCTACAATATGTTAGGTATTTTCACAAATATTATGTCATTCAATCACCGTAATACTGCTGTGTCTTAGGCATTATCATTAGTATCATTCAGATAAGGAAACTGAGGCTTTTTCTTTTAAATGTCATTTCCAACTCTGGCTTTTGAAAACCAAGTCCCTCTGAATTCTGGGTTTGTCATGAATGTGAAAATAAGCCCTGCTCCATCCTTCTTGTTAGTCCCTTAATTAAGCTCAGGGCTAGATTTCCTCAAGGGACAATGAAACCTATTAGCTCACTCCTCTGCTATTTTCATAAGCTTCTTTTTGCCACTCATGGTTATAATCCAAAAAGAGAAACACTGCTTGTTCAGATATTACTGTTATTCATTACAACAATATTAGTAACTGATTTAGTAATAATAATGACTTAAATTGGACAATGTTATGCAATTTAAAAGTAATTTCACCTATAACATTTTAATATGCTCCATAGGATATAGGCAGTGCTGTTTTATACCCCAGTCAAAGACACAGGAAAAATTTCCCAATTTATCCAGAAAAAAATAGCTATTAGAGATGAGCCCATTCTGGGTAGTTTTCAATTTATATCCAGAAAATTAAATGAAACTGACATGTATCGTGGGGAGCATATTAGGTGCTGAAGAGGGATATGAAGATGAATACGTCATAGCCAGTGCCCAGGAGGAACTTTAGTCCTTTGGAAGAGAAGATACTTAGGCTCTTGGAAATAAAGATAATTATAAATGATTTTAATGATAGTTCAAGACTAGTCTAGATGAAATGTCTCAAGGGGACTCACCAAATTGATTGATAATCCAATCAGGCAACAGACAGATGATTGGATGCTCTTATACTAGTAAGGAAAGGCTTTTCACCGAGGAGTTAGGTTCGACATGAGTCCTCGAAGTCCCACACCCATTGCTGGAGTCTGACAGGCCCAAGTTCACATCCATGTAAATCACTTACTAATGAAATGAATTTGGATCAGCTTATTATTTAAAACCCCACCCAGCCTCACTCGCTCATCTGCTGAATGGTAATAACGATGCGTAGCTCCTGAGCTGGCTGGATGAAAATGAGCCGGCCCGTGCCCACAGTAGGCCCTCCGGATGTGCTACGGTGCTTCCCTCATCCCCAGCTCCGTTCAGGCCCTGTCACAAGTTAGCAGGGTGAGATGAGGAAATCTCCACAAGTCATACAGAGACAGCCTATCCGGGTAATTGGGCTGGAATGTAGTAAACAGACTTGTATTTTCTGTAAGTTGAAAAGATACTGAAGGGAACAGATGGGGGCCATGGAGGACGGTAGTTTCTGGTCTAGATGGGCCTCGTCTTGGCCGCCTGCTGGTCTGCGTAGGACTGACGTGGGAGTTTATTTGCCTGGGGAAGGGGCCATCTAGAGGAATGTGACCAGCAGGCGTCTGGGGAAGGGGCTGCCCTCTAGCCTGAGGCCACAGACCAATCAATGTCCAGACTTGTAGGAAGGGCTGCAGGCAGAAGCCAACGGGACCCTACAAATTATGAGAATGTGGGGACATGAGCTCCACTCTAAAGAAGCCTGTTATGATGGACAAAAATAGAACCAGCTTCTTTACCTCTCTTCACACTCGGACACCACACAGCTCTGGTGTCTTGAGGGCTCCAGGAAGATGCTCCAGGTGGGGTGGAACCTGGTGGGCAAGGGAGTTTATAAAGTACCCAGAGAAGCAGCAGCCCGGGTGGCAGGAGTGGATGGCTTTGCAGGCACCGGGGATACTAGGCACACCTTGGATTTCTGGGAGAGTGCTTTTGAGTGGGAGGATAGGCCAGAGGGTTAGGATTTCTGTTGCTATGGTGCCATTTGATGCTACAAGTGGAGGATATGTGGGTAAGTCAGAACATCAGACTACAGTGGGATAAATAAGGACCCAGGCAGAGCCCAGCTACCTCTGTCCAGTCACCACCTGACGCACACACACAGGCACATGCGTTTCATCTGGCCAGTAGCCTGGAGATGGGACAAAGGCAGGAGTGGTTTCCCAGTTCCCATGAGTAAACAGGCCGTGGCTGCCAGATGCATCAACCATAGCTCCAGGAAGGAAAAATAGGTCTTCTATCTTTGGCTTGAAAAAAGTTTAGCAACTTCCAAACATGTCAAGTCTGGACGATGCCACTCTAATGGTGATGAAAATATGAAAATCAGCAGTTCCTTTCTTTGCTTTTATTTATCTTGTAGAATTTGTTCTTTTTTTTTTTTTTTTTTTTTTTTTTCTGAAAGTAATACATGTTTATTGGAAATAATTTAAAATTACAGAAATTACAGAAAAAAAATTAAGGAAACCTCATCCCAAATCCCAGAAAGTGGCGGCATTTTGATGAACATCCTCTCATGCATGTTTGCTATAGATAAAATTGTACAAATGAGGTCATACGATTTTGCAATCTATTTTATTTTTCCTTTCACCAGTATGAAAGGATATTTTTCCATGTCACAAATATAAACCCATATAATTTTTAGTGGAAGTATATTATGCCATTTTATGTATATATCTGTAATTTGTTTAACCAATCCCTTTCTTATAAAACATTTAGTTAGTCTTATAAAAATTTTTAAATTATGGGCAACAGTGAGATTAACATCCTTTGACAAACTTCTTTGCCCTTGGTTTCATTACTTTATTATTTTATACTCCTGGAGGTGGGATTGCTGAGTCAAAGCATAGGTACATTATTCAGACCTTTGATATATGGCAGTGGTTTTTAATCTGTGTCCCACAGAGCTTCAGAGAGGGTGCCTGGGGACCACCACAGGGGACCCAAGGAAGAAGCGTGAGTAGTCAGAGCCCCAGGCCTTCTACCTTGTATCAACCAGACTGGCTCCAATTTTGTCAGTTTTATAATTGGGCTCCATGTTAGAGTTGGTTGGAAAAATGGTTTCCTGGGTTAAAAACATACTTTAAAAGTTCAAACACCACAGGCAAAGCCACATAAGAAATGATGGCACCTTGGTGACCTCCACTGGCTGAGTAAATACTTGCTTGCTTCAATCTATGTGCCCCTGAACCAATACGGTCTTGATTTTCCTGTGACTCAGGGAAATTAAGACCTTAATTATCATAATAATGTTGATGATTTTCATTGAGGTAAGAGATCAAAATGGGACTATCTTTAATCAGGATCTGAGGAAATGCCTATAAGGCAAGGAATGGAGGAAGTTCCATGACCAAGACTGGAAATTTCAATATTCTTCAACAATTGATATTATCTTGCCCCATCCCTGGGGTTGGGGTTAGGGCCAAGGTGGGTCACCTCTGCCTCCCTCCTTTCTTTCTTCTCTCTTTCCTTTTCTTCCATTCCTTTGCTTGCATTGATTCTGTGCAAGCAAACATGCAAGTGCACACACACCCAGGAAGACATAGCACACCCCTCAGGGCAAATGGGCAGCTGTGTTGTGGGTCTACCCACCATCTGATCATCAGGGGATGCCAAGGAATTCCCAGGGTGAAGCCAGAGTTCGCACCCAGCTGGGCCAGCCCTGCTAGGGACCCGAGACAGAGAGTCAGTGTCCTCAGCTCTCGGAGAGGAAAGGCCTTCAGATCTTTAGTCAAAGTGAGGAACAACAGTTCTGCCTAAGTAGTCAATTTTCCTAATGAGCTCTTAGAAGCTGTTTTTGTGCTGAACATTCTGCCCTCATTATAACTGTGCTTCCCAGAAGCAAAGCTCTCTCTGCCCATTGTAATGAGCAGAACGCTGGAGTGAAACACAGTTTTAATGAGTTACAGCATAGATGTAAAATGGAACAGGTTGCATCTGAGAGCGCCTCAAAGAAGTCTAGGGCCAGTGGGTACATTTACATCCGTGGAGCAAACCTCGTGGAACCAAATGGGAAGACACCAAGTGGGCTTCACCGTCAACTGCACCTTGACTGACAGGTGAGAGAAAGGCACGCTTGGGACGGTCCTTTGGGCTGAAAGAAAGGAAATTTTTTGTTACCTTGAGAAAGAGAAAGATTGAATAATCCCAAATCATAAACATGGCATTTTCAATGTTACTTTGCAATACTCAAAATTGTCGCCTGCCCCAGAGCATGGTGAGTGTAATGGTAAACAGAGCCAAGGGTGGGGGGCGGGGGCTTCATTAGCAGGGCCCAGTGAGCATGAGTGGAGGGAGATGGAGATGGAAAAGACCAGTGGTGTGCTGGATTTGCCTTATACCAGCTCAAGAGACCTGACTGTTAAACTTTCCGGACTTTTGCAAGGTGATTGTTAAATACAGTCACTATTAAATATTTAAATAATCTACTTTTACAATTAAATTAAAAGAAAATAAAAAACAAAGGTAGCAATTACTCAAAATTCATCACTTCCTAGTTACTTTACTACATTTTCCCATTGCCTTTTCTCCTGGGGTTATTCATGTGTAATGGATGATATAATGTATGATGGAAATGCAGAGACGTAGTCTTTACAAAGTGATGGAAAAACGTTAATAATGCAGATTAAACTTAAAAGTCAGTCTTGCTTTTAGATGTTACACTGTGATTAGCACATAAAAAACAATTGATTAAATATTCTTTCAGTATGTGAAAACTATTATCCAATTCAGCATAGTCACTCACATCAATGATGAGCCAGCCAAGAGCCCACATATGTCTTTATTATTTTAGTTTCATCTTATTCATATAAACAAAATATCAACTAATGTTCATGTGGGAACTACACTTGTTCATGAACGATGCTCATTCATCAATTGAAACCGTGGGTTGGCTACGGACATAAAGACAAGCATTGTGTAAGAATTTGGTGTTTACAGCTGCTTCTGTTTTGAACGCAACACATTTCCACCTGGGGTTCCAATTGATGCATCTATTTGACAACATCATGTGGGGTTATAATCCCTCCAGGTCTAGATCTCAGGTGGCTGCTCTGAGGACTTGCAGTATTTCTCTCACCCCCACTCTGCAGCATCAGGGACAGCAGAAAACCTAGCCTCTCTCAGAGGCTTCTGGGGATGGTGCAAGGAGCAGGTGTAGCCATTCCCAGTCTGCAGCTGCTGCAAAAGGCAAAGTGAAAGCCTGTCTGGGATTGACCGTCTTTGAGAAAGTAAGTTGTGCTGTTGATAGACGTGCCCAGCTTTTTCCCCAATGACTTCTTTGCAATCTTAAGTACCTTATGGTCAATAATAGTAACCATAATCATAATCATTGTTTTTAACAACACTAGCTATATTATGTGCCATACATATATTCATCATAATTAATTTGCACAATAATCCCATGGGAAGGACGCCATGATTTCCACCATTTTACCGATGGGGACACAGAGGCACAGAGGAGGTACAGAACTTGCAATCAACAGATCTGGATTTGTATCTAGGCAGTGTGCTACAACAGCTCTCATGCCTTAGTATCATACCTCATATTCATTGTCAAATAACATCAAGGAGGAAGAAAAAGATGAGGAATTAAATAGATAACAATAACTTTCATTTATTGAATGATTAGTTGGTGCCTAGTACACTGCTAATCCTCAAGATTAAGAAACTTCATGGTAAAACCATCTCTTAGAGATGAAGATCGAAAGGACGAGAGGTGTAGTCACTTGCCTTGTACAGCAACCCCCAGGACCGTATGGTCCCCATTCCCTGTAATCTCTACCAAACTTTGCCCAAGGCGAGCCCTGTGCACTGGAGCCTGTGTCTGGGCTGCAACACAGCCCTGTCTGGTTCTCCAAACTCACATGGCTTGACCTACTTGTATTGTCAACTTTAGATAGCGAACCTAAAGGTAAGGGATAAATACCAGTTACCAAGGTGGCATAGAGGTGGCATCCCAGCTGAGCAGGACATTCCTCTTTTCATTGCATATGGGGCACATACACCCTTGTTCCTAGCCTAAGAGTCTCCCTGAGCTGAGCTGGCACCTGCCCTGGGAGTGAAGACTTCTCTAACTCCTTGGCAAATCTGGGTGATTCTTCTTGTGCCTTCCTTCAGAAATGGGTACATCATTCTTTTGTCACTTACTCCATTGTGTTGTTTACTTATCCATCTGACTCAGTCCCTACCAGACTTGGTTTCTTGGAAGCAGGGGCTCTATTTTCTTTATCTTCAACACCTGCATCAACTGGTAGAGAGGAGGAATTTGAGAGCATTCATTCAACCAATTTTAACTAAACATCTACTTCTAAGTACTTTATATTGATTGATTCAATTCTCAAATCATCTCCATGAAATAGGTATTGTATTAGTCAGGCTTCTATAGGGAAAAAGAACTGACCAGGAGATTATCGGTAAATATTATAAGATTCTATAAAATTGTCTCACACAGCTGAGGGCAAGAATGAGTCCAGATTCCATAGGGCAGGCTACAAGCTGGGAACTCCCATGAAGGTTAGATGGGTCCTCCAGGAGAAGCTGGCTGGGTGAAGTAGAAATGGAAATTCTCTCTTCTGACTGCTGAAATCATCACTTCTTCTTTTAAGGCCTTCAACTGATTGGATGAGACAGCTCTCATTGCTGAAAGCTATCTCCTCAGGTGATTGTAGATGTAATCAGCCATAGATGCAATCAACTTAATGATTTAAGTCCACAAAATGTCCTCACAATAACAATTAGGTCAGTGCTTGCTTGACCAAACAACTGGGCACCATTACCTGGCCAAGTTGACACAGTTACAGGTACTATTATATCCACATGTACAGATGGGGAAATTCAGGCACAGAAAGGATGAGTTACCTGCCCATCATTACACAGTTAATAATGGAAGAACTGGATTTTGAGCCTGGAAATTCTGGCTCCAGAGTCTGTGTTTTTACCTTCCTACACACTGCCACTATTCTGTGCCAGACACAGTTTGAAGCCTTGGGGCAAACAGTGGCAAGAAGACAGACATGGTTTTTGCTCTCGTGGAGCTGATGTTTGAGTGAGGAAATGCCAAGGTATGCAAATGTATGCAAAGAAACACACCTACATGCAGCATCCTGGCTTGCAGGAGCCAGGTTGAGGGAGAAGAGGGGTTCCAGGGGTAGGAAGAGGGATGAAGGAGGAAAAGGGGAAGGGTAAAAGGATTCTAGAGTCCAAAGGCCAGCTCAGGTTGGACTATGTGAACCCAAGCAGATGCCAACTCAGCTCAGAAAGTCCCAATATAGATGAACAAATGTTTGTATTATTGATAGAGTCACTGATTGATTTGATGAGGGAGATCAGAGATCCATGCTGCCCACAGGATAAGTGGTTGCCCATTTGGAGTTGGTTGGCAGCAGAGACTTTCTATATCTGAGTGTAGATGTAATGCTATGTGATGGCCCTGGTGCTTCCATCTCTGCTTTTGTTCATCTGAGCAGCTCTCCCACTGCCAGTGCTGTCTCGTGTTTCCATCCTTGGATGCTCCATGGTCTCTAAGCACCATGTAGGAAGCCAGCCTAGATAAATGGAACTGAACAGGAATATTCAGCCTCAGAATGCCCTGGGTGTGGTAGTCCAGATATGTAATGGAAAACCATTGGAGGCACTAGCCACCCTGGCCTCCTGTTCCTTCGGGCTCCAGGCTCTGTTGATTAGGAGGATTTAGAAAGATTCTTGGGGTGGAGTCTATGGCTGTTGGACTCCCAGCGTCCCTCATGTGCTGAAGCACCCCTCTGCTCCTCAGCAACCTTCAGTGGTGATATTGCTTACATCTACTGCATAGAGTGGTTGTGAAGATGAAATGCAATAATACCTGTAAGGGGCTTAGAAGGGTGCTGGCCACAGAGTAGGTGCTCAGCTAAAATTGACTGTTACCATCACTACTGAACCTTCTATTATATGAGGCAAAGACTCCTCCTTTGGACCTCAGCTGGCTTGAGTGGGACTTCTGCGCTTGTTACCAAAAGAATCCTGACTGATAGAAATGCATTTTGGGGGGTTCCTGGAATTCTCAAATGACTCAGATCCCTCTCACAGGAGAACAATGGGAAGGTTTGGAAAGAATAATTAGGCAGCTAATCCATCAAGGAGAGAAATTTGAGCGACAGTTTATGGATTAGAGTGGTTCTCAAACTTGAGTGTCACTGGGAGGGCTTGTTAAACACATGGGGCACCTCCCCATTAGTTTTTGATTTAATAAATCTGGGACAGAGCCTTGAGAATTTGCTTTTCCAACAAGTTCCTAGGTGATTCTGAGACTTCTGGTCTCCACACCACACTTTGAGAACTTCTGGATTAGTTAAAAGGTCAAAGCAATGAGATTTATATAGTTTTATTTTACAGTCTTTTGTCATGCCCACTGCATGCCAGATACTGTTCTAAGTGGTTTCCAAATACTAACTTATTTACTTATCAGGACAGATTTAGGATATAGTTACTATAACTTCCTTACAAACAAGGAAACTGAGGCACAGGAAGATTAAATGACTTACTTAAGACTTGTTCTTGGAGACCTAGGCAGCCTGGATCCACAGGTTGTTCCTAACTTCAATTTTAGGGCTGCCTATCAGTATTTTATATTTCACAGAAAAGTAAAATACTCAAGGTTGGCGCTACCTGAATGCACTGAAGAAGGATTTGAAAAATGCTGATGCTTGGACCCCACACTCAGATTGCGGTTCTCTAGGTCCTAAGTAGCTCCGCCAGCTTTAGAGCACCCCTGGACAGACTTTGAGGCAGGGGGAGCCCCGAAGAGTGAGAAATGTCTCTCTGATGCTGTCTTCAGGCCTTTCTGTTGTTATAGAGTCCCCTAAGAAGGGCTTGTCCTCTGCAGAGTACAGGATGTGGGGAAGGTCTGGTCGAGAGAAAATTTTCCTCTTCTTCACCCTTCTCCATTGCAGGTGCTGGGACAGCTGGGGGGAACAGTCACCAGGAGACAGAGGTTAAATGCTGCCTCTAACTAAAATGAGATAAGATCTTTAGCAACAATTAGCACCTTGTCAGCTCCTGAGTGTAGCAACTTCGCTGGCTTTACTTCATTAAGCTCCTTCCCAGCTTGCCTGTTTCAAGTTAGTAAGGAAAGCTCAGTCCAGGCTTGGTGAAGAGGGGCTTTGGGAGTGGGGTCTTGTGCCCAGAATGGCATTTCCACATGGTTTATGTTCATTTGTTGGTTTATTCTTGGAGAGATGAGTGCTGCTTCCTATACTGTAAGGTGCTTGTGTGTCCTTGCGTATGACTCAGATCCAGATCCGGAAGTGACCTTTAGAGACAATCTGGTTTTGTCTCCCACCTACTCAACCATCATTACTTCTCTCCCCCAAAGTTACCCCCTTCCCTTTACAAAAGAGGCATCTGTGCTGCTGCAGAGAATGGGGAAGTGACTTCTGAACCTCTTGGTGACATGGGTCAAAGTCAGAGCTCAGGAGGAGGAAATACTTTTTAATAAATGATAAACCCAAGTGTCAACCTTTAGATGAGACTAGTATTGGAGCAAAACACCTACCTGTTTTAAGTTAGTTGAGACAAAGTGCATAGATTTTCCATGACAATTACAGAGTACAGTTTTCCCCTAAGGGGTATTATAAAGTCATTTTGGTCATTGGGAATAACATAGCAAAAATAACTCAGCAGGGTCATCGGCCTTTTCTTTGACTTTGTTTTTGTTCTTGTTTAAAATATCACAAATCCTGCTGCCCAGGAAGCAGTTCAGACAACCTTGAAGTAGTAATGGAATTTTCTTCTCTTCATGTGTTTGTTCATTCTTTCATTTGTCATTGGTTTGCTGAATGTCTACTGCCCTAAGAGAAGTTCTCTTCAGAGATATGAAGAAAAAGACACCTAGAGCTTCCTACCATAATGAGGGAGAAAAGCATGCTCCAGACAGTGTATAGTGAATTCCATACAAGGGATGGGGGGCTAGGATTAGCATTACTATAGGCAGGAAATGTGCTTTATATATGCTAGGCAATTCAATATTCCCTAAAGCCCTATGGTATGGATATAACAGATGAGGACACTGAGGCTTTAAGAGATTAAATTTTCCCAGATCACAGAGTCAGACAGTGACAGAACCAGGTTCTAATCCAGTAGATTTAGGTTTAATATTTGTTTTATTTCTGCTCTGCCATGAGCTGCCAATAACGAGATGGATGGGTTTGTAGAGAGATACGTACTCCCATGGTACAAGGAGGGCAGTTCTGACTGGGGTGTCTATTAAAGGAACCACAGAAGAGTGTTATGGACTGAATCATGCCCCCCACAAAGACATGCTCAAGACCTCACCCTTGCTCCTATGAATGTGAACACATTTGTAACTAGGATCTTCGAGGATGTTTTTAGTTAAGGTGAGAACAAAACTGAATCAGGGTGGGCCCTAATACAATATGACTGGAGTCCATATAAGCAGAGGAAATTTGGACAGTCAGCAGGGGACAGAAGGAAGAAGACGGCTTAGTGACAGAGGTAGAGATTGAGGAATGGATTTCCAGCAAACCTATACCAGAATGCTACAGACTTCAGAGAGAGCATGATCCTGCTGGCACTTTGATTTGGACTTCAAGCCTTCAAAACTGTGAGAAAAGTAATTTCTTGTTGTTTGAACCAACTAGTCTGTGGTCTTTTTTGATTGTATTCTTGACCAACTAAGACACAGAGGCTATATTTGGGTATTCCTCAGAGAGCTGAGGGGGAGCTTTCTAGGTAGAGGAAAAGGCATGAAAACAAAATGGGCATAGGGACCTGTCTGTAGACCATATGTAAGTATGTTTTCCAGGGAAAAAAAGGCATTGTGTAGAAAAATAATGGGATATGAGGATTAAGAGACAACTTGGGGCCAAATAATGGGGAGTGTTGAATGCTAAGTGCAGGAATCCTAGACTGGATGCTTTGTCTGTTGGTCGTTGACAGATAGCCACCTGTCACAATTTCATGCGAGGCTATAGTTCTCTCACCCAAAGCCCAAAATGTGACATTTTCCTGTGTACCTCAAGGGACTCCTTCAGATTACGGACATTGCCCCAATTTTTTATGCGCTGATGTCAGCCATAGCACAAGCTGTTCACCATCCCATTTCAGTCATAATAAGCATTAACCCTGGGAAGAAAACCCAAACAGTCTTGAAATGACCTCTAGGAAACCTGAGTCAGAGACATTGCCTCCCAATGCCCTCCACACTGGACATCACCCAAGATGCTGCAGACGGCCATGCCATTCCCAGCAAAGGCTTCCCTGATGTCCAAACTCTCCCCACCATTGTAGTACAATGTAGTACTACCCCCATTCGCACCTCCTCCACTCACAGGCCGTGCTTGTGAAGTGAGAAGTCCTCGCTGATTGATTCCTTCCCCAGGCTCTTTCTGTTTAAGACCACACCATCTCTACCTCCTACCCCTTCATGTCTCTGGCCACCTCACAAAGGGCACTCACCCTGATGTTGGTGCATTAATCCTCATGCCAAGTATTTACTTTGTTTGTTTAGGTTAATTAATGGAAATTGTTCAGTGCTGTTATTTTTAAGGAATTCTTTAAGAAGCCAGGGGATTATAGAAATTTCATATGGTGTGTGCCCCATTCTGACATGATATCCATCCTTTATTATTTCATTAAGATAAAATATGATTGAATAGAAAATGGTAGGAAGCCTTTAATGGCCATAGGAAGAGAAGATGTTATTGAAGGCACCAAATTGTGGGTATGGGTAGAAGAGAAAGGGGAAAGGTGTAAGATTGTGCCTATGTTGGTACTGATGAGCATCCCCAAATTGCCTTGATTTTTCTGTGTAAAATAAATGTCTTTTAAATGACAGCTGCTCTCTCTCTTCCCAAATGCTTCCTGCACCCTGTCTCCAGATCTGCTTTAAATCTTTTTTATTTAGCACATGATTCAACTATGGACCAAGTGCTATGTGAGGCACTAAAGAAACAGTGGTACCCAAGGCATTGGCCTTGAAAATAAGAAAAATATGTCAGACTCAGATGGCAGATGGATAATTAAAATACAACAGGATACATGCCATGGAGTCAGAGAAACAGACAATGAGGCATGCCTGGTGTGGGATGGGGCTGGAGGGTTACGACAGGTATTTGACATGGACTATGTAGATGAGGTGGCATTTGAGCTGGACCCTAAAGTACATACAGGAGTTCATCAGGAGCTATAAGGACAGGTGGGAAGGAAAAAAAGGATGGAGTGTGTAGCAGTTTGGCATTATTTATGAATTCCAAAAATAGATATTGGGCTATGTTTGTGAATTGGTCTTTTTCTTTGGGCATATTAGATTATATTGGATTCAGAAGTTTTGCTTTTACTTGATTAAATAATGGTTAAGGCTTTGATTGGGCCACTTTGATGGGACTCACAGAGAAACCACACTGCAGAGAAGGGAGGTTGGAGTTTTGATGCTGGAGTTTTGAGCTGGAGTCTGGGAAGTAAGCATACAGAGGAGCAGAGCAGCTAAGCCCAGAGAAATTCAAGCCCTGGGGAGAGAGACATAGCTGATCGTCTCACAGTCTACAGCTGGTCTTGTGGAGAGAGCAGGGCAGCTGAGCCCAGAGAGAAATAAGCCCCAGGAAGAAAGTAATCCAGGAAGCCTGAACTCTTGGCAGGTGTCAACAGCCATCTTGCTCCAACATGTGGCAACAGACTTTGGTGAGGGAAGTAACTTATGCTTTATGGCCTGGTAACTGTAAGTTTCTACCCCAAATAAATATCCTTTATAAATGCCAACAGATTTCTGGTATTTTGCATCAGCACCCCTTTGGCTGACTAATACACAGTGTTTTCAAGGTAGAAAGAATAGCATGTATGAAGGCACAGGAAAAAGAAACGCAAAGCAAGTAAGGAGTCGTGAAAGGGTCAATATGTCTGCCTGTAGGTACAAGAAGAAAGGAGAGAAAAGGAAATACTAATGCCCCTGGATTTCCTTCCAACCTGTTGGCTGCTCTTCTTTGACTCTGCAGGCTCATTTTTCTCTGTCTGGGCATTAGAAGTTGAAGTGTGCAAGGCTTGATCCTAGACCTGCTTCTCCTCTAGTCTGTGTCATCTCCCTAGGTAGCCTCATCTTCCCCAGTTTCTTCTTTTTTAATTATTTTTAACAAAAGAAATATCTTTATTTTGGCCCACATCTAAATCAACACATGAATTTACCATGCGCACTGCCCTTAAATGAGATTATATCAGATAATAGACTAGAACGCACTTCTAAAACTGAAAATTGTTTCTTCCTTCTCTTGCAGAAATTTTCATATACTGTCCAAATATATTGAAGAAAATGCTTACATGTCATTTAAATTCACCTATGATGAATGGAATAAAATGCTGATAAGTGACACTGAACCCAGGCACAAAAATCATACACAGACACAAGAAGGCTACAAATCTCATTCATGAAATAATGTACCTAACACATTGGCATTTCTTTTCTTTCTTTCCTTTATTTAGGCAAATAACAGACCCAGTTACCAGCTTTACTTTTTTTTTTTTTTAATTTATTTAAGATTTATTTATTTACTTTATCCATTTTAACCCCACGCTTCCCCATTTGCTGTTTTGTGTCCATTCGCTGGGCAATTCTCTGTGTCTGTTTCCTGCCATCTCTTCTCATTCTTCTCCAGTCTTCACCAGGATTCGATCCTGGAGATCTCCGATGTAGGAGAGAGGTGTCCTGCCACCTGTGCCACCTCGGTTCCTGGTTTTCGGAGCTTTCAGAGCATCTCTTCTTGTCTCTCCCCTGTTACATCATCATCTTGCTGCATGGCTCCCGGGGCCTGGCAGTTCTACGGCACACAGAGCCTGGCAGCCCATGCGCCTTCTCTCTCTATATTTTTAATTTTACTGGGAGGTCCCGGGGATCGAACCCAGGTCCCTCCATATGGCAGACGGATGCCCAACCATCTGAGCCACATCCGCCCCCCCCAGCTTTACTTTTTATAAACCTAAGCTTTACATTACATATTTAAATAATTGTCAAAACTTACTAATTGCCAGCATTCATGCACGACTAGAAAATGTCTTAATTTATATTAAACAAGAAATGCATCACCATTAATGAATATTTTTTTGCTACTAAATACTGAAAAAAAAAATTGAAATTATTTTTGTACAAGATTCATCCTGGCAATGCTAACTTCACAGCAGACTGAAACTACTTGGCTCACATTTCAAACAAAATGGAAAGAGCAAGATCCATGCTGGTGTTAGTGTACAATTTTGTCCTAGCACTACTAAAAGAATCATGGTTCACCTTGGATTAAGTTTAATAAAAAAGCAAAGTGCATACAGAAATTTACAACAATTTTAAAGATAAAAAGAAAAAAATGGTCCTATTAATGTCGTCCCAACAATAAACTCAAAATTCTGACAACTAGGTGCTCCGATGAGCTGTTTATAAATATTTAGAATAGATACAGTTATACTGAAAGTAGAGCTCATTTGAAATCTTCAAAAGAATGTTCCTGTTAATCCTCAAATGGTGCTTGTTACAGTTGAACATTTCTGTTAAATCTGTGTGTTGAATTACTTATTATCCAAGCGTAGCGGCTGCTCCTTACCATTTATTGTTAAGGACTTTAACTGGCCCTCTTCTTTAACTTCTATTCTTTCTTGACCATTTTCAGTAATTCTCTTTATTGTGGTTTTTCTGCCATTAACTATTTTAGTAGAAGCTGATATAGATCTGAAATTGCCCATCTTATTACCACCAAAGGACATTGAAGAAAATGAAGTGAGGCCCCCATGCCCCAGTGAACCAATGAAGTAAATCCTGTACCAAAAGAAGAAAATCCACCTCCAAAAGATGGAAATCCACTGAAGGCAGAGAAAAATGATCCCGTGCCCCTGCTTCTGGTTCCACGGAGGCCACTTTGATTTCCAAAACACGCCTCAAATGGGTCTTCAAAGAAGTCACATGAAAATGGGTCCCTTCCACTAAAAAATTCCCTGAAGACTTCACTTGGATTGTGGAATGTAAAGCCAAACTCAAATGGACTGTCAAAATGACTTCCACCTCCACCACCACCATTTAATCCTTCTTTGCCATATTTGTCATAGATGGCCCGTTTTTTTGGCATCTGCTAACACCTCATATGCCTCAGCTTCTCTCCGCTTCTTTATCCTCAGGATTTTTATCAGGGTGACACTTCAGTGCCAATTTATGACATGCCTTTTTAATATCCTCCGGTGAGGCATGTGTCTGCACGCCTGGAACTTCATAGTAATCCACCATGTTTTAACAGATTATTGAAACAAGTCCCAAGGAGGTTGGCAGCCAGCAGCAGGAAGGAGGAGAGGCTGGGCAGTGGGGGCGGGTCTCCTCTCAGCTCAGTCATGCCCGGTACTGGTGGACGCCCACAGTTTCAATCAAAACAAAATGAGAATGATACATGCATTATTTTCTCTAGCTCAGACCTCGTCTCTTGATTCCAGGCCCACATATACTACTTGGAAGTTTCAAAGGCATCACGTTTTGTTCAAAACTGAGCCCATAGTTTTCACTCTCCTAACCTATTTCCCCTTTTAGTCAGCAGCATCACCAACTATCCAGTCATACAAAAGTTAGACTTTATCTTGATTATTGGTATTATCCTCAACACCTCCCTCTCTAACTTCCACATCTAATTCACCACAAATACGTGACTTGACTTCTTAAATATAAATCAAGTCCATCCACAGCTCTCCACTATTGACTCCACAGGGGTTGAAGCTGCAAATTCTTGCCTAGACTCTTGTATTAACTCCTAACTTGCCCTTCCACTTCTACCCTTAATCTCACTCTAATTTAAACTCCTCAGTTTAGAGCCAGGAGAGCTTTAAAAAATAGGAAGCTAAGAAATGTGGTAGACTAGAGGTCATAGAAAATTCCCCCAGTTATAGAAAAATGAAACATGCTGGATAAATAAAATAAAAATATTACATGGCTGAGCTGCCAAAAAAAAAAATTAAGGAAATTCCTTAGGGATAAGACCTGCAATAAAAGCTCAAACCTACAAGACCTAGCACTCACCATGCTAGCGTCAATGGGCCATGTACAAAAGAAACAAAAATCAAAGCCTGACACAACATAGGATGTGTGATAGAGGTGGACAGACCAAAAATAAAATTGAGACTCCCACTTGGTAACATCTTCATGAGGTAAAATGGGGGGGGGGGGGATTATATCTGTATTGCTGAGGGAGCCTGGAGATAAAGGCAAAGCTTATCTTTGAATCTGTAGAATGAGTCAAAGTCTCTTTTAAGAATTCCTGTTTACAAGTCTTCATTCTAGGCTTGGGCTGGAAAAACAAAATCCAAGTTTAAAGTATATTTTTAAAGTAGTCCAGGTTGGTCATCCCCTCAAGTGCCTTGGAAAATCAAACCCAAATTCTCTCTGGAAAAACACAAATTCAGACCTCAAAGAATTCTCACGGATAAAAGAACATAAGCTCATAAAAAGTCTACATAAAGAAACAAAGCCAAGATGGGCATGATTAAGCAGAAAAAAATTCATCAACAGACCATTCAAGACTGTAGATATTAGAATTTAGATATAAAATATCAAAAGGATGTCTAAGACATGAGAATTAAGAGGGCATTGAGTGTATGATGAAGAGTCTCAAATTTGACATGGAAGATAGGAAAAAAAAAACAAGTAAACATTCTGGAAATGAAAACTTTAATAATGTAAAATAAGTTATATCATAGTTTAGATTCAGATGTCCAGATAATTAAAATGGACACTAGAAGAATTAATGAACTGGAATCTAGAAGTCAGGTACAGACAAAAGAGCAGAGAGATGGAAAATATTAAAGAAAGTTCAAGAGAAATAGATGATGGAGTTAGAATGTAAATACATATCTAATTGGAATTCCAAAGGGGAAAAATAGAATAGAGGAAATCCAATATTTGAATTTGTAATGGTTAAACTCAACTCGTGCAATATATCTATCATCAAGCATAGAAAGACCTCTAAACCACACAGAAGCTAAATAAAATGAAATTTATTTTCAAATTCGTTTCAATAAAAGTTTAGAACACAACAGACCAGGAGAAGTTTGGATAAACAATCAGAGGAAAAAAAGACAGATTATTTCCTACGAAATGGTTATTAGATAAACAGTTGATTTCTCAAAAAGAACAATAGAAACCAGAAGACAGTGATATATCATCTACAAAGTTAGAGGAAATATCTTTCCTTTGAGAACCTCTCTTTCAGGATGAAAGAGCAAGAAAGTGTTTTCAGACAAAGAAAACTGATGCTAACAAAAGATCTTCACGAATGAAACTCCTATGTGCTTCAGGAAAAAAGGAAAAGGAAAAATGTTACCGGGAAGAGTATCAGAATTACAATAAGAAATTGAGAGAAAGAAAATGGTAAATATGTGGTAATCAAGCAAGTATCAGCTATTTAAAATAATAAGGGCAATGTCTTATTTGTGTAGTAACAAAAGAAACTGAGATGAAAGAGAGACCAAAAAAAAAGCAGTTCAAGGGTGAGGTGGATAGAAATAAAACATTCTAAAATCCTTGCACCTTTTGAGACTAGGGCAAAAACATTGATAAACTTTTAAGTTAAATATGAATGTTAACATTTTTAGATCTGCTCTGTCAAGTAAAACTTTCTGTGATGACGGAAAAGGTGTATAAATCTGTGATATTCAGTATATAGCCATAAGCCAACTGTGGTTATTGAGAACTGGAGATGTGGCTACTGTGACTAAGAAACTTCTAATTTTACTTAATTTTGATTAATTTAAGTTTAGATTTAAATTATGTGACTAGTGTATTGGACAAGATGATTCTAGAGTAACCACTAGAATAACAACAGCATAATTTTAAATCAGTATAGAGGAAAAAAATTATTGGGATTTGAGACTTTCAAATAATCCAAAAGGAGGAAAAAAAATTGCTAAGACAATTATGTAATAACCATCCTTAAAATTCTTCCCAGTTTCTCCAATGCACTCTATTCCCTCCTGCCAAAGAGCCTTTTTACATGCTGTTTCCTCTGCCGGGCATGCTCTCTCTTTTTCCTATTCCCTAATGAATTCCAATTTACCTTTCAGGTTTTTTGTGTCAATCCTGATATCCCCTGATCAAGTCCTTGTCCATATCTACAAAAATCTTCCTGGACTTTTGAGAGGAATTGCATTAAAACTGCATATCTATCTGGGGAGAATTGACATCTTTATTATCTTGAGTCGTCCAATACATGAACTTGATAAGTCTCTCCATTTATTCAGATCTTTGATTTCTTTGATCAGCATTTTGTAGTTTTCAGCATACAAGTCCTGTGCATGGTTTGTGATGCTTACCCCTAATATTTCTTTATTTATTATTCAACTGTGTATGGCGTTTATTTTTAATTTTGGTGTTTATATGTTCATTGAATTATATAGAAATACAGTTGAATTTTATGTTTATTTTATAACCTGAAAACTTTTTGAACTCATTATTAGTTCTAGGAGTTGTTTGGTGGATTACTTGAGATTGTTTATGTAGACAATCATCTCCTCTGCCAATAGAAACAGTTTTATTTCATCCTTTCTTATCTGTATACCTTTAATTTCCTTTTCTTGCCTTATTACTTTGCCTAAAATACCACTACTACATTGAATAAGAGTGGTGACAGTAGAAACACTTGCCTTGCTTCTGATCTTAGGGGGAAAGCATTGTCCTTCACCAATAAGAACAATTTCAGTTGTAGGTTTTTGTAGATGTTCTTTATCACATAGTGGAAGTTTCCTTCTACTCCTAGTTTTCTGAAAGATTTTTATCTTGAATGGTGTTAAATGTTGTCAAGTGCTTTTTCTGCATTGAATGATATGATCATGTGGTTTGTCCTTATCCTATTAATTTGCTCGGTTCCTGTAATTTATTTTCAAATACTGAACCAGTCTTACAACCCTGGAATAAAACACACTTGGTTATGGTGTATAATTCTTTTTATATACTTCTGAATCTTAGATGCTAGCATTTTGTTAAGTTTGTTTCTGTCTATATTCATTAGGTTTTGATCTGCAGTTTTTATTTTTTGAACTGTCTTTGGATTTGGAATCAGTGTAATACTAGTTTCACAGAATAAATTGGGAAGTGTTTCCTTTTCTTTGATTTTCCTAGAAGAGATGGCCTGTAATTGATGTTGTTTCATCTTTCAATGTTTGGTAGAATACTCCAGTGATACCTCCTGGGCCTGGAGATTTCTTTTTGAGAGTTTTCTTCTAAGGGTTTTATAGTTTTAGCTCTTACATTTGGTTTTTCGATCTCTTTTGAGTTAATTGTTATGTATGGTATGATATAGTAGTGCAGCTTCCTTCTTTTGCAGGTGGACATTCAGTTGCCCAGCACCTTTTATTGAAAAGAATTATCTTGGCACCTTTGCCAAAAACTCAGTTGTCCACAAATTTTATTTCTGAACTCAAAATCCAAATCCATTAATATATATGTATATATTTATACTAGGACCCAAAGTCTTCACACTCTAGCTTTGTAGTAAGTTTAGAAAACAATAAGTGTGGGTCCTCCAAACTTTTTCTTATTTTTCCAGATTGTTTTGGCTATTTTAGGTCTCTTGAATTTCTATCTAAATTTTAAGATAAGCTTGTCCATTTCTGCAAAAAGATGGTTGGGATTTTAGTAAAGATTGCATTGTATCTGTAGATCAATTTGGAGAGCATTGCCATCCTGACAAGAGTAAGGTATAATTTTCTGGTTATTTAGGCCTTTATGTTATTTTAACGATTTTTGTAGTTTTCTGTGTACATGCCCTGCACTTATTTTGTTAAATTTAAACCTAATTATTTTATTATTTTGTTGTTATTGTAAGTGGAATTGTTTTCCTGATTACCTTTTTGTATTGTTCATTTCCCATGTTTATAAATAAAACTGATTTTGCACATTGACTGTACCATGCAAAACTTTTTTGTTTGCAAACTTATTTGTAAGCTCTAGTAATTTTTTGTAGATTCCTTAGAATTTTCTACATGCAAAACTATGTCACCTGCAAATAGAACTAGTTTTTCTCTTACTCTTTTCCTTTCTGATCTGGAAAACTTTTATTTCTTATTATTACCTGTATAAGAATCGTAGGCATTGCCTACAACCTCCATTGCAATGCTTAATTTGAAGTGGCAAGAAAAGATACACTTGTCTTTTCCAGATAAACTCTGGAGTTTTTAAAGATGCCTTTTATTGGGCTAAGGATATTTGCTTTTATTCCTACATAGTAGAGTGTTTGTATCATGAATGCGTCTTGGATTTTGTGCTTTCTCGGGGAAGTTTCTATTGATTGCTTTTTTCCCCCTGTGTATGGGCTATATTTTCTTATTTCTTTGCATGTCTTTTAATTTTTTATTGAAACCTGGACATTTTAAATTATATAATGTGGCAACTCTTGAAATCAGTTTCTCTCCCCACTCCAGGTTGCTAATTGTGGTTGTTTGTTGGAGTTTCTTGATTGACATTTTCTTCATCCCCAAGAATGGGATCTATAAGGCCAAAAGAAAACCCAGGACATTCACCCTTGTGTTGTTCCTTGGGTCCTGAGGTCTTTCTTTCCACCTTAATTGCTCTTATGTTTGTTTTATATATAATGTACTTTTTTTTTTTTTTTAGTTTTGTTTAGTAGGAAGAATAAGAAAAAGTACATCTCCTTTTTCCTACAAGTGGAAGTATCCTTGATTCTTTTTGAGTGATTATTTGGTTTGGCTTTCTCACTAGACTATATGCTCCCTGAAGGCAAGAACAATGTCGGCTTTGCTTACCATGAATAGTTATACCTGCTCTGGAAATATAAAGGAGGTAAAGTTGGGAATTGTTTCAAGTTACATTTATTTTCTCATTTGATATTGTTGGAGTCAAAAGGCCAGGGCCCAACCAGGTACCAGAAACAGCTGTTCTCCATGTGTGGAGGTCTGTGAGTATGGATGCAGAACATGTTAGTGGCACAAATTGTGCACTAGTTAAGCCTGTGCTGCCTGTGGACATTTCCTTTGGGCCAAACCTCTCCATCTGGGCATGTGTCCTGGAATGAAATAGCACAGGTTGTATCCTTGACTAACCACATTGTAAAGGCTCCTGTCTTATCACTTCATCATCACACAGCAAAACGGCAAATGCCAAGGGGTATATAGACACTGGTTAGGGAAAATGCTTGGGATCCCAGAGGAAGAAAAGCAAGCTGTTCCCATATAAGATTCTGAGAGAGCACTCCATAAATGTTGCCAGGATATCAAAGATGAAGATGATAGTACATCCCACAATTCAAAGCTCCTTGGAAAAATGTCCTCTATAGTTGATTGATGATGACTGGCCATGTTAGGCACAGTTCTCCTTTTCCCTCCTTTCTTCTCTAAAGTGGGCAACAGATATAGAAGTGTAAAAGTAACTAGCATAAGGTTTGAAGGTGAGATGTGGCTAACATACACATGTGCATAGACATTTCTGTATATTTACTTTATGAAGAGGATAGAGCAATACTACTCTTCTTTGTGTCAATGATGGAAGTTCTTCTAGTCACTAGTCATCCATTGCTGGGCAGATATCACAGGCATCTGAGGCTGGAAGTCAGAGGTCTGAAAGAAGGCTCCTGTGGTCTCTGTTCTAAAAAATGTGAAGAACCATCTTAATGGGGGAATCATGCTAAACTCCAACTATGTGCTCTCCTTCTGAGAAGAACAGACTGATGGCGTGCTAAGAAAATTGGACTTTCTGAATGAACAGTCTAGTTTTGCAATTACTTGCTGTATGACCCTCAACCACTCAACTTCTCTACTGTTAGTCATCTCATCACTGGAGATGATGATAGTTGTTTCTTCATTGGGAAGTTCTGAATATTATTTTATATAAGGTTCATGACTCAGTAGATGGGTGAAGGAAGAAGGGGAGGAGGGGAGGAGGTTGTTACTGGTGTGGGGGAACATTTGCTTCATAGATTTTTCAGTAATGATGAAGGGTTGTACTAATCCATCCACACGTGTGTGCCCTTCTGGTCTTTGTAACACATGATGGCAAGATGGCTGCATGTGCAGATGGATACCTGGCCTTGGAACAAAGGCCATATGTGGATTGAACCAGTGACTGGGCCTCATTAGCAAGAGGCTCTAGCCAGATGGTCTGGTCAGCTTTAAAGCAGTGCATTTCAGAAACACTGTGAGAGGATGAATAGAGTTACAGCACTCCTGAGGTGCCTAACTCATTGTCAAAGCTTACAAATGGGCAGGGGGCTAAGGAGTGGCACAAGGGTAGATGGTCACCAGGACATTGGAAGCAAGCGTCAACCTTTCTTATATACTAGATTAAGAGACATTTATCTGACCAAGGTTTGGTTGCTCATCTGTGGCTTTGGTATGGCTTCATATCTCTTTTTATAGCACAGAAAATCTGATAGAAAGAGGGAGATCCCATCAGTTCAGAATCACTAGGTGGCTTTCTCGGCAACACTCGATGCTCCACCCTGGTGACCATATTCCTTTCCCTTACCTGCAATTTATTTGCCCTAAAACCTTCCACAAAACTAGGAAGTTTTGGGTGTTAGAGGTCACTGTCCTTAGGAACCAAATAACTGTGTCCACATTTAGAACATCTGGCAAAGCATCTGGCAGCTAGCTAACACCAGGCAGGCAGATAGAAACCCTGGAAGAATGTGACATAAGGTGGACTGCAGTGATGAAGATGCCCTTCTTAGCATGTGTGGGATGACAGTAATGAAAGAGATATCATCCATGCATGAAATCCCCAGAGAAGTCCGCATGCTGCTGCATATGCCTACCCTTGCCCTTTGGACCTTTGAGCCAATTGCTAAAGAAGTGACTGTGGTGGACTGATATTTTCCTTGACCTCTTTTTATTTTCTTCATCCTCTATGGGAAGCAAAGAAAACAAGAAATCGACTAGAAGGCCAAAAGCAACAGGACGTTATTCTCTCTGCAGAATTTGACATTGAGGATTGCCAAATTCTTTAAGAAATATTTTTCTCCCTGAGCTAAGTGATATTGTCCTTTCTGTTTTTCTTCAAACAAACACTCTGATCTCTCCTCCTCTGTTTCCTCAACCGTATCCTCTTTCTCATCTTGCTTGAGAAATGTGATATTCCTTGGTCTTCTGCCCTTCTCTTTACACACACTCCTCTTTCTTAGAGGCATAAACCAGCACAGCCACCACTTATTTGTTACTTGTTTGAGTTCATGCACTAGTGCAATCATTCATTTATACAACACCCATTTGTTCTCAGCTCTTATAGGAAAGGTGCCAAACAAGCTAGTGAAACATGCTGCTCTCAAGAAAGTGGCAAGCCCAGAACTGTTATTCAACAACAGCCACCAGTGTGGGAACACTGGCTATTCCATTTGGATGGTCTCTGGGTCGTATCAGTTGTTGAATATTTTACCTAATACACTTCACTATGCTTAGATAGAATGTATTAAGCAATAGAGTCTGTCATTAACTTCTCTCCTGTGCTCTAATATCCATTTTGCTGGTTTAAAATTTTCCATTGCAAGGACTGACTATTAGTTTTGACTAAATTGCAACTTTAAAGGTTCAGATCGTTGTCCTTTGAAAATTTGTGCCACAGACACAGAGCTCAGAGGAACCCCAAAAATCAGATGACTCCCTATTTTGTAAAGAGGCACCTCAGCAAAGAGCTGTGGCTTGCCCAGAGTCACCAGTTTCCTAGAACCCAGGTCCTCTGGTTCTAAGTTCAGTGTTTCAGTAGTTTTATGGATTTGGAGGAATTTTTCAATTTCCGACCAGTTGCCCTGGCATGCAGGCACAAAATTAAGATTCTTTACAGTGGATGCAGCTGTGCATAACCAAGAATGTGTGAAGAGGACATGTGCAAGCAAGTTCATCCTCTGTAATGGTTGGAAGGACAGAATGACTGCAATGCCATGCTTGGGCCAAACTTTGTGCTGTCACACATTTAGTTTGCAAGTATTTGGTGCCATTGTATTTTCCCTTTCCACCTAGCACTTCAGCCAAGCCCTAGCGATTGTCATTTTAGCTGTCATGACAACCGTATGCATGAATTTCCCAAGGACAGTACTGTTTCAAACAATATGTCCCAGAAATGTTAATATGCAGGCATCAGAGGCATGTCCCAAATTGTTTTCATGTGCCCTTGTGTATACACACACACTCATACACAAACACAACACAACTCAACACTCCAGAATGTATGGCCTTCATACCAATTAGAAACATAGAGAACAGGAGGCAAAAAGACTGTAACAACAGCAAAAAAAAAAAATGAGCTTATAGTGAGGGAGGAGGCAAAATATGTATCTCTATATATCTTTATATATCTATATCTCCCATGGCAGTGAGGGGTCCTACTGGATAGTGGACAGTCACACAGCACATATCAATACTGTGTGTCAGTAGAGGCCAATAGCAGATATTAATAATGAAAATCTAGAAACACCAAAAAGAAGGTTATTGCTTTCAAATGTTATTGTTTTAAAGTAGAAGGATGTATATCATAGACTTTAGGAAGATTTCCAAAGAAAATGGTTAAAAAATCTTAATGGTACTTTAAGGTAATCATATTAACAGAAAAAATAAGAAGAGGGAGGAGAGAGAGGAAGTGGAAGGGGAGGAAGAGAAGGAGGAGAATTTTTTAAATTTTGCTCTAAGTTTACAAAGTCTTCCTTTTTAAAAAAATTTATATTGTCTAATGTAACCCTCAAATAAACCCAATGAAATACGTATTATTCTAACCATTGTTGTTCAGGCTAATATTTGAGGCTACAGAAGAGTAAACAATAATGTCAAACAGAATTCCTGGCTCAGCCTCCTAAGAGGGACTGCAGGGATGTATCATTTAGGTAGCTCTCCAGGTCTGTGTCCTCGTTCTTCTGTGGATTTCCAGACTAGGTGTCTGGACTCATAGCCCTTGACTGGCCTCAATGTGCCCGGGGTCTGCTGACCCCAAGGGAATCCTCAGTACTCCACCCTGAAATTCTTCTCTACTTTTTCTTTTGGGACAATTTGGCCAATTCTACCTTCCCATCCAGCATCCCAGCCCTCGGAGTCATCCAGAAACTCCCACGACACAGCATTCTGTCCCACCCTCTGGCTCCGATACTGAAACAATGTGAGGGACTGCGGGTGGAAGCAGAAGCAAACAGGTTCTAGCACCTAATGGAAGAAAAAGCCCCCTTCCTTTCCTAGGTGTCCATGTCACCCCTTCAGCTCACATTCACACTCTCCATCTCTCTCCCTCATTGCATTGCTTGGACGGTTCAGTGGCGACGTTTGTTCCCTAATGGATCAGGGGTCTTATTTACCAGTCTGGTTGTCAGGTGTGAAGTGTGTGGTTAGCTGTCATTCCTATCAAACTCCTTAGTTCTTGCAAATTAGACTCCCAAGTGCACCTGGCCCATCAGACCTCTAGGCAGGCCCAGACTTGTTTGAACCTGAAAGGATCACAGTTTCAGCCCCCTGAGCCTCCTTGCACTCAGTGGTGAATAGTTCCAGCAGATTCCAATCAGCTTCATGCGGTTTCAACTAGACAGCCCCTAGAAAGCTGATAGATAAATGCTTGCCCCGTACAGCTACAGGCAGATGGTCTGAGATGCATCTCATTTGATTCCTTGGAAGCTTAGAGGATTGAGCAGCATCAGTTCCAGACATAGAAGGTCACCTGGATAATGTACTCACGTTTGGGCTTTCCCCTGCTTATTCAGTACCCTGTCCCTCACTCCTGCTTCTTGGGATCATGTCTCCAATAAGCTACCACACCCACAGCCTTTGCTCAAAGCTTTGCTCTGGATGGGCTGGAGGGAGGGGGTAGAGTGGGAGGACAAGCGAGTGGAGCCCAAGCTAAGACACTCTTGCTCTGGGTATAAAACAGTGACAATAATAATAAAAAATAAGAGCCAATATTTACTGGACACTTATGTTCTAAACACAGTTGAAAACACTTTGCATCTTCTAAGAAATTTAATGCACTTGTGTATTTTACAAATGAGAAGTGTGTTTATGCGTTTAAGAGGACCATAGATGACAGAATCAGGGCATGACGCAGGCTAGGTCTTCTGAACCTAAATTCAGAGTTCTTGCCCCTACTTGGGACTGCAGGGAGGTCTTCATTGTTCGGAAATCTCGAGGATGCAGAGAGCTCGTTTTTAACTGCTGAGGGCCATTTTGGTGTAAGCAGCTCTGGGGAAAGTTGCTTGGAGTTAAGGGTATCCTCCGTCTCTTGTCAACACATGCGGGTCAAATGCAATGTGCAGGGAAGCGGCTGTGGCTCAATCAGTAGGGCTCCCGTTTACCATATGGGGGGCCCCGGGTTCGGTTCCCGGGGCCTCCTGGTGAAGGCAAGCCCGCCAGCACGGCGTGGTTAGCTGACCCAGCGAGCACAAGCAGCAAGGGGGGGATAAATGAATAAATAAATAAAATCTTTAAAAACAAACAAACAAAAAAACTAATGCAATGTGCTCAACCTTTCTCTGGGTTAGGGCGCACAGCGTCCCAGGGCGGAGGGCGTCATTTCTGGGGTCGCAGGGACAGCATGCGTTCTTCCCTCCACGCCACGAGAGGGCAGGATACCCCCAGGCTTTGGTTCACACTCACAGGTCAGCAGACTTGACCACCCCTAGTAACACTAGTGATGACCTCATTCTCACACACACACACACTCACAATCACCTTAGAATTACAGATGGAGGTGAATTCCCTCCTGTACATCACAAGGGCCACGTTACCTAATTGAGCTGTAAAGCTCCCTCCGGAAGCTAAGGGCCCTGCTCTCAAATGGCACCCCAGCATTTTCCTCACAGCTCCAACCTGCTCAACAGCACTCACACCCACCCCTTCAGAGGGACCCCTGTCATCAACTTCTCCCTAGGCCTTAATGGTGAGTAGAGCCCGCATCCCCAGAAGCCGCCTCACACCTCCGCTCAGAAATAGCAGCCGCCATGCCCCTGGCAGGTTTATGATACAATAGCTTCCTTGGAGCGTGCTTATAAATATTTATCGCACCAAGCATGCAGTAATAGGCTGCTATTCAAACACACCTGCTGGGAAGAAAGAAATAAAAAAGAAAAAGGAAAAACACACACATACTCACACATATTTATGACCACTCTATGAAGGTCAATTAAGCATTTAAACGTAGAGAGCATCTATACAGAATGATCAAAATAATCACTGCCTTCCCCGGGTCTTCGGTCCAAGCATGCAGTGTCCTCTAAGAGGAAGCCGAGCAAGACCTCATTTTGTTTTTGTTTTTAAATGCTGTTTCCCCTCGAAAATGGACATTTTGTTGAACTACATTTGATAAAAACTGAAATACACAAAAAGATAAGAAAAATAATATCCATGTATCTTATCTCCCTGGGGTAATAGTGTTAGCATTTTGGGACATTTCTTTCCCTGCTTTAAGAAATACAAGTTTTTTAATCTCTTTTTGATTTTTTTTTCTTTTTTTTTTTTTTTTTTTTTTTAATCATATTGCACATTATAATATCTTGAAACGGTTAAAAATCTTTTCTGATAGCTGAAAATGATATTTTCATGTTCCAATTTGCACTGATTTGATCATTGAAGACTGCATATTAACTCAATTAATAAAGATTTATTCCAACACTACTGTGTGCAATACTCCCAGTATGGGTGATGGGGGTGCAAAGGTGATTTGGACAGAATTTCTCTCCCCAAAAGGATTAGAGTAGGGTGGCATATAAAAGGAATTTTTTTTCTCCAATGCATAATAGTTATTTTGATTTATTCTTGTGTGGCCTGTCTATTTGGGTATGTTAATGATTTGGTTTTTGGATGGAGTGCTTGAAGATTTGGTTCTCACAATTTCCTTCAGTGAGTAGGGCAACAATTTGGCAAAGAAATATTTGATTTTTAGTCCTCTATCCTACCATCAAACCAACTCTCAGAATAAAATATGGCTTCTATAATACTGCTTGTGAACTTTCTTCAATCAAATATGGAAAATACTGGCTTTGGGAGATCCTGAAGCAATTCCATCAGTAGTCTTAAAATGGGCAAAAAGGGATGTAGGTTAAGTCAAAAGAAAACGGGGAGCACATAAATTGACTAATCACAATTCACACACACATATAATTTGCCATTGTTATTTCTTTACATTTCTTGGGAAAAACTTTGTTAATGTATTAAGTAAGTATGCTTCAAACTGGCCTTCTGTTTCATGGATTTCCAGGCATCTACTATATTGTCTTCTGTGTTTAAATAGTAGAAGGGTTAAGATAATTAATTTTTTAAAAAACCCTTAATGAGTAGATGTTGTGTGTCAAACTTGAGGCAGAGTCCAGGGAAACCCAGAGATGGACAAGACATGTTGCCTGTATCCAAGGAATTTCCTTCTTCAGTGACCTAAGAACTGGATTTTTGCTCATCTTAAATGCTATCCACAAGGCAAAGGCCATCTATTCACCAGTGGGGAGAGGCTGATGCAAGAATGGATATTTGCATGGTACCAAAGTAACACTCCACACTTAACTTGTTATTCACACGGGGAAGTATGCAGCTTTACATTGGAAATATCTGGCTGTCACTCAATGTTTAAACTCAGCATCCCGAAGCGTAGGACAACCCTATGACGTGCCTCCTGATGTGATGCAAAATCAAATTCAACACAGCCCATGAATTTGCTTTGTTAAATATTTAATCTGAAAGTAATCAAGACTTTAGCTCTACATTCAAGGTTGCAAGCAATCGAGGGAATAGATAAACAAGTTAAACAACCCTATGAGGAAACAAACAAAACAATAGCCTGGTTTCTCCAACAAGGCAATGTCACATAAGATGGGGAAGTAACTAGCGTAGATTAAAGAGATTTAACAGGCTTAACAATCAAACTTAAAGCATGCTTTTTGATTGAATTCTGATTTTTTTTAAAAAATCCTAAATTTATATACGTTATCTGGGAAAAAGGGGGAAAGTTTTGAATATGGCCTGGTATGAATGTGGCATTAGAAAATCATTTTTAATTCCATTGGGTGTCAAAATGGTTATAAGGACATGAAGACTATCCCTGTTTTGGGGAAGTGCACATTGAATTATTTAAGATAAATTGTCACAATGTATTCATTTACTTTCAAATGGTTCAGCAAAAATAAGATTAGGTAGATAGATATACTCAGAGATACAGATAGATAGACAGATAGAAAGATGATAGATTAGATAGTAGGGAGATGAGGCAGATGTGACAAAACCTAAAAACTGTTGAATCTTGGTAGAGATGAGTAGTCATTATACTACTCTTTCTGCTTTTCTACATACCTACAGATTTCGTAATACAAAGAATTTAAAAAGTTCTCTCCCTGCCAGGCAGCCCCAAAATTCTTGGGGAAATGGGAGGGAGAATTCCATTGCTATTATATTTCTTTTATGCAGAAATGGAAACAGAGAAAGTTAATTCAGGTCATTCATTCAGAGATTTAGAAAGAAGGCAATGTCATGGGTTTTCTAGGATGTCATAGCCTGGTTTCAAAGGGTCCCTGCATGACATACTTATACCTCCCAGGGATATCAATATTTGTCCTGATGGGATCTAAGTATCAAATGTATCAATTCTCACTAAAAGTAACTTTCAGTTATCAACTATTCATTCACAAAAATTTAATGAGTGCCTTCTATGTGCCAGATTGTTACAGACTCTTGAATACTTAAAAACAGAGGACTCAAAATCAATGACAAAATTATTCTGCAGCCTTTATAGAGATTGAGGCTTTACAGAAAGTTTTCCCCTCTAGGTAGTTTGGAAAAAAATAATTTCTAATAATTATCTTCTCTTCTTTACTCAAACTATTCTCCTATCACTACCATTTAAAAATATGTACACTTATTTGGAGTATGAGTGGTTGGAAGATGAATCAATGAGGAAATCATTCGATCACAAATATTAATGTCCCTTTGTGCAACAATAACATAAAAGACTATAAATTTACACACAGGGAACTTAGCTTATAAAAACTGCAAAATGGAGGAAAATAGAAGAGATACCAGTAGGCAAGACAAGATTCATTACAATATGGGTGGAAAAGAAGTGGTAGAGACCATGAAACTGGTGGGTGGGGGCAAAGATGCTGCCGGGGAAGCGGGGAGAGGGGAAGGGGGCAAAGCAGAAAGAGTTGAATAATATGGGCTCGGGGAAATCAAGTAAAAGGTAATGGAGAGGTAACCAAATGGATGGAGCTAAATAGACTCACGCATCTCAAAGACCTGATGACTAATATGGGAAAATAAAATTGAAGTAGGACTGATTTAGAAACAATTGAAGGCCAGAGTGACCCAGAATGGGAAAGGATGTTAGATAGGAATATACACTCATCTGAGCAGCCAGATGAGCCATGTGGGATAAGATGATTTGGGGGGGGGTGGGGCTGGTTGAAAATAAAATTTCAAATAAGCATCTATATTTAGCTTTCTTAAGAACCTGAGTCGAAAAGGACTCTGGAGAGGTCTGGCAGAGGGACTGCAATGTGCAGAATGTGAACCCCCATTTCAACTCAGGAATAGTTCTTAAAAAATTGTTAGGAAGGATTTGTAAATAGCTTATGATTCTGTATCAAAATAAGACATTAGAAATGGTGCGTAATTATTACTATTCAAAGGTTTGCAGACTATCAGAATTGTATTAGAAAGCTGTTGATAATTTGGCATTAGAGTATAAGAAAATCGGTGAATTTGCTTGGGGGCAGCAGAAGCTGAACTCAGAGCACAAAGCACCACTGCCCCAAGGGACACACGTGCAAAAGGGCAAGGGGAGCAGAGGCTTGAGAGGGGAGGAATCTTGGGACTAGGGTCACTCAACTGGAAACCATCGCACACCAAGGAGATTTTGGGCACGTGCACGTGCGTGTGTCAGGTTCAATAATGATTGCCCCTTTCTATCTCTTTTTAGCCCCTGCTCCACTCTCGTCTCTATAGCCTGTTTTCTCCAGGCTTCCTGGTTCTTGCTACCCTAAAACTTCAGTGTACACAGGGCTCTGACTTCCTTGGTGCTGACTGCAGCCCTACATCTTCATAACTTTGGAATAGGGGTCTCCACCAATAGGTCGGTCAGTTTCTGAGTGACCCAATTCTGAGTGGAAAATACAATGATGTCAGAGTTTATGCAGAGTTTGGGTCCTAAATTCTGCTTGTAAGGCAAAAGCTATACTTGAAAATCCCTTAGGAAGCACTGCATTGGAAACTAGCATGTTATTTCTCAGTAACTCATACCCAGCCAAGTTTTCCTGCAGCGTTGGAATAGATTATAGTTTCTTTAATTGAGTTTGGGTTGAAGTTGTTGATTTTCTTTTAGGGGCCAAGCTTTCTGAAACATGAACATTTTAAACACAAACAGGGTCTTTAGCTTAGTGAGGTGCTCACGCTCTGAGAAGCCCTTGGGAAACAACGTAGTTGGGGAACAGTGGATTCTCATAGACCATCTCGAGGCCATTGAGGGCGTGTTTCATCACTGAGTGCAATGGTTTTCAGAACTCCCCGTGCTATTACAAGTACGTTTCTGTCTTTCTCTGCCCCTCTCTCCGCTGCCTTGTATGTATTTGAATTCTATCATATGGTATCAGCCACTTTCACAGACTCCATCCCATCAGGTATCCACCCCATGGCCAAAGTAAAATGGACACAAGTGGAATGAAGGCAGGCAAACCATTCAGTAGGAACACCAACAGGAGGGTTTCCTAGAGAAGATGGCAGTGGGGAACAGCACCCCAATGAAACTTCTTTAGCGATGCCAGGGAAGTTTTTATCAGGGGATAATGAAATCGATGCATGCCATGGGACTCTCAGCAGCTGGATCCTTCTAGGGTGGTGGGTTGTGGAGGGCAGTTGTCCTAGGTGTAGTTGTCTTGACTCTTGAACCAGTTAGACTAAGAGTGCTTCTACCCAGTGTCTTCCACACTCTCAAAAGCCAGTGTCTCAGAATTCGATGGAAACACCCTTTGCATGTTTAGAGAGTAAAGCCATTTAGCACAATGGCTGCAAGTCCAGGCTTTGAGATCGGGCACTCCAGTATCCAAATCCCAGTTCTGCCACATCAGCCGTGGCCTTGGACAAATTACTTAACTCTTCTGAGCCTTGGGTTCCTCAGCTATAAAATGAGCATCATACAATTTACCATGCAGGGGTTCTTCAAGGACTACATGAGGTAATGCAGGTGTAGTACAATGGCTGACATACAGTAAGTGACGTTATGCATCAGGATTCTTAAAGACTCATTTAGGCACCCATGTCCATGATGTTCTATGGAGAGAAAGGAAGAGTGCAGGAGACAGGGACGTAGCTTATGGGTTTACGGGTGGGACTGGCTTCATGGAGGTGCAAACAGTGCAGTTTCACTGGCCTTGTGCTTAGAAGGGCCCTGCACTTGGTTTAATATTCTGCTACTGCTGTCTGGATACTGTTTTAACAAGGGACCCCGCATTTTCATTTTGCACTGAGCCCCGCAAATTACATAGCCAGTATTGTCTATGAGCCTCGTAAGTTGCTACTGCCCGAGTCCCATTGGTTAATTAAGGAAAAGAGGGAAAGAGGGACTATCAGGAAATTTGCGAAGGAAAAAATATATAACATAGAGAGCAATGGAAATAGAAAGGGAGAGATTGGTGGAAGAGAAAAGCAAAGGGTCTCCAAAGAATCCAAGGGGCTCCTAGCAAAGAATGGTCCAAAGAACAGAAACTAGGGAGTCAAAAGAGCCCTTAACTGTTTAAATAAAGCACAACTGGTATTTATTGTATCAGTAACTGAAGACCTTATACAAAATCACACTTCGGTTATGGAGGAGGATCTTACATAAGATGCACTTCCATCAACCGAGCACGGAGATTTTGGTGTCCTTGATTTTTGCTATCCTCTGCTGCCTCTGGTCATCTGCTCGGAACACCTGAATCAGCCCTTCCAGGGTTTTATGTGGGTCTCCCATTTGTCACTTGTAACTCCCCTGATAAACCTTTTGTCTCCTAGCCCCCCTTCCACTACCCGTCACTACACACTCACAGACACACAGAGAGGCACATGTTTTCACACACACAGTCACACTTGCTCACACTCTTGCTTTGGACACTACTTGGGTTGACTGTATTCATGTGTGCAAATCTTTCTGGAAAAAGTGAATGGCCATTTGACCTAAGATGTGCTTCCCTATACCACATACTACCTTCTTTATCAAACCTGCCCCAATTCACCTTCCAAAAATTGTCTTTGAGCTTCATCTATAGGAAGCTTAATTAACCTTTTCAACCTCCCATAGCTCAGTGCTTCATATATCATTGGAGCTTAACAAACATGAGATAGTTTGAATAACTGACACTTGATTGCAATTTATCAGGAACAGCTTTCCCTACCTTTTACTCTTCATTTAAGAAAAAGCCTCCCACCCAGTCTGCCATGTTCTCTCAGCAAGAAAAGCAATGTCCCTGGAGATGACAAACAGTTCCAGGAGCTTCAGTCCTCATATGCCAGCTCCTCTCTTCATGAGAGTAGAAAAGAATAGAGAAGCAGCCTATTAATTCAGCAGTGATCCAATGTTTTTTTTCACAATGTCCTTGATTTTATTTTGCAGTGATTTCTCAAAGTCACAGGTTAAGGGGCATGTTTGCTACTGTCTGGCTCCATGAAAATTGAGACGAAGGTAAAATTACATTGTTCCTTGCTTCTTTCCCCTTTCAGATCCTCTTTCTTTTCCTACTGTCATTCCAAATCCCCCCCTGGGCTCCATTCTTCCTGGCTTACTGGGTGCACTTGATGGACCCTCAGATATACAGCTGTGCCTGCTTTTGGTTCCATGATACTTAACTTTCCAAACACTTCCACATCTATCATTTTCAATGTTTCAATGAGACAGATAAGGCAGGTTTCCTCCTCATCATTTTTATTAATCTCAATCATTTTACATTTAAGAAAATGGAGACCCAAATAATTTAAATGAATTAAATATAATGAAAATTCAGACCTCTGATCCAGACCTTTTCATCATTCATTTACTTGATTGATAATGCTGAAGGCAACTATGGCAAATATATGGTACTCAGGTTGACACTTTCCATTCTGGTATCCACTGTGGATATGTCAGTTCTCTTGTTCTTTCTAAAGAGCCTAGAATGGCTCGGGGCAATCACTACCAACTTAGAGTTGGCAAGTGAGTTGATGCATACAATTTTCATTCTTGGCTAAGGTAAGAATGTCCCAAATCATATGGGAATAGAAAATTCCTGCAAAGCAAAAGCCTTTGAAATTCCGGGGAATAACTCCTCAGATGGAGGAGCATTAGAGACAAATATAAGGGAGCTGATTTTAATGAGCGCCTAGGATTGGTCAGACTTTGCGTTAGAACTCATGAAAATTGGTAGAGGCATGCTACTTATTTCTGGTTTTCAGTGCGGGAAACCAAGGCTCAGCATTTAAGTCACTATCCCAAATATACAATGGTGCATGTGACAGAGTCAGGCTTACACTTGTTATCTGACCCCGAGGCTCTGATGTAGATCTGCTCTCACCCCACCCCCTTCCCAGCCCTGAAAACTGAACTCCTTTTTACCTTATTGCAATAGCATGTGTCTTAACATTAAAGAAGAGTGGCTAGAAGAAAAAAGAAGGAGCAGAGGAAGTGATAAGTACAAGAATGACATCAGGCTTTGCACAGAAAAGGCATGAAGCCAGCATTCATTCTTGTTTTCCAATGACTGTGTATGTTTAGGTGCTATTCTGTACAAGCATGTGAATTAAACAACCCGAGTCCCAAATCTCTGTCCGTTTCCTTGAAGTTACCCTTATAATAGCATGCATATGTGTGTAACAATTTTCTCTTAGCTGCTCTACAACAAGCAGATGAGGATCAATGGTCATGGAAGAAGGAGGAGGACTAGAAAAGACTATCAGAGGCTCTATCAGCCACCTGGTATCGACTGAACACTTTTTGAGCACCTTTCATTGTTCTGGGCACTGTAGGGGACCACAGAGAGTGTACGGCAGTGTTGCTCCTCTTTGAGGCATCATAATGAACTTAATTTCAAAGACCTTAATATCTGATAGAAAAAAATGGAATGTCTGCCTTAGGAAGATAATCGAATTACAAAAAGCTAGGAGTTGAAAGGGACCATATATTACTTGTGCTGCATCCCTCCCTAATGGGATACGTAGATAGGATTGTACTTATATAGCCCCCCTCCCCCATTTTTCTCTGGCACTTCCACCCAGTCATCCTAGTTCCACCATCAGGGCAACCCAGAAAACTGTCTTCCTACTTCTTGCACGACTGCCTGATATATTTGAGGACAGCTACTATGGCTTCCCTTAGCTGCCTCTTTCCTGTTGAAGCCACCACTCTTCCTTCAACCTTTTTCACAGTTAGGTTCCAGAACCCTCACCATTCCTCCTCTGGATTCTCTCTGATTAGCCAGCTCCCTCCTTTACTGTGATTGGAGAAGCAAGCACAGTCTTCCACGGGAGGCTGGGCTGAACAGATGATGCTTTGCCATTGATTCCCAGCTCTGGACATTATACCCCTATCAACACAGGCTAATTTTGTGTTGATATTTTAGCAACCGTGTCATGCTGTTGGCGCTTCCCTAAGTTTCATCAAATTATTTTATTAGGAATAGGTGCCAAGTTAAAGGCAAGCCAAGGAGATTTTTAAATATGAAACTTAGTCATGAGACTAATTAATTCTGGTTCCACTACTATCTGGCTATGAGTCCTTAGGGATGCCCCTACCCTTTTCTGAGCTTCATGTTAACCTCCTGGCAAAACGAGGCAGATGAACCACATGATTTTTAAAGTCCCTTATACTAGTAAATTTATGAGTCTAGGCTATTCCATCTTCCAAGAGGGAAATTGCTTTTTTGAACCTAATGCAAGAATTTACATTTTTTTCAGTTACATTTCTCCCATATATTCAGCATGCTTTGGCTTAGCGTTCCAAGCTTTTGAAATCTTTTCAAACCATGATCCCATAACCGAATGATTTAGGCCTTGTGCATCACAGTACTTTAATGGTAACCGATAAGCCATTTAATAATCTCTTTTAAAAGATTGCCTTCCTGAATTTTGGTCTTGCACAGACTTGATTCCCTAACTCAGCCAATTCCTTGCTACTAATGAACCTGAGTTTATTAGCTGGAAGTTTTCTTTACACTTCGCCATATTGGTGAAAGGAGAATTACAATTATGTCTTGAGTGTCCAGGAATAACTCCTCTCCACTGTCCTTAGTTCCATTGAGTTCATTGATTGAGACCAATACCCCATCTACAAGTTCTTTTAGCAAGTATGATGGACATTTTATCACTTAATTTTTGACCATCGAGCATTCCACTCCCATCTTATTTTTTGAGAATTCCCCATTTTACGTACTATTGGTACATACTATTGGTGGGTTGCAGTCCCATGTCTCCCACTATAGAAGCCAAAGGTGAGAGGTCTCTCCTCTTAGTATCCCCTGGCAAGCAGGGTCGAGGCACATGGTCTAGTTATGACCAATTGGATATGTCTGTCCTGGGCTTTGAGTTTGGACCAAGTGTTACAAAGATTAAGTGATGTTTAGGGTGAGTTCTCAGCAGCTGTTATGGTTTCCACGGGCAGCTGCAGCTATCTCCAGCATGATGGAACCATTTGGTACTTACCTATTATAACACAGATATTATATTTCCTGCTTTCTGATCCTGAAGAGTCAGATAGGTCTTGCCATTTTCCAAGCCTAGATTTGCATCGTTTCAATTTTAGGAAACTCCCTACCTTTCCAAATGTTCCTCCTATCATTAAGATAGACACTGTAACAATGTTGGCAACAAAGAACTCTGAGAAATGCAGTCCTGTGGGCGCTGTAGGATGTACGGTTACAGCCACTGCCTTCCAAGGACATTTCTTCCTGAACAAAATCATGGCTGTGAAACACTGCCTATATCTGCCATCCTTGGCCTTCCAGACTGACCTGCCCCCTTATGAACCTTGGTCCTTCTCAGACTTGACATTCCTGAGTCAACCCATCTCTGGCTTTTTCTTCACGCTCTCTATTTTCTCCCTCTCTGCCTTGGTCCTGATCCAACAATGCTCTCAGGTTTGAGTCAGCATTCTTCCAGGTTCTTTGTTCTGTTTCTCAGTTACTTTCTTTCCAAGCAACGAGAGTATTGCAAGAGGACAGTCTGCTCTTCCTTTAGTCTGGATCAATTCTTCTCTCTCCAGTATCCCATCCCTTGGTGAAATCAGCCAGTTGCATGGTTATAAATACTAACTCCTTGCCAGTGACTCCCTAATTTATATGTGCCGTTCTGAACTTTTACTCTGAATTCCAGAATCACATTCCCAACTGCCTCCTTGAGAATTCCAATTGGCTATCTAGCAGGTCTCAAACAGAACACATCCAAAATTAACCACATGACCTTTGCCCCTAATCTTGCTCCTGCCAACTGCCACCATCTTAGTTAATGGCACTTTATCTTTCACTTTTCTCAGGCCAAACACCATGGAACTAGCTTTGACTGCTCTCGTTCTCGCACACCTCACAGCCAATCGATATGGTATTTTTGTTGGCTGTATCCTCAAAAATACACCCATAATCTAATTTAAAACTCTACAAAATGCCATTAGATTTATTTCAAGGTTGATTACAAGTTTACTTAGTAAAACAAATAAATAAGACAAATTCCTATGAAAGAGAAGATCAATGGAAGGGTGTGATGTTTAGTTTTGTGTCAACTTGGCTATTGTACCCGGTAATTCAATCAAATGCTATTCTAGGTATAGCTGTGAAGACAGTTGGTAGAGGTAGTTAACATCTCCATCTACAAAGAGTTGGTTTTTTTTTTTTTTTAAGATTTTATTTATTTATTCATTTATCCCCCCCTTGCTGCTTGTGCTCGCTGGGTCAGCTAACCATGCCATGCGGGCGGGCTTTGCCTTCACCAGGAGGCCCCAGGAACCGAACCCGGGGCCTCCCATATGGTAAACGGGAGCCCTACTGATTGAGCCACAGCCGCTTCCCTAAAGAGTTGATTTTAAGTAAAGGATGTTATCTTCAATAACTTAGGCGGTCCTCATCCAATCAGTTGAAGGTCTAAAGAGAAAAAACCAAGGTTTTCCAGAGAAGAAGAAATTCCGCTACAAGACTGCGGCAATAATTCTTGCCTGAGTTTCCGGTCTGTTGGCCTGCACTATAGATTTTGCAGATATTGGACTTGCCACAATCATGTGAGTTAATTCCTTAAGATAATTCTCTTTATATCTAAATATCTATTTATCATCTAAATAGATATTTAAAATTTTGTTTGTTGTTCTATTCAAGCACAGATCCACACTGCTTTCATTATAAAGGCTTTATCATATGATCTAATATCTAGATGGGCTAATATCCCGTGCAGCAGTCAGGGTTCGCCAGAGAAACAAAACAAATAAGAGATTTTATATATTCTCTGAAGCAGAGTTTCTGTTGAGGGTGATGGAAAAGCTTTGGAAACAGATGGCGGTGATGGTAGCATAACATTGGGAATGTCATTAACACCACTGAATTTCAGACTTGAATGTGGTTTGAAGGGGGAATTTTAGGTGGTATATACGTTACCAGAATACAAATAAACAACAACAACACAGAACTGTACAACAAAGTGAACCCTGATGCAAACTATGGACTCTAAGTAATAGAAACATGATATTCCTTTATCGATTGTAACATAGCTACCCCCAGTAATGCAAAGTGCTAATAAGAGGAAAAACTGTGCATGTGAGGGGTGGTATATAGAAACTGTATTTTTTAATGAAATTTGTCTCTAAATGGAAAACTTTTCTCAGAAAAAAATAAATAAAATATTTAAAAAGTTACGGAAATGGAGAAGAGATTAGCGTCTGTTAAGGATTAAGATGTGTGGCGGTGTGAGAATAGAGGGTGCAGCTAGAAAAGGACAACATAAGGAAACTTGTGGTGATGGAACTGTTCTGTATCTCAACTGCTTCAGTATCAATATCCTGGCTGTGACAGTTTGGTATAGCTCTCCAAAGCATGCTACTATTGGGGGAAACTGGATAAACAGTGCAGGGGATCTCTCTATTATTTCATACAACTGCATGTGAATTTACGATGACCTCGAAATAAATTTTTTTTCAAAGTTAGTTTTCTTTTATTAGAGAAGTGGAAGTTAATTTTTTTTTAATTAAAAAGGGTAATTACTATAATGGTTTGAAATACATAAAATATTTCAAACTCCATGAGATTGTAAAGATATTGAACAAAGCACAGTCCTTTGGAGGATGTTAGCATAATGCTCGTCATTCTGAAAACTAGTAAAATAAAGGAAAATAATCAAGCATTTATCTGCCTTTTCTGTTTAAATGATACGTCAAGTTAACCAAACATTTAATGATGGAAAATATCTCTTTATAGAATTTTACAGCAAAGAAGTGAGGGATGATATGATTGTGCTATCACTTGTTTGCAGCCTGAATGAAGCAATGCATGTAAGCAATCCCCCTCCATGTTCTCTAATAATCTCAGGTGAAAAGCTGAGAGGGTCTTCATGTGGGATGAAGGTAACAACACCTGAATCCACTGGTCAATCTTAACATCTCCCCAAAGAGCCACACTCTGACATTAAGTGGCTCCCTATGAAGATACACACCATTATCTCATATGAGGTATTCTTGCAGAATAAAATCAAATGAAATCTTATCAAGGATCTAAATCTAATTGCCAGTTTATGGGGCTATTAGGTGACAAAGAAATAAGTTAACCCCACAGGATGCATTCAGCAAAGCCCAGACATGGGGAAAATCTGTAACACTAACAATCTGTTTTTTTTTTTTTTTTTTTTTAATAAATTTAAGAAAAATAAAAAGGGAGAGAGAACTAGTTAGGTTATAAAACCTTAGAAGACATCAAAAGGTGTAAAGCATGGACCTTTCTGAATACTAATTCCGAAAATTTAAAAAAAAAATTATAACACAATAGAGTAAATTTGAACACTGATTAGTATTTGATGCAAAGTGATTATCGTTAAGTTTTTCAAATGAGAAAATGGCAATGTGGTTATGTTTTCAAAAACAGTCTCTAACTTTTAGATACACATACTGAATTATTTATGGATTACTATTTACTTTCCACTGATCCAATGGCGGCAGGGGGAAATGCCTTGGTGTAGAGAAAGCAAGGTATGCCATGAGCTGAAGCTTATTGATGGGTCCTCACTCTACTTCTGTGTTTTCTCTATTTTTGCATTGTTTGACATTTTTCATAATAAAATATTTTAAAGATATGTCCAGAAGCCTTCTACTTTTCACTGCCTTTACTGCTAACTTCCTGGTCCAACCGACCACCATTTCTTATTTGAAGCATTGTGGGATAATTCTAACTGATCTCCTGGTTCTACGCTTGCTTTCCTTCCACCCCTTTCTAACGCAGTAGCCATGGCAATCTTCTAAAACTCAAGTCAGATCCCACTGTCGCTCTAAGCAAAACAGTCTTCATGTCACTCAGAGGAAAAATGAAAATCCTTACACCAGCATACAAGGGGCCCTGCACCATCCACTCCTAGCCCCCCTCAGAGCCACTGCAGGCCTGAACGCATTTAATTTCCCCATCTGATATGACAATTCCAGGTTTGCAGGTTTTCCTTTGGCCTTTCCAGTTTGAAGGTTCCTGTCTCTGACTGGAGGAAAAGGTAAGTAGAGGAGGTATATAGCATTCTGCCGTGGTCCTCTCCTAGGGTTATTGTCAGACCATCTCCATCCAGGCAGGAAGCCTGTAGCTTCTTTGTTCTAATACCTACACCAGGTAAAGCTTCAAAATCTCTCTTGGTTGTTTGCAGCACTTTTGAGAGTATCTGTTTGCTTTGGTTGCAGCCCAGCACACAGAGTCCCCAAAGGTTTGTTGTACGAATGTTTTGTTTCTCCTTGCTCACATGCCCTCCTATCCATGTTTTATCCTTGGCCTTTTGCAATCCCAGCTTGTCAGAGAGCTCTCTGAAACTACAATCCTTACCGCAAACAGCATTTCTTCCTTTATTGCTGTTGTCCATAATTGTAGAGCCATGCTTTCACTTTTCAGAAACTCCCATCCTATAAGAACCCTGTGCGCTCTTGGATTCTCTGGCCATGGGAAACTCCCTGGCATTTCTTTTAACTTTGTAAGATTTACTTCCCAGGAAAGAGAATTTAATATTTTTGGAGCAGCCAAATATGTACCAGGCAGTGTGCTTGTTTGTCACGTACATCATTTCATTAAATTCTAACAATAGTTCTATTAGGCATTTGTGTCTCATTAAAAAAAAAAAAAAAGGACATGAAATTCAGAGAGTTTCATTAAATGATTGAAGGCCAGGTATACATCAGTGGAGGGATAAGAATTCAAATGCAAATCTTGGGTTCAAGATGCAAATCGCTAAATGGTATACTTGCAGAATCTATTTCAATTCTATCAAAAAAAAGATTTCACAGCCCCAGTCTTCCCACATCTCATCTCATCACCAAGCATGTCTTCCCATTCGTCAGTCCAGAATAATAATTCCACTTCACTATCTCCTTGTTTCTTTTATCATCTGAGAGAATAAGCCCATTATGAATGAAAATTGGCAAGGACTTACATGACATTCTGTTTCCTGCAGAATTGGGCTTCTAGAAGCTCTTGGCATCGCTGGAATTCCTCCTGACTCCTCAATGTCTATCTGATGATATAGATTAAGAAGGTATCAGCTGTGTCTTTGGACTGGGGGTTGGGGGAGTATAGAATACTTGCATGGTATTGAATCTGTTCTCTTTTTAAAAAGAATCAAGCCTTTCCCACTGGACATCGTTTCTTTCCCATGAATAGCTATTCTAGGGCATATTCTTTTGATACTTATCTCGTGACCTGTTCGATGAGAGTGGACTTACATCCCCATTCCCAGTTAATTTTAGCTTAAAAATAGATATCTGCAGTGTGCAGTCTTTAGAGGTAGGCAATGGAAAGAGTGCTAGACTCTGAAAATCTGAGTTGAATGGTAATAGCTAAAATTTACTGAGCACATACTGTAAGCCAGGCACAGCACTGTGGACTTTTCACCAGTTAGCTTATTTGAACCATACCACAAACCTACAAAGTAAGGAACTGCTTTACAGGTGAAAAACTGGAGCGCTGTAGAGGCTAGACAATGCTGCCTGTGTGGCATAGCTAGTGAAGCCAGGATTCAGATTCCTGCAGTGTAAAGCCAGTGGCCAAGTTCCTAACCAGCACTCTCTACTTACCTCAGTCAGTTAGCAGTCTGCTCCCTGGGGCGAGTCACTTACCTTCTCTAACATTCTTTAAATGGAGATAGACATCAGCAACGAACAGGAAACCATTCAGATCACTTAAAAGTCCTTCATGACTATAGTGGATTACCATGGAATGAAATTGGCAAATACCAATAGCAATAAAAATAAAAATAATAATATGTATTTGATAGAATACTATGTGCCAGCACTATCTTTAGCATTTCATATGCATGATCTCATTTACCAAATAAACATGAAACATATGGAGAAAGTAGCAGTATTACTTAACATTTGAGAGATGAGAAAACAAATAAATAAAAGAGATATATAATGTAGCAATATAATATAACCCTATAATAACATAAGATGTAACATATTACATAACATAACATATAAAATTATGCAGAGAAATCCACATATATACTGATGGCAACCCTTTAGAGAACTCCTAATGGGAGCAAGTAGTGTTGACTCTTCTTTAACACTTGCATGAACCCATTTATTCCAAGAGAGTCACAGCAGCAGGAGAGAGAGAGAGAGAGAGTGACAGGTGCTTCTGCCCCTCCCCACCTGCCAGTCCTCAAAGCTCTGTATATACCCACACACTGTTGGACACACACTCTGTCATCTCTCCGGGAAGTATTTCAGTAATATCAGAACTCATTTTTGGTGACAAGATAAAGTAGACTTGGGGTTTCCGTAATTAGTGGAGCAGTCTGTGAAACATGTGCACTTTTGTTTGAGCCAGAGAGATTGCAGGCAAAAGGTAGGATTTACTTGGTCAATGGAACAGATTAAAGGACCTCCAGGATTGGGACCCTGTCTCTAGGGTTTTTTTTCCCTTGTGCCTTGCAGAAATGCTACTAAGGTCCCAGCATTTGAGAGGCAGGAGGTTGAGCAGGAAGGGGTGGGCTGGGGGCCCAGTGGCTGCAAAAAGGGATCCAGCCTTCAACAGACTACTTTCCCTGAGAAAGGGGGTAGCTTAAAGTCAAAGGCTTGGGATAGTGAAGAATAGGACGCCTTCTCTCTTCCTCCAAAATACAGATTGCCAACAGAATTTTCCAGGCTTCTGGTGAGACCTGGTAATAACTTGTCAAATCTTCTTGAAAGCAAGACCACTGTGACAATAGCAGAAGCTTTGGTGCATATCCAGTGACATCAGACCTACAGGGACATCACAGTTAGAAGGGTAAATGCATGTGTGTTTGCAGAAAACGATCATTTTCACACTGTGAAACAAACAACCAAACAACATCTCCTAGTCGGAATCTGGCTACGTTTTCCTACTACCCTGACATTTCTTCACCTTTTTCACTTGGTAACTCCCCATTCATTCACGTCATTCAATCATTCAGTGAACATTTATCCCTCAACTCTTCTCCATGAACCCTTCTCTGAGTCCCTACTCTGGATTAGAGACTTTTCCTCATCCCTTGTACGGGTCTTGATTATAGCCCTCTCCACCTGGAGTTCCATTGAGGGTTTACTTGCCTGTCTGTCTCTTTGGACTATGACATCCTGAAGAACATAGAAAGCATCTTATCTCCGTATTCCCAGCACCTGGTCTGCCAGCACCTGGCAGATGTGTCATTCAGCAGGGTTGAGCGCCTGTTCAGTATGAGAACCCCTTAGGCACCGGAAACAGCTGGCGAATCTTAGGTAAGTTCCTTTACATAGTTTGTGTCTAAATTCACTGGATAGATCAATGCTCACCTTGAGGGGACAGGTTCCAGGATTCAGCTCTCTCTTCACTTTCTCTGAAAGGGTCTCAAGTTCCAATTCCGGCAGCTGCCCGCGTGGAGTGGCTTCCCCCTTGTCCACTGCCTCTCTGCCCGTTCCTATTATAGGAGACTATTTTGGGCCTCTGGGTCTATCTCTGTTGCATTAGTCTACTGGTTCTTGTATCATTGAAGTTCGGGAACAAAGACATTGAACTAAAATGGGATGGCAATGAAGAACGGTACTGAATCTAGGGTTTATCAATCAGAACTCCTAACTGCAAGAAACCAGAAAAGGACTCTTACTGATATAAGAACACAAGAAAATTCATGTAAGAACAAAGGGCTACTCAAAAGCTCTCTTGAGAGGCTATAATAAAAAAGAAAAAGGCATGAACGAAGGAGGCCACACAGCAACCAGGACCCAGAGACAATTCTGTACAAAACTAGCTAAGGATGCTGCAGCTAGTGCCACTGCAGAATGGCCCCAGAGTTGCCACTGCCACCACTGCAGACACTGAACACCAGATGCTGCCCTGCTGCCCCTGGAAACTAAGCATTGCCACGGCTCCAGCCATTGTCAGTGTCCATGCCACAGAAGGGCTTCCCTTGTCCCTCCTTCTTGGAATCACTATCTTCTAATCAATGAGCAGAATGTGTTGTCCTGACCAACCAAATCATGCCCACCCTCCAGCTGCAGGGCTCCTTGGGCAAGAGAGCACATGTCACATCCAGCTCCCCAGCACCACTAAGTATCTTAGTTTGGCGTATTTTCCAGATAATGGAAGGCAATCCAGATGCTAGACGGCCCCTGTAATATATAAATTAAAATGACAAATGACCACCATCTGAACCTGGAATTCACTCACACTTAAGTAATTTGAATTGCACAATCATCCCCTAAAGTACATAGGAGGTGTCTTATCACCACTTTATCAATGAGGATATTCAGCAGCTAGGTAAAGTCATTTATACAAGTTAGAAAAAAAAAAAGGAACCTGAGCTGCCACTCATACCTGAGTCTTTATATTTACAATTCAGTAGTTTTTCCATTAAATTGGGATCTTTCATTTTTCAATCTTTTAAAAATAACACTCGTTATATTTATCTCATTACAAAAGAAATGCATTATAAATGCATAAAACAGAGAAAAGTATAAAGAAAAAAACATCACTAGCAGTCCCACCATTCACAGATAAGGATGGTTATGTTTTCCATTAATTTTATATGTATATTTATTTGCATATACATATATATTTTTTTCTTTAATAAATATTGATTAGATTTTTCAGTGCATGGCTTTCTGTAGCTTCCTATTTTCAGTGAATATTCCGCAAACATTTTCACTGCTAATAAGCATTATATCACAATACGCTTTTCCAAAATATAGATGCATGGTAAGCTTACTCAATCAGTCCTTCATTCCTGGCAATTAATTTCTTTCCCTATTTTTGCATAGAAACAAGATGGTACCGAGCATCCTTGTACTTGTACCTCCTGGTACAACATGACATTCTTGTGCATTGTAACGCCTGTCTATTGTGACGTCCTTAATATAAATGTCTAAAGTGGATTTGCTTATATCGAACAGTGCTATGTTGCCTGTGGAATGGGTCTTTATTTAGCACAGACTTGTGTGGGCCCCAGAAAGGACAAAATCTGAATGACAAGACAAGCATTGGCCTGTGAATTCAGTAGGCTGACAGTTGTATGATCTCTTGTGTAAGGAGGGTTAGGAATCTAAGACTCCCTAATCCAGCCTCCAGGCTCGTCCGCAAGCAAGAGCCCAAGAAGAAGGAAGATGGAATTGCTGAGGCATCTCATAACTCGTGCTTACCACGGTGTTCCACAGAGATTCTTCTCTTTTACTTGACTTTCTTGATAGATTAGATCCTGAACCTCCAGCCCACTATGTCCCTCACAGAGTCTGACAGAAAAAAAAAAAAAAAAAGCTAATGAGCCTGATGGAAAGAACAGTCAGCATGTTTGTGATTTGTGATTGGTTGTTTGTGCGAATCATATATTAGGACTTTATTACAGAAGTTGTTATATCAAAATACTGACTCAGTGTGCATTTCAGATGTGAAATACTTTATAGATATCCTAATGCCTGACAGAGCCACTCCTGCTTTTACTGATTCATGTTTGCATGGTATATCTTTTTTCATACTTTCACTCTGCCCATGTCACTGTAGTTGAAATGAGTTTCTTATAGACCCATATGGTTGGATGATGGTTTTTGTTTGAGTTTTGGTTGATTAATAGCACTTTATCATTCTCTGTCTTTTAATTAGTATATTTAGTCCATTTCCATTTAAGATAATTATTGATATGTTAGCATTTAAGCCTGCCATTCTGTTACTTTTTTCACTTATTTCCTCTGTTTTCTTCTGTTTCCTCTTTTTTTCTACTGTTTGTCATTTGTTTCTTTTTTCTTAACTTCCTGTGAATTACTTGAGTATTTTTTGGATTCCATCTTCCATCTTCATTTATTTATGTATAAACTATACAATTTTCAGTTGTATAGTTTTTTTTAGCATATTGTTTTTTATAGTTTCCTTAGTGGTTTCTTTTAACACTCTTCTGGTATTGGCATTTTATCACGTGAGTGAAATATAGAACTCTTACATCCATTTAGGTTCCTTTACCCTCCCCAATTTTTAAATACAAGTATTTCCTCTTCGTGCATTAGGCAGTGTTATAATTTTTGCTTCAACTGTTGATATGAGTCAAGAAACCTCTACTTTTACCCACTTGGATGTTCTTCTTTCCTTTTTGAAGTTTCTAGCCTTCTTCTGGTATCTTTTCCTTTCTGGTTAGATAATTCCTTTAGCTGTTCTTTAGGGATGGGTTTTATAGCAACAAATTCTCTTAGTTTTCTTTAGTCTGAAAATGTCTTTGTTTCCTCTTCATTCCTGAAGGATATTTTCTCTGCGTGCACAACTTGGGGTTGGCAGTGCCTGAAAGATGTAGGGCCCTACCTTCTGGCCTCCGTACTTTCTGATGTGAAATCCACCATATCATGTAGAAACATTTTTATGGCAGTTACTTTAAAATCCTTGTCACATAATTCCAACATCTGATTCCTTTAGGTATAGGCACCTGTTGATTGCATTTTCTCATTCAAGTTGCCCAATTTTCTTGTTCTTGGTATGATGAATGATCTTTTTATTGTATTCAAGACACTTTGGGTATTATATTAGGATACTCTGGGTCCTATCTAATCTTCCTTATTTGGCAGGCAGCCCCCCTGTTAAGATGTAGCACAAGGTATGGAGGGCTGTATATGGCCAGCCTTCTGCTGGACCCCTCTGACACCCCCCTTGACAAAAGTGGAAGCCTGGCTCATATCGCCGAGTGGGATGGGAGTTCAATTTCCCCCTCAGGCATCCTGACACCTCCCTGGTGACAGTGGGGCAAAGACTCTTGCTGTCTCATTGCCTCCATGTGGGCTCCCCTCCCCTCCAGGCCCCACTGATATCAAAGAAAGGGGAAGCAGAGGGCTGACATACCACTTTGTTAGAGGGGAAGCTCAGCTTCTGCTAGTCCCTGATGACAGCAAGAGAGAGCAGGGAGAAGCTATGTGTCAGCTAGCTCTGCCTCCCTCTATCTCGTGCCTCCTCATTGATGCCATTGGGGCTGGAGGCTTAGCTCCTTACTGGGCCCTGATTGCACCATGGGAAGGGAGAGCGACATGTGGCCTAGCCGTGCCTTGCACCACCTCGTTCTGCTTCACTGAGGCCAGGTGAGGGTGGAGGCTCAGCCCTCTGCTGGATCTATCAACACCAGTGGTGGCATGGGGTGCCGATTAGCCCTGATTCTCACTGCGTTGTTCAGTCTTGTGGTCTGGTGGGGGCTGGGAGCTCAGCTCCCTGCTGGGCCCTGCTGACCCTAACCAGACAGGATATTGCTGGGCTGCCTCTGCGTCTGTGGGGCAGGGTGGAGAAGGGGTAGAAGATCAGCTCCTCTCTCAGCCCTGTTGAAACGGGCAGGGACAATTGTTTTGATGTTGTGTTTGCCTGGAGCAGGAAGGCCGTCGTCACAAAGGTTTTCTGTTGTTAGGCCACCCTTCTCCTGGTCTACTGTTCACTAAAAATTTTTTATGCAGCTTTTTTGTCTGTGCCCATTGGTGGTTCTGGGTTGGATGCTTCTTCTGTGCTCTTTCTGGGATATATGAGAGGCACAAGGAAACCTGTGGGACTTAAGCCATGTTGTTCCTCAAGTCCTGAGGTCCCTAAGCTGTCCACCTTTTGTGCACCTTCAGAGAATTCTTATACTTGCTTATTAGTTAGTTTGTTTTTTCTTTTAGTTGTAAGTAGGAGGAACTGGAGGAAAGGAACTACTCCTTCTTGGCCAGAAGCAGAGCTCATTTCAATGTCTAAGGAATATACATAACTTGAAGTCATGCTTCAACCTTTCAAACTACGGTAGGGAGTGTAAGCAATGGGCATCAGGACAATTTTCTTATGGTTCCAGTTGCATTAGGCCTACAGCCCTAACATACATGACATAACCTCTTGAGGGCAGGCTCTGTGTCTTATTAATCTCTGAATTTTCCATGTCCAGCACTGTGCTTGAAAGTCAATGGTTTTGAATGAACCAAGACAAAGCCTTATTGAACTGAGAAGGCTTCACATATGTTACATTTCCAGATGTGCTCTTCCACCCTGTGTTGACTCTTGTTTGCTGCCCAACGGATGTGACATGTGGGGAGCAAGCAAGGTCTGCACCTCCTGCAGCTGACTTAGCCTGGAAGGCCAGCTCGCTGCCCAGGCAGCCCCAGGCTGCAGTGCTGTCTTCTTCCCTGCCACACAGTCCTGCAGACCTGTGGTTAGCTCAGCAGGGCAAAGCAGCCTGGCCCAGCCTGCATGGTCATTATCCACCTGAGGACAGCTGGAGCAGCCTCTAATGTCAGTCATTGTATGGGCCCTGGTGGGAGTTTGCTGGCAGGGGGCGCTCTTGGTTGTGGTGTCACAGTTTTTAGCAGCCATCCTGAAGGAGCTGCCTCACTTGGAGAGAGGAAGGAGAGAAGCAAAGACAGAGCCAGAGAGAGATTGGAGGGACACAGAGGCAGAGAATGGCAGAGACCAAGACAGAAAGACAGACACAGAACAAGGAGGGAGAGAGGGCACTTTTCCTTCATCTTACCTTTCCTCCAGTGGCTCTCCAGCCTCTTCTGAGGTACTTCTATTTCTTTCTCAGCAGGCAAAAGATTTGACTACCCGGGAATAAAACATCCAAACCTAAACTGTTATTAGTTGTAGGAAATATTGATGGGACTCCAGGCGCATTCTAGATGCAGTTCTGAGCAAAGAGAGGAGCTGCCGCCCTGTCTGAGGAGCTGCTGCTGTGTGAGGCAGAGGCAGGCAGAAGGCGGGAAGGGCCCGGATATTTACAGCCTGCTACATCGGAGGCCCGAGTGGTGATATTTACTCCACCACTGGCTATATCAGTACGAACAGGCAAGATTAGAGGGAGGACACATGGAAGCAAGAGAAAACCTGGTTTCAGCTGGTAAAGAGACAATAGTCAGATTTAATGACGACTAATTGTATTAGAATCAGCAAAATCTGATTATATTTGACTCTGTGATCCTCGGGTCTCTGGACAGTCTCTCATAAAGCTGAAGTTTTTCTTTCTAAGAAACAAGCCCCTCCCCTCACTCCTGCCTCTGAGCTCTGAGTCTGGCTGTGGACAGGGGCACACACAGCCCCTTCTGTTACCTTCTTCTCCTCTCACCGCTCCCTGCAAGCACACATCTAGGCCACTACTTGCTATTCTTTGCACAATTCTCTGAACTCCAGTAAATGTCACGTGACCACATACTGTCTGAGATCATTTCCTAAATATTTTATGTGCACTGAAAAAATGTCCAAGGGCGGACGCCTGCTCTTGAGATTTCTGCATGCCCCGTAGTGTCTGGTTCACTGGGGGCACTCTGGGTGTCCAGTGAGTAGGTTTGACAAGTCAGAAAGGAGAAGCTGGGCTTTTGCTCGATCCTCATCCCCACAGCTCGATTTCTATCCTGCAGCACTTCTGCACCGTCTGCCTTTGATGGGGCTGGATGGCTTGAATTTCCAGAAGGGTGGTGGCAGGAAATTAAAACCTGTCACCAATCGTTGTCCTTGATAAAGTGGGTTGCAGAGACTCACGGTTTTACCAAGCAGGGGAGGGGTGAGTAGACAGCAGCATTAGGATGCCCCTGAGACCTTCTGGAGGAATGAGTATGCAGGGACGACCGGCAGCTGGCCGTTCCAGGGCTGGAGACCCTCCCCCCCAGCAGGGACACCCTTGGTTGATAAGCAAGCCCCTTTCTCGTTACGATGAGGCTCACTTCCTTATTAATAATAAGCAGTAGTGGAATAAGTATGCTTAAGTATCCACAGTCTAGGCAAGGCGTACTGATCACTTATTTTCAAGGAACTGTATTCATCTAAAGAGATTCCAAGTCTTAGATTTTTCCTCACCACAGATCTATGAGTTATTATTCCCATTTTACAGATGAGGAAATGTAGCTCAGAAAAGTTAGGGGATCTGCCCAAAGTGACACAGGAGATAACGGTATGGCTGTCATCAAACCTGAATTCATGCCCCTGTAGTACCCATATTCTTGGGACACCGGAGCCACAGGTGAAAATACAATTCCAGATGCTTAGATTGACACAAGGGACATTTCCTTGGGGGGGGGAGGCTCAGGCGGCAGCAGCAGCTTCCAGAATATCAGGACATGAGCCTAATGCCTCTGATACTACCTATTCTATTCCACCGTGCCTATGGTGGGACATAATGAAAATAATAATGACTATACTTCTGTCACATCCCAAGGATTTTTGTTTGTTTTTCAAATCGTATACTGTCTTGGTAAACACTCTCTACAACTTTGTGCAAAGGTGCTATTATTTTCCATATTACAGTCAAAGAAAGCTAGGTTCTGTTATATGTCAGTCACATGCTCTGGGCTCTGTGACATGCCCCAGAGCAGAAACAGCAGGGCCGGGTCTGCCCTCCATGGCCATGCTCCTTCCCCGCCATGCTGCCCAGCCCAGCTCTGAAGCTCCCCACGCAGATGTTTTCCCCCATGCTCTGCCTCCCACAAGAATTGAAATTCCTAACGGCGGTTGCCTGGCTTTCCCTCAGTCTCTTCTTGTCCCTGTCTCCAGCTTCATTTCCTCTCTTGGTCCTTTAATTTCCTCCCGTGGCAGTGCTGGCAGAAGCCAGCGTCTGGGTCCCTTTGCTTCCCTCTCCCTAATTCTGCCTCAGGGTTATTCTAGGCCATGCTATCCGGCCTTCTCTCTGTTCGGGAGGAGTTCATTCTCTCCTCTTCTCAGTAGGATACTCTGGGAACGTCTGAAACTCAAGGAGAGAAACAGTCCGTGATTTGGTGAGAACAGTATCATCAGGTCTCATGGAAGGGTCAAAGGTAGTGCATTTTAGCTGAATTGGTCAATTTTGAATAAACCAGAAATAAATCTGGAATTTGATGAACCTTGAATTCTATCAGCCCACTAAGTGACTCGCAATAGGCTGAGGCCATTTCGCAGTGCCCAAACCATCCCTGTCAAGCTGGGCAGGGTCAGGTCATGTCCAAACACAAGGCGGAATCTCAATGCCATTCGATTTAGCAAGCACTTATTGAATGCCTGACTTGTCCCCTGGGCTCGGTACTGGCTGGAGGTGAGTGGGGTTTCTGAGACAATACCAGGAACCACAATTTGTTTCCTGACTTCCTCTCTGGGAAAGCAGAAAATGAGAAGACTACACCATATCCTACAAGTAACTAGCAGAACATCCCTCAGAGTAATTCATCTTCTCTTTAAGATGATAATCATACCAACCACCCAAATAAAGTCCTTATTAAAAGAACAGGATTGACTGATTGGGAATGACGAAAACACATGCACCATATATTCACATACACACGTCCACATATAGAACACACATGCATGCATGTACACACATGCTCACACATGCATGTAGACGCATCCACATTCATTCACATACATGCAGATACACATGCACACACCTATACACTGACACATGTTCCCCCATGTGCATGCATGTATAAAGACATGTGCACATATAAATAGACATACACACTAATGCCTACATAGGTACAGGCGCATCTGTATGCAATATGCACACAAAATTCCCCAGTGCTGTTTTGCCTGTGTGCCCCAATTGAAGGGGCTGCTGTATGATGAGGAACTAACACCGACCCCAGTGCATACTAAGCACTTGGTAGGTATATGGCAAATACATGAGTGAAACACGGACGCTAGTGCACTGGAAGGGATAGCCACTCCTAAGTCAATGTGCCTGTGTTTGGACCACACGTGATTAGAACTGATAGCTGGCGTTCCTCCAGATGGATGAGCTGAAATGGCCATGACTTTTTTTTTTGTTTGTTTGTTTTTATTTTCTTCCTTGATGAAAAATTGACAACTGGCACCGACGGAGCCCTGGTGGATGTTTCAGAGTTTATCCAGCTGGCTGACATTCTTTCAGGCAAGTTCTCTTCCCTTTCTGAGGGTTTCCCAGACTGTGAGTTTCAGTGGGCACATGCCATTCTGGCTTCCCCTAAATGTTACAGTTATGATGAGGCCACAGAACAAGAACCAGGTAATCAGAAATGGGTTAAAGGAGAAGAGGGATCAAAGAAACAAGAAGATGAGCATAATCAACACAACACACACTCACACACACACACACACACAAATGAACGAGGTTTTCTAAGCAGGGAGCTGGGTTTGAAAAGGTTCTGCTTATGTTCATGAGTACTTACTATGCTGTAGAGATGCTAAACCTTTAAACCTCCTAACATCCGTGCAGCAGGTGTTGTGAACATGATTTTATCAATGGGCAGACTGGGCCTCTTAGAGGATAACAATCTCCTCAAAATCACACAGCTAACCAGGGTCAGATGAGCAATTGAAACCCAAATCTACTTGCCTCTTCTGTCATGCTAACTTCCCGACAGTGGATATTGCTTGGCTGGCCTTGATTTGAGGCAGGACATTTTCAAGGGCAGTGCCTGCCCTTGGTACCTTCCTGGCACCCTTGTACCTTTTGGTAGTAAGGTAACATGCACCTATCTAACTTCTTCAAGGCAAACAACTGGTCTGATGGAACTCTGTATTCTGCTCCCGTTCCTCTACTCGGAACCGGGTACAGGTCTTCATAGGGGTGTTTGAATAAATGAATGAATGTTCATTCAATCAATGGAGAGATTTTGGTAAAATGTGAGTGCAGGACCCTTAAATTGGGTTGAGAATGTGAATATTTTTCCTAGTAACCCCATATCATGATAAAAATCTTTGAACACAGGACAACAAGATGCTTTATTGAAGGTGGGCACCAAGGAAGCCTGGAGTTTGGCTTGCAAATGCAATTAGTGTGGAAAAGGATGGGCATCAGAATAGAAAAATGATCTTACCTAAATGTGGAATGACAAATTCTGCTCTCTCTCGGCATTCGAGAACACATGGGCACTTTCATAATTCCATTGTCTACAAAATGGTAATTTGCACCTTCTTCCTGCTGCTGGGGATGCTAAGGACAAATGACACAAAAGGCTCCACCAACGTTCTGAGAAAGGCTGAGAAACACCCTTGAGAAGTACAGGATATTACCATTATTATAACACCGTAATGATAACTCTTAGCTTTAGCAAAATTCTCCATAGCAGATTCTACTAGAATTCTTAAGATTCATAAGAAAGAGGCTGTGGTCTAAATATCAAGCTGCAAAAATGACATGTGTCAACAAGCAACCTCCAGTGACATGGACTGTGCATGGTTTTCAGAGACTGGTGATTGGTGGAAGGAGCCATAATAATTAGATAACCTCACATACATACACACCCAAGCATGCACACACAGACACATGCATATGTGTATACACAATGCATATACATACATGTGCATACATATTTACACATACACGTGTGTACATATGCATGCGTGTACATCTGTACAGATCATTTATCAAGCAATGGCACCAAGTACAAAATCATATATAGTCAACTGCCAAAGAACCCCATTAGACTGTTCAAACTTGTGGTAGTTGGGAATTTTAAGGTTCTGTATATTGCTTCAAATAAATTAATCTTCAACTACAGGTTAGATGGAATTTATCATGTATTATATACAGAGGTTTTCCTGTTAACAGTTGTTTTAACAGGATTTTATCTGTACAAAAAATTAAAAGAATGCAAAATGATGAAAAGGAACTCAAAGTAATAACGCTTGGTGGCCCTACTATGTGTCCAGTGCTTCACACATCATCTCCAGTCCACTCGGTGAGAGAAGGTGTCATTACCCACAGTTTACAGGTGAGAAAAGAGTAGCTGGAAAAACTGAATATCTTAATTAAAGTCACATAGCTAGAACACGATGGGACTGGAAGGAAAACCCAGGAACGTCCAAATCTAAATAGTCAGGAATGGGGCCAGTAAAGGCCTCTTGGGCTCAAAGCCCTCCACCTGCTCCCGTTTTTAAGAAGTATCACGGGTTAGTGGGAGATGGGGATAAGTTATCATCCTGTCCTAAGACCATTTCAGTGGTTTACAGAACCACACTGATAAATGAAATCTAATTCCTACCCTCGGGGAACTCACCAGTACCCGCCCCATAAATCTCTGCTTCATGGGAGACTCTGAAGTTAGAGTCCACAGGGTTCAAGGCTTCTGGGAGAGGAAGAGTCAGGCAGCAGTGGGAGATGCCCAGGAAGCTTCTCAGAGCACGTGATGTTTGGGTGGAATCTGAAAAGATGAGCCGAGGTTAGGAAAGCAGCCAAGGTGGGCAGGGCCCCCAGCCAGAGGAAAAAGCACACATGCCGGCTGAGGTGCAAGAGAGCATGGGGCACGGCGGAACACGCGGTGCTGGTGCAGGGGGGTACGGGGAGAGGGAACGATGGCAGAATGGGGAGACACTGCAGGGAGACGGGGCCAGAGAACGGCGTCCTTGTAGTCAAGGAGAAGCAGCCTGATTTTATCCTTTGGGGGGGAGAAGGTGCAGTTTTAACATGCCCTTTCCTCTCACCTACGCCACTCACTTAATGCAAATTAATACTGCTAAAGAGCTTTCTTTTTAAAAGCTTCCTTATTCTGGCATGATAACTAAGAAGGAGGCTGGTGTAGAGGAGGAGCAAATTGATTTGGGAGCATGTGCCTGTCTGCCTGAGCCAGGAAAGCAGACCTGCTTCCTCCACAGGATGCACATTTCCCCAGAGCTGTCTGCTGACAGCTGTGGCAGCCACTCGGTTACGACGATGGCACCGTGCACGGGCGGTGAGCAATGAGGGGGACCCACACCTGAGACAGAGACACGCACACACCGGGGGAAGGTAAATGACTGTACACAGGATATTTATCTCTGAGGTTGTTCCCCAAGCAAAACCAATTACTGGCCTTTTCCTTGCGAACGTGCATCGGGTATCAAATGGGGGCTGGGGTGGAAAGCTGCTATGATGCATCTTCGTGATATTCATGAGCTCTGGAGTGCTGGGTTTGGTATTTCTGGGCCTCTGTGGGTGAGCAGGGTGGAAAGCGCGTTTCAGAAGAGCTCTGAGGAACGGAGTGTTGAAGTGCTGCTTTTAGAGCAGATGCACTCAGGAATTGCAGGCGGACGTTGGAGTCAGTCTGGGAGAGGAGGGAGAACTGGTCACATGACTAAAAAAGGCTGCTAGAGACAAATTCACTGTCCCTTAGGGAGAACTGCAGGAGGTCGCACTGCGGGGATCCTGAGACTGTGGGGGGCAGGTGACCCATCACCCATCATCCTATATTTGGGAGAGGAGCCAGACGTTGTCCCAGGAGGATACGGGACCTGCCCCCCACCCCCCCAGCTCTGCCAGAGCACGTGTTACCAAAAAGTGCAGTCATTACCTGCTCTACCAGATTTGGCATCACAAGGAAACATCCCTTGGCTGAGGGGCTGAAGGGGAGACTGGGGCGCTCATGGAAGCAGAGCTGATGCTGTGCCTTTATGTTGCCCTGCTGTCATTTTGAATTTTCCAGCCCCAGGTCTGACCAGAGCTACAGGCAATTGGTATCTGTGCTGTGGTCAGCCCTGCATTTGCTGCCTCCTCTCCCCAAACGCTCAGGTTTCTCTGTGCAAGGGCACACAGAGAAAAGTGCACCATCCCTTCCCTTCAGGGCTGCTTTGCACAGTTGTGCAGTTGCTGCACTGCACAAAGGTATCAGCCAGTGATCCAAAATCCAGGCAGTGCTCCGATGTAAAGCCATAGACCTGGGGGTTGTGTCTGTCCAGAGGGGCTGCATTTTCCTAATATATCCATAGAAGCTGTATAGGCAGGTAATGGCTTTGTTTTCTTGAGCAGACGAACTGAACAGAGTCCCAGAAGACCTAGACTGTGCAGGTGGGCAGCTCAGTGGGAGGAAGTAGGGAGCTGGGAGGAGATGAAAAGCAGCTGTGAGAGCACACGTTCGTGGGATACCTGAGGCTTTTCCAGTGCCACCAGCCACAACTCCTGGGAGCAAAATCAAAGGCTCCTGCCTTCTGCACACATCTTTCATCCTTCCTTTGATTCAAATGGATTCAATCTCTTCTTTAACCAAGACTATAAACCAAACTCACATTTCTATTAGGAGCAAATACAATTAGTAGGACCTTAGAATTGTGTTAGAGCTGAAAGGGATATCAGAGCCTTTGTCTCCTAGGGCTTGCAAACCAGTAGATTGCAAGCATGCTTATGCGGCCCTAAGTGTATGTTTTGGCTATTTATTTATTTTAATAAAGTGTTTCCCATGAACAGGGTATGCATTCCCCAGGGCCCCACTCTCCCTGCCACTCAACATAGCTTACACCAGGTCCACTTTTCCCTGGCTCTTGGAGGCATTTTAATGCACGACACATTCTTGTCTACTCCCCTTATTTTACAGATGGAGGAACTGAAGCTTAGAGAAAGTAAGTGTTGTACCCGTACACATACTACACATAGGTACACATAGCCAGTCATTGGAAAATATCAAACCTTGTACTGGTCTCTTCACTCCATTGTTCAGTGCTATTCCCTTTACTTATAGGGATGCTTTCCAAGTCTTAAAATGACTGTGCCATGCTGTTTTTAGTAAATTGCCCCAAAGGGTGCAATTTGACATTGACCTTACCCACCTCTGTGGTCCCAATGGGTCCCACTAGCTTGTGTGTTTTATTTCCCTTGCAAAGGGGAATTAACTGGGAGAAGACAGCCCTGACCTCTTCTTCCCTGTCTCTGAAGGTCTTGGATGATGCACCATCAATATCAATATCAATATCAATATCAATATCAATATCAATATCAA